>CARXXK010000004.1:28010791-28501978 GCA_949089665.1 Macrosiphum euphorbiae | reverse complement strand
AATATATACCAAACACGGTCACACGGAGTATGCTTATATATATTTTATGTACAACAATTAAAAGCATTTTAATATAATATTATATTAGTCACTATAATATTTTCAATAGTCAATGAAAATGTTATCTATACTATATATATATTAATTTTTTTATGAAAAACGAGTCTTTAAACAACCCCATTGTTATTATTTGTATAATAGGTACAATTAATCGTATTGTGTTTCCTAGGATGAAATAAGTACAAGTTACAAAGAAATATTATAAAATAAAGAGAAAAAAGCATCTAACTGTGAAATTTTTAAATCATTCATTTTATTGCCTTATTTATTGTACATTTATTATCCCTTCTTTAAAACTGTCTTCTGGCGTTTTTCTTTGTTTATGTATTATTCAAATATAAAAATCCTGCCAAAAAAAATGTATATATGTGTTATGTCACGGTAACAATTTAAACAAATAGACGAGGTATTTTGGCGATATCGCAGAAAGGTCACATATTATGTATGTGTGTGTATATGTTTTATTGTAATAGACGTGTATGGTTTTTTTTAACGTTATTCATTTTATTATTTCTCCCCTTTCCATCAAAAATAGGCACACCATATCTGAACATAAGTGAATTAATAGTGACAAGGTATAACATGATTGGTTGCCATCACGAGAATCCAAGTGAGGTCATGCAAACATAGGATTTCAAAACGATTTCTCCTTTCCCTCGTTTGTTTGCCAACTTACTGCATTTAAAACGATACTGTGTTTACTATGTTTTATGCACAAATTACCCTTCAAAAATATAATTATTCAAACGAACTTAAACAAAATCTGTTCTAAAATTTCATTTAAAACGCTAAAAAAAAATTTTAAATGTATTTACAAAAATAAAAGATAACAATAATTTAAAAAAAAGAAACAATCACAAAGATAGGCATTTTAAATCGTGCTAGATAATTGATAAAAATTGGTGATATAAGTGTAAACTAGCTATTAGGTAATTGTCTAAATCAGAACATTTAAGTCACTTTAAAGTAATGGCTTTTGTATAAAACGATCTTTACAAGTATATGTGAATACATTTTAAAAAACGTATATGTGAAATAAGTTCCAGTGCCTACCAATGTATCATCAATATATCATCACAAAGATTTCCTTTTAAAGAATCAATTTATGAATGATTTTTTTCTTATATAATCTGCATTATTATTACAACTAATTTGTTTCACATACGATACTTCAGAATTTAATATTTGGTATATTTATAAATTTTTAATTCATCTAAAATAGTAATCATGATATTAACGTTTTGCTCTTATTAATATAACAAGTACTTGTTTTTCACTTCATAAATTTTCTTTGCGTGTTATAATATCATTTAGAGTTAAAAGACGCAACTAGTGGTTTTCACCTGTCAGTATACATTGTTAATACAACTGCTTTAACTCTTTATATGGAACCAATATGGTACCACAACCGGCACAAGCACTTATATATTTTAATAAACTATTGGAAAAATGACGAACTCTATATATATACATACTGTATAACACTGTATGATACTGGTATACCCTAAAAGTTTATAAAACCAGTGACTACTTGATAGTTTTTGAAGAGTGACATACATTTTTTACTAACAGAGATAATTAATTTTCTAGTATAATCTAAAATATATCTTGTTCTCGAGTCCTGATAATATAACATTTGAAATTTTAAGAAACGTACATTATACAACAAATGAATCAGAAAAGTTAAAATTTTTTAAATTCTAAAACCAAAAAATGTGTTAAATAAAGTAGTTTAAAATATATTTTAATACATATCTACATATTATATGTATCCGTAAATTATTATTTAAATTTATTTTATTTTTTATTTATTTCTTAATAGGTACTTGCAATTGTACAATATAAGAATTTGTATACATTTTTAAACTTATTTATAAGTATGTGCTATATAAATTTTTGTTTAAAAAAAATCAAATATTTTATACAAAACCTTATAATCCGCTCCAAAGAATTAAAATAATGTTTATACTTTATAGTGCTCTAGGTTACATCTTTTTAAACTTACTTATTTACATATTACATATACACATAACTGTAATATTATTTTATTATAATATAATACCAAACAGTTTTCAGTAAATTAAACTAAAATAAACTTTTGTGCAGTAACATTAAATACAATTATTTTATACTAAAAAAGTAGAGTACAACAGTGCATTAATATTATATGATTTTATAAACACAACTGTTCTAGAATATAAGCATACAAACATGAAACGATATGATATGGTTATTTATGTATATTTATATGATAGGACAAGTAAAAAACTCTTTTATATAATATAGTATATAGGATATACTACTATAGCCATATAGTATAAACCAACTAGTAATCATAATATAAAATAGTCACTAAACTCTAAAACTATGAATTATAACTGTGTTTTTTATTCATTTACAAGGTATTAAATAATAAAAATTAAATTAATAAATTTTATTGATATAATATTATATTATATACTATATCATCAGTTATTCAAAATTAATTCATTTTTGTATTTTCTAAATACGACAGATGAAACACAAACAAATAGTGATTACAAAAACGCAAAACTAAATATTATATAAAACTTTAGTACCTATATAATATGGAAATAATTTTATACTAACGGTGTTTTCCAGTTTATTTTGATCTTAAAATATGTGTTATAAAAAAAGAAAATTAATTGGTCTTTTATTTTTATTACTGTTGTTTTTTTTACTTTTGTTTACGTTAACATAAATCGAATCTGGTAATTTGTGTTAATCTATAAAATAATATTATTATCGTGTATAATGTATACGAAGTATACGAATTGGAATAAATAAAGACTAGGTGTCATAAATGTTATAACAATATTAACATTCAATCTGATTGTGTTAATAGGGAATCACAAAACAAAATATTCACAAGCTCAAATTATCCTAAAACTTCATATTTGAAAACTATATAATATAAGTAGGTACTTAGTTAAAAAATTACACTTGTCAATCTATAAACAATAATGTATTGTTTTTATATTATAAATATAGTATATAATATTAATAATATTGTGTATGATATTAAAAAAATTAGGTAGATAATTAAAAATATATTGCTGTTAGACGTTAGACCATTTTAATTGTTGGCATATATAATTTTACATTTTAGTGTATTTAAAATTATTAGTCAATTATTTCTGATCAATCAAAATTGTACAGCATTTCGTTGCAATCAGTAACAACATGGTCAGGTGTTATAAAAATCTCATTGTTGCTATATACGTATGTACATTCATTATAAAAATCGTCAACCACGTGGCTAAAATTTGATAGCTTTAAAGTTTGGTTACTGTGATAACGTGTCGAAAAATCACGATTTAAACCACAAGGCACAAATTATAACAATTTTATTTAAACGAATATATTATAAAATTCATAATAATAATAATAATAATATAGATAAATATGGGGAATATACTTAAAAAAAATACTCATATTTTAGATAGGTAAAAACTATCATAATATTGTTCTTTAATATTATGCCTAAAACATTCATCTACTCGTCGGGAAAACGTGGTATACTGGTATAAACCACTAAAACCAGCTCTTTGATCTAATAAACATTCTTTAACTACATTTAATTTTCCTCTGTGGAGAACAAATATCATTTTAAAGAGACATTGTAAAGTAGCTTAAATGTGTGGTAGTTCAATTTCCATTTATAAACAAAATTAAATCAGACTTTTAAATCACGCAACATTGACTGTTAGTCATATTTTTCGTATGTTTTGAATAGTATTATATGAATTCCCAGTTAGTAGATATATGAGTAACCCAACTGGAGACTAAATATATACAATTTAACAGAATATTTTTGGAAAATACTAAATATGCATAGTTAATTTTATACCAAAATTACAAATGTATAAATTGTATGCACTTACTTGTGGTAAGAAGACAAAAAAAAATCATCAGGTTCCAGACTGTGTTATTGACCTGCAGCGTTTCCATTTCCAGTAAATGATCAGCGATTGCATCGAGAAAAAACTGATACTGCTGAAAAATATAAATATACTTATTAAATACACATTATAAACCCAATTGTATACTGAAAATAAATGAATTCATCGTATAGGTAGGTACCTACTATTGAATGTAAAAATGCATTATAAACAAACTTCTTGATTACACAAAAAAAAATGATTTTTATCTTTTATGGGTAATAATTTATGAACCTTATATTAATGTATTGAAACATCTTTAAATAGTTCAATTTTCATTTTGCTGAAGTAAGCTATATAATGTTCACCCTTCAAGCCATTATATTTGCACCTTTTAAATAAATTCTAATAAAAGCTTTAAAACTATTAAGAAACATTAAATTTTTATTTTATTAATTATTGTAATTTGTATTCGTAATAACGATTTTTTCCTCTATAATCATAGATATATACTTACAGAACATTTTCTTTCAAGATGTCTAAAACAACAATTATTAATTAATAAATAACGTCTAAACTGACATTACCAAAATGGTAAACAATTATAAATTATAAATGTATACATGATTAATGGTGGCTAGTAGCAACTTTATTTACCTCGTAGAATATTTAATGAATCGAATTTCAATTAAAATGTACCTACTATTAAGACAATGATACCTCAAAGGTTTCTGGATGACTGAATGAACATAATATCAAATCATCCATGTATTTACGAAGTAGGTCCTAATAAATATATACCTATATAAGATATTAAGATCCCTAAACCACCGAAATCAATTTAAAATTTTCAATAATCTTAACTGAACAGACATTTGTGAAAAATCTATAAACAACATGTGATTTTAACGTTAAAACTAGTGATTCTCGACAGGGGATGAACAATGTTATATTTATCAAGTATTCACCCTTTATAGATTGTAAATTATGTCACATTTTATGCTTTACAAAAATTGAGTATAATATTAGTTTCAAATCTACAGTTATGATGAGAACTTAATAAATACCTAAATATAACTTTTTAATGCAAATCCACAAAATATACGATACGTAAATGTATATAATATTAGGTATGAAAAAAATACCTAAATGTTAGGTATGGATTTTGACATTGTCTTGTAAATATATATTTTAGTGAAAAAAAAGAGAATTTTATTTGAAAGACGTTGTAAAAAAATAGGTTTTGTTCAATTAAAATGTTCTAAACACACACATTTTTTCTGAACTATATAACTAGAGTCTAAAAGCGCATGGTAAATTACGGATAATGCGGGATATTGTACTATAATATATACAGGTACCTGTTAAAAATGAAGTCGAATTTTAACGGCAATCAACTAGACGAAAATATTCAAAGAAAAGAATGCAAAAATAATGTGTCATCACAGCAGCAGCACCAAGGAGTATAATATAAACATTATAGGGTGAGATTTCGTCGTGGATCGCGTAAATATGCACGTCGGTAATGCCACTCGCGCACGGAATTGGCGGCGACGACGATGTTTCCCGCAGGGTGTCCGTTAGCACACTAGCAGCCGGCGCGGAGATTTCGGTACTGGGCGATGATGTTCGGCACGCGCCTCTTGGCCGTCGCGGCGCCGCACACGGTGATGGTACAAAAAAACCGTATTTTCCGGTCTCGCGCGAAAAATGGGAAAAACGTATATATAGTTATTCTCACCCCGACTGGATCCCGTCCGAGGGTAGTGGCGAGGGGTGGGGCCAAATACGACGCGCGTCCCTCACGCTTTCCCGACCAATTACCGGTTTATTTAATCACACCCGGACACCCCCGCTGACCGGCCTTTCCACACCTTTGCCACCGGGGTCGTTAAAATTGAGACTCAGGACCAACCAACGCACGCCGGGACGTGGGGGCCCGATAAAGACCCGGTGGATATCCTTTGTGGCGGCCGCGGTGTTTAATCAAACGACAATGAATTATCCCGGTGAAAATCCCCTCGGCACCCGCGCTTACCTCAAATCCGTGTGTACGATAATAATTAGCGAGCGTATAATAATAACAATGATAATAATAAAAAAAAACCGCGAACTTATCCGGAAGTCAAGAAAAAATTTCCGGTTTCCTCTGAAACACACAAAAAAAATATTATATGTATTGGCTGTAATGTGATGTATAAAATAGTTATTATATCATTCTCGTATAGTCCGATAGTCATATTTACATATTATACGTCTGCATTTATACATTATATAATGTGGTTATTTATGGAAATAATGATGTTAATCGGCGGAATGCAGCATTTGTGTGTAGATAATTTTAATTAAGTGTGTTTGCAAACTTGTTGGGGACACAGAGGCGACGGTGATGAAATTTACAAGATAACAGTTGCGATATTAAACACGCACGAGGATGACATGCTACAAAGCTGCAACGATGAGAACTTCAACGAGAATAGAGGGAAAAAAACTCGACACTTATAATAATAGTCCTATATTATACCTACTATAATATTATATTATCAAAACATCACATTTTCTTTATTTCTTATCTCGTCAATATTATTGAATTAAGTCCTAAAATGATATGTTTTGTCGTTATGACCATTAGAGTCTACCATGCGTTTATTCATAAAATTACATATAAACCAGTATATGAACCAGTTGACAGTTATCACTTATTAGGCACGTCAGAACTAGGTAACAATAATATTATTGTAACAAAATAAAATTATAACTAAATAATTCATAAAATATATAGTAGGTACCTATAAGTGAAGAGTGATTGTGTAGTGAAGATAGGTTAAAGCCGAAAAACAAAATCTGGCAATATTTATAAAATATTTAACTAAATGCCTTGCTAAATTATTAATAGGTAGGTAGCCTAGGTAGGTATATATTATAGTATTAGATGTTAGTATGTTACATTTAAAAAAAAGTTTTATAATATTATAATTATTGGAAATTAAGAATATCTAAGCTTAAAATATACTTTGTAATATGTGTTGTAAATATAATTTTCTATTTAGGTATCGCCGCAGGTATGACTAGGTACTTATTAACTATCTTATTAGGAATATAATGAACCAAATATCATGATAACCCATTAGTGATTTTAATTTTTAAATATTTGCATATGACATCTATCTTTTAGCATTTAATGAGAAAACTTTATATTTGTCAAAATAAATTATACATTTTTTTAATCCAAGAATTATCCTCATTGTTCTGAAGTACTCCCTAGCGCATATTCTAAGTACTGTTTTTCCTACAGAATTTCTTAGCATATTCCTGGGATTTAAACACTTTTTTGTTACTTTCTACGTAGCCTGTTTTTTTATTTTGTTTCGCACTATCGCGGGAATCATTATGCTAATGTCACCCAGAAACCATAAAATAAACGGCTGTTCATTTACCTTTAATAAACAGCCTTAAAGTTCCCAAAGTATATATTCTCTTTTGGACGAGCCTCTTAAATCCCAAGAGGTCTATAACCGTTTTTTATTTATTTTAGTTTTCTTCTGCTTTTTTTAATCTTTTTCAAAATCATGGACCTTTTTCTTTCAAAACAAACCCCAAATGTCGAAAATAATTTAATATGATGTGTTTTTCATCATCAATTATCTCATGGGAAACTGTTTACCTACATTTTTATAATAATATATAGACATATAATATTATGTGGTTTCGTCTACTGACACTATTATCTTTTCATTTAATAATACCTTGCCCATTGACACAACTAATTTCTGATCACGTTTTTACCATAAGTAAAGGCCCTCTAATTGTATGACATACTACACGTTTCGAATCATAAACATAGCGGTAAATAAAGGCACAATATAATTCAGTTAATACGAGGTGTACGTATCTAGGATTCTCAAGAAAATAATGTTAGGATGGGGAAAGAGCAAGGAAAAACATTAATCAGATATGTCTGGGAATTGTTCGGTTTTTAAAGGTTAGCTTGTTCGGCCTTCAGGGCTTCCATACTAGTTTACTGCCGAATTGTTCCCAAAACATCCCAAATTAAATTTGTTCGTTTGGATCCGAAATTGAATTATGGGCGCCTCAAGCCCCAACATGCAATGGCGGAAAGGGTGAGTGAGGTGCACGCTTGGCTTTGAACCCACCCGCAGCACGTCCGTATATAACTACAGCCTATTTCGGACGTTTATACCACTCTAAGAGCCCCTCACGGAGCTAAAACCAGTAATACTTATTAATGGATAAAAGAAATATAACAACCTTCAGACTTTTCAGGGTTTCTTCCCTGAGCAAACATTGCGCAACTATAACTTTTGCGGACATATTATTATATTGCGTGTTCAATGAAATTATATTTTAATTATATAAGCTAAACTCGTAGTACCTCCGCTGGGAGGCCTCTACAATCCGTCTAATCTGCCTTTTTTTAAATTTTTTTTTATTTATTTTAACCTATAAACAATAAATTGTTCTTCTTTTTTTGTAGCAGATTGAATAAAAACATATGAATCAAAAATATAAACTAAACACATAATTTTCAAATCGCCTCATTTATCCAGGAACATTGAACCTATTAAATAATGTTATCATATAAATTACAGCATTTTTAATATAATTTAAATACTCAAGATGTGTATTGATTCTGAATTATATTTATATTAATTTAATTAAGTTTTGAAAAATAAAACATAGGTATTGCATTTTTGATTTACAAGTACCCAATTATTAATAATTGCAAATTACATCATAATTATTTTCTAGAAACCTTAAATATGCATGCAATTCTGTTTCTTAACAATAAGTAAATAGCCATGTTTTTAATGCTAAAATCTTTTCCAAAAGGTTACCCAAACTGTTTACTATTCTGAACAAATAAATAAATATTTTATTTTAAACTTTTTACTGTTGTAATTTAATTAAAATATTACAACTAAAAATCAGTTTCCACCGTTTATACATTTAATTCTAACAATCCATTTCCGAAGTAGCAGTATACATATCCAAGTTATACTTTGACTTTGTGGTTTAACTTGATTTTTAAGTTTTTGTTTTTAAATATTTCATACCAGACATAAATTATATCTCATACACAAATACACAATTCATACAACTCAAACATCAAATAGGTACCTAAACAATTTTATAATTTAAAATTTCATATACTAATTAACATTATATAAAACAAATACATTAAACCATAGTTTTCTACATAATTATTCATACAAAAATATTATCACATTTAACAATAACCACGTTCTATCTACAATTGCGACAATAAAATTGAATATTTCTATTATAAATGTGCAAGTGTTTCCTAAGTTTTGGCGAGCATTAAGGACGTTGCCTGTTTCTACATTACTCATAAACGGCTTAGAGAACGACGGGATGTAGGCGATATTTTGCCAATCCAATCTACGGGAAACGTGATGTAATTTCTCTAACCTAAACCTATCCAAGGTGTATATTATAGTATTTATTGTACATAAATAAAATTATCAATATTATCATTGTAGAAATAATTAGTCCAAAACTCCAATATGATATATTATGTAAATAACACGATATAAATTTATATTTTCTCTACATGTCTCACGAGTATAATAATATGTAAAACAACATAAAGTAAAACATTATTCTTGTTACATTATTAGTTTACTAATTTAAGGTAAATATCCAAAATGCATATTTAATTCAATTAAAACAACATTATCGTTTAAATGTATTTATTTTAGATTCTAATTATTATATCGATGAACATTTTTAAATTATGTTATTTAATAAGTAATAAGTATACTATGGCAAATCTATAATATTCAGAAACTTATACAATATAATATGTAATATGTTTAAATATTTAATTTGTGTTTAACAGTATAATTTATATTTTATACCATTAAAATATCTGGGGGGCCAACTTTTTTAACATCAATGTAAATGGGGGCCTTCGATCTCACACAGCTACAAAACTGTATATTTTTGGGGGGACTAAGCCCCCTTGGACCCCATAGGATTTGCGTCTATGATTTATACACGGTAATTAATAAGTTGAATATTTTGCAGCTCCACACTTAAAAATGTATATTATATAAAAATGTTCCTGAATAATATTAAAACTTATCCAAATTATATAAATATCTCATAATAGGATTATAGGAATTTCAAAATGATTTATAAAAACAAAAATACAAAATGTATGTTATTCTATAAAATTCGAAATATTTAAATAATTGCGTAAAAATGACCGTCATTATTTTCAGTGTCAAAAAAAGCTGAAATAAGTTTTGAAGAAGAGAAAGTTATTTAGTATTTAGATATTTAATAATAATCTACACTGTAATATTTTTTTAAACTGAACATTTTATACAAGTATTGTATGAGCCAACGCTACCCACTACTCACTAGGGACTAGGGAGGTACCTACCTATTTAAAAATACCTGGGCTTATGTGTTAGTAACAAATTCGGCACATTTCCACAAAATATATAGGTATATAAATAAAATCACTTCATAAAGTTCTTATAGTTCCGAAATTCATAACTATTAGATTTTAAAGAAAATAAAAAAATATGTTGTAATTGTTAAATCGAGAAAGTTAAAAGTATAAGTGCCAATAACAATCAAAAAACAAAAATATAAAATCAAACTTCGTATTAGAAGTAGGTAGGTATGAGTAAGAGTACAAAGTATAGTATATTTATTATATATTTTGAACCATTTATACAAAATATAAAATATGTTGAATAATTTATATTAATTAGTAATTACGATTACCTACCTACTAAAATATTAATATCACCACTACAGTCCCCATATTGCCAAACCTATCATCCTTATTTCTTAATACACAAAATTAAAAACCCCAAAATCTACTTTTTCGAATTTGGATTTTTATACCTACGTCAAAATTTTCAGAAAAATTATCCGTTAAATGATTCACCTACAGTAGATAAGGGCGTTCTCGTCATTTTAAAAACAGAAGTGTATACGACTACATGTCTACATGATACGACATTCGAACCATACGTAGTATATAGGTATTATTATAATCTCAGGAATTTGAAAATATAGTCTTGAAGAAGGTATTTGAATCGCTAACTGCAGAAAGGGGATAGGGCCACTTTTTATAACTTTTTAGGAGAGGCAAAAAACGAAATCATAACATGTCCCTTTTCTATAGTAAACTGAAATGTCCAAACACTATATTTAGCGTTTGGATAGTCGGATTTGACTCCTTTCTGCAGTGAACGATGGATTTACGCGGGCTAAATGAAAAATGATAATAAAATCAAAATTGATAAAAATGGACTTGTCCCCTCTTTCTGCAGTTGGCGATTCATTTATAAAAAATTCAAAAATCATATTTTTATCAACTGTGTTGTTAAAGAAAAAAGGGATGAGGACGCTTGTTGAATCACTCTGTATTATATCATTGAGTATAATTAATCGTGGAATATTATACTCAATGAATCAATGATTATATACACAATACACACAATACTCAATTCGTTGGTAACAAGATGTCACTAACTCGTTATCTATCATTTAAATGTAGGTACTTACGTAGTTACGTCCTATGTATTTCAATTCAAATCCCGCGACGACACAGCGTAAAGCACCGAACCAGCCTGTAAACCAGTGTAAAGGGACCTTAATTGTAAATTGTAATCGCACTCCAGGTCGTTTTGTTTGACATATGGTCAGGGCCTGATTTACCAATTTATGGGCCCAGTACAATTTACAATTTTGGGTCCCAAATTGTCCTTCTCTATTTTCTTCAATGCTAAAATAAAATGTATGCATAATGTATTTTTAAATTAATGTTGTATGTAATTAGTTGCTTATATATGAGTTAGATCAATACTAAATAGAATAAAATTGTATTGTTAAAATTTCGATTATTTAATATACAAGAACACTACACTTTCAATGTGTCTAATTAATGTTTAATATTTATTCCAGTAAATAAATACAAATTATACTTATATATCACACTAAGTGTTTTTAAGTCAAATTTGATTTCAGCTAATCAGCTTTCACAAACATTTCGATTGTGCACAGATAAACTAGTTTTAAACCTAAATTTATCTAAACAACCTTATAGTTTTTTTTGGTTTTTCATGATGTTTATTCTTTTATAATTTCTCTTCATTGAACCAACAAATTAATTTTTTGACATTTTAAATTATTAAAAATAATAAACAAATGACAATTAATAGATATACAACAAATACGACTGACGTATATCAGGTATTATTACTCAAAACAATAACGTCAATATAGTAATATTACGATGATAAAAACGGCAACTAGATTTAGTGATCAGCAAATTGGATTAAGGTCGTCATTTTCAGGGAAAACTATACTTTATAACCCACCAAAATATCCAACTAAAATCCAAATCTATTTTGTTTTCCCAAAGTATGATAAAAAAGTATACAATTAATTTTGTATGCCTGAAGTTGGTGGGCCCCCCTTATGAGTGGGCCCAGTCAGGGACGGATTGGAATTTCAGACCAGCCCGGGAAAATGCTTTTTTACCGGTCCCCTATTTGTTGGGAGATTGGGGGCAACTGGCAAGTGTACACCATACTGAAGATGAAGATAGTAATTTTTTTAGTATTTTAAATATCAGTTGAATATTACACTAAAATAATTTAACGTATATATTCATATTAAAAAAAAAAAAATAGGTACCTATTTAAGTATTTTGAAAAATATGTTGTTTCTCTCATTCTCTATCAATAAAATAAATTGTAGATTATTGTACTTTAACAGTAACAGTTTAATATTTTTAATTATTAATATATTTCTAAAAATAGTATTTTTTTTATTTTTGTCTTTGATTTTTTCAGCTCCTCATTTTCGTTTTTTACTTCAGTTTGATCCATCCATTTCCATTTTATTTTATAATTCGCCACTATTACTATTGTAATACAAAATATTTTATTCTTATTTCTTTAATAAAATATTCTTATTAGGTATTCATATTAACGAGTAACGACCCGCGTCGACTTGTATCGTCAAAATTCGTCGTAATTACTCATTAAACTCAACCCGCCTGCCCATCTGATCGACGACAACCCGAATAACCAATTATTTATAGATTTTACTGTCTACGGAAGTTGATTTTTTGATTACGGTTACCTATTGTTATTGATAATTAATATTATTATTCAGTTTCTGTCGTAGACGTTGTATAGGTACTTGTATTATTACAATTTACAACGTTTTACGTTGTAATATTATAGACTGTAATATCATTGAATGAATAATCTATAATCAATGGTAATATTTATTAATTATTAGATTATATTTACTGTTTAGTACGCGGCCCATCGGGAAATTCCCGATTTCCCTATGGCCCAATCCGTCCCTGGGCCCAGTGCAGATGTCCCATTTGTCCTTGCATAAATATGGCCCTGCATATGGTAGCAGTACAGCACAAAATAATAAAATATTATTCACGGGAATATGAGACCGTGTAACCATAGAACACTGAACAATACCAAATCTATGACCTAAATAGTATAAAAATGAATATTATTATTAAATTGTTATTATAATTTATAATATTGTTCTGTAATAATAATAATATATCATTGACCAACTAGAATATCTGACGCTATCTAGCGGTAAGTTATTACCCCATAATAAAATATTTTTCCCGCTCTTGAAAACTGTTTAAACGAAAAAAAAATAATTTTGGAAAAATCTGTAGCTACGCCAGCGGAATCCTTGGGACGACGAAGAGGACAATCACCCCCTCCACAAGTCGTGAGATGTTCAGTATTTGCTAATAGATAAATACAATTTATAAATTTTGTTAATTGTTTATGCATTGATTATACAGACCTTTGATACAAACATCAAACAATTAGATGTTAAGTTTTTATTTGAGAGAAAACATAATATATGAGCATATGTGAGAGAAAAACATGTTTTGGGCTACATTATGTCTTGCACAGTGCACACTGTAACGGCCGCAAATCCTTTCTTTTCTCTCTCAACAATCCCGTCTGGTGAATGGTGATTTCTTCTATAGTTTATAGGTGGTCTATCAGCCATAATGGTTCATAGCAATGTCAATAATATTGTTCTGTGTTTAAACTTCAGATATATAAATATATATGGTATTTAAAAATAATAGTATACACAAATAATATTATTTACTATAGATGTAGTAAAACAGTGGCGCCGAACCCATGTATTAGGTGTGGCAGCCGCCACACCTATTTTAAGGGGTGGGTGTACAACCAAAATTGGTGGATAATCGTAATCCTAAGTGTAAAAAGATATTGTACAAAATACTACAAATATAAGAAAGATGACTTCCTAGTGTGTCGCAGCGTGCAGTGTGTACTGTGTGATAACATTAGAAATAGCCAATAACTAATAATTTAATTAATAGTTTTACCATTAAAACATAAATTCTATTTTCAAATTTCTACTTCAGCATCTTGTCTGATAGGGAAGTGAATCAAGTTGATACTTTGTTGAGTCAAAAATCAAAAGTAAAAAATTCCCAGTAATTTTCAAAAGCGTCGTGAAAAACAAAAAAAAAATAACAAATATAAAAGTAATTTTTATACAAAACCAGTTATCGACAAAATCGATTGTGTTTTCTGTTGTAACTCAAAAATGACTAACCGTAAAAACTTTATATTTTAACAAAATTTTTATATAATATATAAGAATTTTCCTGAAAGATATTTCCTACAAGATATTCAAAATATATAGACTCTTTTTGAGCATTAAACATTTTTATTTTTAATTATCATCGATAAATAATTTTCTCTCTCGGTCAATCTGAACACAAATCCACAGTATATTATTTTCAATATGGGTCTAAAGTTGAAACTTAAACAAAATTCATTTAAAATTAAGAAAATTAAAAAATTTTCGACTGTCTACCAAAGAAAAGTTAAAAGAAAACCTTACCAGAAAGTCACATTAATTTGTGTTGAGACTTAACTAGATAAATGTATGTATAAAATGTATGCTGTATGATGTCAAAAAATCATTGGGGGTAAAATAAATGTTACCCCCTCTCGAATAAGTAATTGGGGCAACACTGAAAACTATATGCCACGGTCCTTACAAAACATAAACTTTAGGTTATCTACATCGTGGGCAACATCTTATAAGTTATATTCATATTATAACCTCCCTGCATGACGAGCAAACAATTTTCTTTCACTTTTTTTCGCCTAAAATTCGATTTCAGACCACTGTGCGTCGCCTACGACTGAAATAACTCATTTTCTGCCCTTTCCACATAATATACCCCAAACCTACCTATTACCAATATTACCTACCTACTATTGTCAATAACTTCAGTGACTTTATATATTATTTATATTTATAATTATTATTATATTATTATGACGCATAATGACCTAGATGTCGATGAATTTAAGATCAATAAAAAACTCTGTCGTACAAAAAATTGATAATATTATGCTGTGGTGGCTAGTACATAAAAAATAAATATAATATTATGTGTAATATAATAATAGGTTAGGTTAGGTTAACTGCTGGCTACAAATATTATTATTATTATAATAGGAAGCTGGTGACTAGTATATTGTTTATTGTTGACAACGATTATTATTATACACTGTGTGAATGTTTAATCGAATAGATTTAGTTTATTTATATTGTAATATTTCGACAGTGAATATTGTTTTAATAATTGTATCCAATAAGTCTTTAACTTTTTTGAATTTTGGTATTTATATATAGTGTTTAAAGTAAAGTAATGTTTTCAATTAATTTAATTATTTTTCCTCGACTTAAAATAGCTGTCAACAGTCTAACACAATACTTAGCACACTAAGTTTCACATGTGAAGTGATTTCGTCAACCAATTAAGATGTGGCTGCAGGTCGTAGTTATGCTAAGTTATAGTTGCAGTTAGTTTCTGTTTTACCTGCGTTAATATTACTTATAAATAATTATTTAAAATAAGGTAATTATTTATAGGTACCAATGCAGACTCTAAAAAATTTTAAATATTTTAGACATTATAATATCAGGTCTATAAAAAATGTATGTAGGTACTTTAAGTATTTGATTATGATTTTAATTACAACAAAAATATGAAGATAAATTTAATTCAAAACTGGTGTTGTGTAAATATTTCTGTTTTACCGCTGTTTTTTGTTGCCTAGTTGTTACCTATTATTTGCAATAGTTAAATATATAGGTATAACTTATATTTATAAAATATATTTTAACCTTGTTTTGAACTTTTAGTTCTTATCTATAAAAGTTGAACATTATATACATTTTTAAATACAAAATAATTTGATTATGTTTGAGCGATTATGATGGATTTTGTCAAAATTTGAATTTAAAATGCTTATGAAAAAATGTATGCCTTTAATCTTTATATGTTCATTCATTTTGAACTTCTGATATGGGTAAATTTTCAAGATTTTGATTCAGCAAAAAAAATTATTTAACGACCACGATTTTAAAAAAAAATCGAAAAGGAGGTCTTATAGTTGTAATTTATCATTTTTGAAAAAATACCTAATAACCGGTACACATTTCATTATTAGGTAATAACTGAACATAAATGGACATATTTAATTTTCTTTTTTTTTCATTTATACTGTCACACTGTATACTAGATACGTTATACGAATATACATAATTATTAATTTGAATGTTTACATTAAAATTATATTTGACTATGATCCATTGATCCTATACCTAGTTTATTATTTCTATGATTAATTAATAGTTAGGTTAACTGTTTAAGTCTTGCTAATACCAAATAACATAACGTACCTAGTCTAATATATTTTAACTATATTTCCGAAACCTTAATTTTCTAAAATATACAAGTATCTATATTAAAGCCTTTCAAAATCACTTTTTAAATATGACGGTCAAGTAATTTTAATATATGCTTTTATCGATGTGGCAACGATCAACAAATTATTAAATCTACACTAATCTGTATATACTACTACTGTATTTTACTACTCAGTACTATTGCTATATTAAGGATTGTAATATTGTATACAATTTGTTGACATGTCAAATGTTATAAAATATAATACATTTGCAAGAATTTAAACTGGTAAATATAATATAAACATATAATAATAATATACAATTTAACGTGGATGGTATTAGAGTTCATTGAATGGTGACCTGGTTAATCGCGGTGATTGGACGCAGTCACTAATATAACGTGTGCAGAGGTCGAGCAGGCTCCCAGATGGGTGACCACCAGGGTTCTTTGCGACGATCTATCTGCCTCACATAAAAAACGCGTACCAACCGTAGCCGCCACACAAACCGAATGGAGTGTCAAAAAAACGAAGTTCATTTTATGATTTATTTTTGAGCTTCTCGCATGACATATAGTGAATTGCAAGTTAAAAATAATGGTGTGGAATATTGTCCACAGTAAAAACTAGCTAATAACAATGTAGCTTGAAGTCTTAAAAACAATGATACTTTAACCTCCTATAGTTATTTACCCAAAGACTTCTCAATTGGCTGTGATGAAAATAGTGTTTGCATCTTTTTATCTGCTAGTCAGCAATGTCAAAAAAAATAAAACACTATATGTTTCTTTAAATTTAAATAGTATTCGTTATAAATGTAGTAAAATGTATAATAGTATAATAATTTGAGATTAATTGATATTTTTTTCTCAAATTAAATCTAAATTGACAATAGCAATGAACACATATTTAAATTATAAAAAAATAACCGTCTATAGTTTAAGTCGTGATAAAATGTATTTGTTGTAATTTGTAGGATGATTTATCGGTGGTGGGTTATTGGTGGTTGTTGGTTGACATCCCACCGCTTGATGCCCGATGCCAATTCTATTACTATTATACAGACAGTATCCATTATAATATAAATATTGATATACCTACTTCAGAGTTTAAATTTTAGGATCAGATTATCAAAACAAAATACAAACGAGTCAACGCGACTAGTAACTGTCCTTGTAATTCTCTTGTGTTCTTGTAACCTAACCAATATTTGTGTTATAATATATTTTAATTTATTACTGGATAACATTTTAAGATATTTTATTTTAAAAATCTTTATCTAGATATTATTTTAGTGAGCTATTCCCAACACTGGAATCATTTCGCTTAAACATTTGATATTATTTTTTTAGATGGATATTCAACAGTTAGTTAATAATTTCTCCTCAAACGATTTTTTATATTTTGTTGTAATTCAAAAATCAACTATAAATAGATACTTCAATTTTTCACCAAATGATTATGATAAAATATTACAACTGTCTAAAGGTACCTACATGATGAAATGTTCAAAATATTTCTACTTTTTTTGACCTATTTAGAGACGGGTCTAAAAGCTTAAACAATTAATACAAGGTTCCTCATAAGTTGTTATAATAGCAATTTTTAAATAATGAAGATACATTATGTACGATTATTTTTTTTTGTAAGCATTTTAAGTACAGGTTTTTACAAAATTAGTCAATATACCGCAAACGTTATTTTGGTTAAAAATTTATAAAATGTTCAATTTTTATAGCTAAAGATCGGAAATTTAAAACGAGATTTCCCATGAGTGGGTAATACTGTTACCAAAAATCTAAAAAATATATAAGCACAGTTTTTTTTATAGAAATTTTAAGTTGAAACTTGGACGAAATTAGACGTTTTATAATGCACAATATTTTACTATTAGTAAAATGAGTTACCTACTTAAATAGCTGTAAATTGTAATATAAATATAACTTTATAATATCATCTAGATAGCTACCTATATTTACCAATATTATACTATTATATGTATAGGAATATATAAGAATCAGGTGAAAATTACATTGGAATTGAAACTAAAGCAATTATTTATATTTTTATTTAATATAGGTATTACTATAGTACATTATACTCAAAAAATATTATGCAAACCATTAACCAAATAATATACATATATTTACATGGGTATAAGAAAAAAAATGTAATAGTTCTATTTATTACTGAATGATAATATGATGTACCTACCTAGCTAAAAGCTTAAATAACTAAATCAGTGACTGGTGAAATATCGTTTTTAGATGATAAAAACTTGATTTTCATATTGAGGAGGCTTTTACTGGAGATAATCTTAACTGTAATATGTTAAAATATTAAATAATGCTATATTGTAGACATAATGCGGTAAATATTATAACTTGTGAAAATATTTTTTAGATTAAAAATTGGTGGGGCGGAGGTTGCTTCCACGACTTAGTTCTAATAGCCAATATCCAATGGGGGAGGTGGCTATATAAGTAATTGTTCATTGCCACACCTAAAAAAAAATAGTTCGGCGCCACTGTAGTAAAATAAATAGCATTTTTATATAACTGTGGTTTATAACGAGCCTACAAATGCCATAGATCCGGTGGTAAGTATTACTGTTGCGGAGCCACTGTTGTTCATGTATTTATTCGATATCTACGTCGGTGATAAGATAACATTCAAATAATTACCGCGTGAATTTAAATATTATTATTATTATTTATTAATACAAGTAAATAATTCAATTGAGTATTGTAATTTTTATAAAAATTTTTAACAAAAAAAAAAAAAAAAATTAAGAATGATAATTCTAACACGTCTTACAAAAAAAAAAAAATAATAATAATTTATTAAACTTTATCTAATACGTCCTACAAAATCCTACTTTTTTTTTTACAGTTCATTATCCGAACAAAAAATCCTAAAATTAAGAAATTTTAGTTTTCTTTATTTGCCTTGTTTTTTGGCACCTGTAATACAAAAAAAAAATTAGTTGCACCAAATTGGAATTAAAATTCAATGTAGATCTACGTCAAAAATTCTCTTTTGTGGTTTCATTTTACCCCTTTCCAACTTATTTTTTTGTTTCAAAGGCACAGTTTCTATTTTTGAAGCATCAATGGAAACATGGATGGGTGCAACCAGTTTTTTATTTAACTGTTGTAGTTGTTCTCGTGATGTTATCTGCTGTAACGATTCCACGACATAGCTACAGGAAACTGAATAAAATACTTTTGTTCTTCATTAGTTTTCCATTTCTGAAATTCACCAAAAGATGTGAACTTTAAATGTTCATACACAAAGTCTAAGTTGTGGTATTTTTAGTAATGTTCATTCATGAGGATTCTTGTACTAAAATATTGTTCACACATAAGACACTTAAAATGTGTAGCCTGTATAATGTAAAATATTAAAAGCATTAGGTAAAAAAAAAAAACAAATGTTGCAATAGGTAAGTATCCATGATAATTCGGACTAATTACCTTGGGATTCGAATTTCCGTTCAAAATTATATGTTTACTAATATGTTTAATTAAATCATTCTTTCGGGTATATTTCCTTGAACAATGAGCACATTCCTATAGAATTCAAGAATACGAATTACCATGATGATATGTATTTCAATGTTAGATATAAAGTGGACCAATACTCAACAATCTACTTACCGGCTACCCTTAAAAGTAAAATAGGGTATCTGGTAAATAAGTAGATGTGAACATATATAACCACTGGTAATGATATTTTTCTATGTCACACTTACAAAATCATCTCGTTCTAAGAAGTGTTTTATTTTTATATGTCGTCTTAAGGTATCTTTCCGGAAAAATTTTTTATTACATTCATGACATTCCTATAAAATTATCAAAAGAAGAAATATTTTACACGCCATTTTGAAATCTACTTATAATTACTTACAAAAAAATCATTGACACGGAGAAAATTTGTCCCTTCTAAGGTACGTTTTGGATGAACGCTTTTCTTATGAATTTTCAACCCTTTAAAACTGGCAAAGTCTTTAAGGCAGAGATTGCATACCTATTCAATAATATGATGAAGAAATGAAGTTTATAATTTATTTATACTATATAGTATAGCCGCATAGGCAGTGGCGTCCGCAGGGGGTGGCTAACGGGCCCCATGCCCATTGCCCGTATTATTATTACTTTTTCAAAAAATATTAATCAAGTTAAACTGTCAACTATAGTAAGTAAGACATCAATTTCATATATGTCTTACCAGAATGAATTAATTTTTGAAAAATAACATTGTATTTGCATACCAATTTTCATAAATTATCTGTAATTTTTCGGTAAAAGTATGAACTAGGTACTTGTATAAAAGACCTTGTATTAAATTGTCTAGCCTTAGCTATACACATTTAATATTTTAAACAGTTTGAACTACAAATTAACTGTGTTTTTGACGAAATTTGAACTTTAAATGCTTATAAAAAATAACCATGATGCCTATCATAATAATATTCATTTTTTTTTCTCCAATTATTTTTAACGAAATTATAGCTCTTAAATATATTTATTATTTTAAAGTCATAAAAATCTTTCAAATTCATTAACAACGTTCTTTCCAAAAACTGCATAACAAAATATATTTACCTTACAGTCTTTATAATTTTTTTTCTTCTCAGTCCGAGAGATGTTTTTAATATGTGCAATTCGAATGTGCTGCGCTTGACTATATTTGTTATAAAATATCTTTGAACACTGAGAACATTTCTAAAATATTCAAAATATAAACATAAAATTAGTTACTGACATCAAAAAGTATATACAACAAAGAGGTACTGCAGTATAAATTCTAATTAACTTACAAAAGAATCACTTTTGCACTTATGTAGAATTTCTATATGACGTATTAAAATGTCTTTGCGGTTGAACTTTCGATTACATTCATTGCATTCCTACAAATTTAAAACAAATAAATTTGTATCAAGAAAAAAATATATCAGAAGTTATAAC
This sequence comes from Macrosiphum euphorbiae, assembly GCA_949089665.1. NCBI lineage: Eukaryota > Metazoa > Arthropoda > Insecta > Hemiptera > Aphididae > Macrosiphum > Macrosiphum euphorbiae. The sequence continues at coordinate 28,480,234 of CARXXK010000004.1, read as the reverse complement.
TCTTGTCTCTTAAATACTTACGAATTTATTGTCAACGTCTTTATTTTTTTGGTGGTGAGTTGATTGATGTCGGCTTAAATTATATTTTTTGGTAAAATTTGCATTACATTGTTTGCAAACAAAAGACATATTATACAAAATAATTAATACTATACTTATATTACTTAAACTTTTAATAATTTTATGACAACTATACACTAGCAATAAAATAAATACCTGCAGCATTAATGTTCAGATACTACAGAGTACAGACTACACTAATACAAATTGTGTAGGTCGATATATGATGGTAATAATAATAGCAAGACAGGTCTTGACCCATATTCGGAGTGACATTTGATTGTAATAAAGATCATTGATATTAAACTATTAAAGATACAATTATATACAACGCGGGAATTCCTATACATGATTATTATTATTATTTTTTTTTTTTTTGTAGTACGTGTTAGAATTATCATTCTTAATTTTTTTTTTTTTTTAGTTATAAGTATAATAATTTAGATTTAGGATATAAAAATTACAATACTCAATTGTATTATTTACTTGTATTAATAAATAATATTAATGATTATAATATTTAAATTCACGCGGTAATTATTTAAATGTTATCTTATCACCGACGTAGATATCGAATAAATACATGAACAACAGTGTGGCTCCGCAACAGTAATATTTACCACCGGATCTATGGCATTTGTAGGCTCGTTGGTTTATAGGGTTATAATGTCCATTGTCCAGTACTGAATCTTTTTCTTCCATGAACCAAAAAATTTCAATATTCCGTCCAATTTCCATCGAAATTTGATTAACAAATACAAATTGTCAAGAAGTATTGTCGTTTAAAAGTTATTTTTACAAACATTTCCCACACTGTTTCTGTCCAGAACGCCAGTTGAAAATAGATTTCATCCATTTTGGACGGACATTTTTTTTTCACCTATTTTTTCGCCAATCTTATCACGTGACCCGGTGACGCCTGCACTGCCGTGGCTCGTATCACCGAAACTTCATTTCTGATTCTCTTCATTTTCCCACTGCTCGTGCACACCTCCTCAACTCCAAAGTTGCAGTTTTTGGTGTTCTAACCATTTTTGGACTCTCTTGAATATTCAAAGGTAAGTCATACCAATAGCCCGTCCACACAACCGAAATTTGTTACTCAATTGCCGTCCGACCTTTTATAGCTTGTGTGCTTGTGGCCGGTTGTCCGATTTAGTGTCGTCGAAATGACATTCCCCCGCACACTTCCTCCACCGTTCACTTGACAACCGCGTTAACGGGGCTTGGAGAAATTGCATTAACTATTTTTATCGTGAAAATAATATTATTATTTTATTTTTCATTCCGTTTCTTTCAGAACTCCGCTTAAGATACCAATAAAGATGGCTCCTCCTTCATACAGTGATCTCGGCAAAGCCGCACGCGACGTCTTCAACACCGGCTATGTATTCGACGTGCTCAAGTTAGACGTGAAGACCAATCAAAACGTAGAAATCAAGGCTGGTGGTACTCAGCATTTGGTCTCGGGCGCTGTAAACGCCAATTTGGAAACCAAATATGTGATTAACAAATCTAAATACTGTGAGTCATTCCCAATTAAAGGTCATTTAGCATTTTCATACTTCCCCTTATCTCGTTAGTTAAATTGGTTATGATGAATATGCTAAATGTATTAATTGTACTATACTTGAAGTATTTGCACATAGACATTACCTGCCTAATTAATTTACCATACTTAAATGTCAGCAAATTGTGTTCAATTTTTAATTAACTTTAATTTGTTAAGTATTTACATTGGTTGAGAAATGGAACACAAATGATGTTATGACTACTGAAGCTTCTATAAGCGGCTTGTTACCTGGTGTCAAACTTACAACTGATGGTACATTTGACCGCAAGAAACAGTAAGTTTAAATAAAATTCAATACAATTTAATATATTATTGAACCTAATTTTAATTTTCCAAAGAACTAAGGCTGTAAGAGTGAAGTCTGAATACAAAAATGATTATGTCTCACTCAACTTGGACACTGAGTTTAAAGCACTGAAACCTGTTATTAACGCTTCTGCTGTAGTTGCTTACAATGGTATATAAGTTCTATGTCATATATTTAAATACTAACTATTTGTAACTAATTAATATATTATTCTTCTAGGATGGTTGGGAGGTTTCAATGTTAAATATAACACCAATGACAAATCAGTACAGTCTAACAATCTTGCTCTCAGCTACATTGCTAAGCAATTTGTGTTTACCACCACTGTGTAAGTAAAATAGCCAAACTGTCTTTAAACTATTATTAATTATTATATTATGTTCTACAGAAATGATAACAAGTTGTTTGGTGGCTCAGTTTTCCAAAAATTATCTGATCAATTAGATTTGGGTTTGCAAGTTTCTTGGTCATCTGAAAACAATGATTCTTCACTTGCTGTTGGTACCCAATACCAACTGAACAATGATGTTAAGTTGCGAGCCAAGATCAATAACAAGAGTCAGTTGTGCCTAGGTTCTGGTATTAAAATCAAAGATGGTATGTACCCATAATTTATCATTACACTAATAATAAAATTATAAGTAACGTAAATTTTATTTTAGGTGTTACATTGACATTGGCCAGCTTAATGGAATGTCGTCAGTTCAACCAGGGCGGTCACAAATTTGGTATCGGCTTGGAACTTGCTTTGTAAGCGACAAATACATGCCCAACTTATTGTACGTTATGTAGACAAAATGTATTGTCAGTAAACGTAGGATTATTAAACATAATCATAAGAGTATTTTTACAACATTAAAATTCAGTGTATTTGTTTAAAATTAATTAGGAAAAATAAAATTTATATCAGTTGCTCTCGTTATAATGTCATTTGATCATCTAAATGTTTATTCATCCATTCACGTACTTTTGGATCTGCAGACATGAGTTCAATTATATGATTGACATGATAGCACAGAGCCTCAATTTTCTTATCCCAAGTTGGCAATAATTTTTGAGCTGTAAAAAAATCCATGTACATAATATGAAGCTAAAGAACATGGGTCTAAACAAATAAATTACTTACACTTAAAGTGGACATAGGAGTCTACTTGATCAATTGAGCCTTCCATCCTTCCTTCTGATATCATTTGTCCTGCAATTTTTTCTGCTTTAATTGGTTCAATGCCCAACAAACGGCCAAGTTCCACAATTTTCATATTTTTATAAAGTTTACTTGCCGATAATAGGTTGTGTTCAATGATAGCTCGATTCAAAATAGTTGAACCTATAATATATAAAAAAGAAATGTAATGTGATTTTATTATGTCATTGCAAATAATTACCATCTACTGTTGTTGCCTTCTGATGTGGTTGTAACATTGCATCTAATTGAGCAATTTCATTGGGTCGAATTATGCGATCTAAATACATTTTTTCAAGGATTGAGAATTCTGGTAGGCTTTGACATCTTTCATCTTTAAATAATGTTGCCAGCATTCGGCTACGTTGTTGGCCTATAAAAAAAGTAAATAAATTACATTATTTTGGAATCTCACATGTGGACTGTGTGGCACAACATAAATTAATTCACAAAATTAGCTGTAAATTATAAGAAATTTAGGCGCTTAACCCGTAAGTGTTATGGTCTGGTCCCATAGACCGCTGCAGTTTTTTGTTTTGGTTTACTTCCTAAAATGTTTAAAAAAAATTTAATTATTTCTTTAAAATTATTAAATTTGAGTCGAAAAAAAAAATGTCGACACTGTAAACATATTATTTCAGATTTCTACAAATAATGCAACGGAACAATTGAAAAATATAGTCTTAATACAATTACTGAAACTTAGTGGTCTAGGAGACTGCATCACCATACTAATAGCGTAATCTTTGTTACGTACCACTTACAGGTTATAAATGTTTCCTTTGACAATGTTGATTGTACATTGAAAACACTTTCTATTTTTATGAATTCATTCATGCATTGTTCCACATGCAAGACTGAGATGACAAAACTTTGAATAATTTGGGACTTGTATGACTTACCAGCAGATGCTAATACAGTGCAGATGAGAGCATTTTTTAAAGCAGCCATACGCTCTTCTTCTGATATAATTGACCTATATGACAATTCATTGTACCTTTGAGCAGCTTCAATGAACTTACGACGGTAGTCCAATACTCTTGCGTAACATACTTTGTAACATATTTGTAGTTTCTCATTTTTAGATTCAGTCTAAATGATAGAAAAATATAAAATAATAATTTTTTGTAGAAAGTTATTTAAAAAAGCTTAATATTACTTGTAATAATGAAGCCCTGTTGATGTAAGACTCTGCTAGCATTGGATCATCGTCTTCCAAGTACAGACGTGCAATTTTCATGTAAGTTTCCAATTTGTAATCAACAGTATATTTTCTACGAGTTATAAAATTTTTAGTATCATAAAAATTTAAAAAAAATTTACATTTATGAATACTTTTGTCCTGTTTCGAGCGGTATACCAACAAGTACTGATGCTGCTTCCTTCCAATTGATTTCTCTTTCATAGATAGATGCTAGATGTTGACGAACATTAGCAACCTGCTCTTCGAAAGAAATTACTCTTGGTTGAATCTATAAAAAAAAAAAATCAAATTAATTATTGAATTTACAACTGATTGTATCTACCTATTCTCACTTTTTCCAGAGTGAAATGAGCCAATAATTTAGACTGTCCATCGGGCAAATCAGGTAAGAGTTGTGTACTGACATCAGATAATATTTGACGAGATATTACCAAACTGACATTTTCATTAACAACTATTAATAAAAAAATACATTACTTATTAAAATTTGTTTAGTAAAGTACTAGTACAATACATAAAAATGTAAACAACTACTTACTAGCTTCAACAAATACTTTTAATGCCTCAATGATATTGTCACCAGTATTTGATAAGACATTGTTTAATAAGCTTCTATATCTATAACAATTTAATATAATTAACAATGTTAGTTTTTGAAATATCCAATAAAACTATCTCACTTGTCGACTTGATCTTTATGAGATGTTTGTGCGTTAGCCAAGTGGCTGAGATGTTGGCGGATCTGGGCTATTGTAAGAGACATATTTTCAGTCTGAGTTATGATTCATGAACTAAACAATTTAAAGTAGTTTGTGTGACATTAATAAGTATAAAGGTAATTGCTAATTCTAAAATATTATGATACAAAACTCATATCACAGGACAGCAGACAGATTAAAATATTCGGAGCACGGACTAAGATATACAGGACTGGACACGAGATGAATATTGTGGTTACGAAATGTTTTACAACAGGCGGAGTTCGGGGGGATATTTTCCTTTTAGCATTACTAGCGCCGTCTTAGTGGATACTTATGGAACTAGAAATTTGTATGATGTGTTCTAGTTCCCCCCACACCCTCCAACCATGTCGTGTCCAGTCCTGTATATCTTAGTCCGTGATTCGGAGTTTCCTACTCAAATCTTTTAATAATTCAATACGCTTTATTAGTGATAACGTTTTATCAAGGAGTTTCTACATAATATGCCGGATCGTTTGATAACCGAGAAATTCGGTTTGTCTGTTTGCCAAACAATCGTGCAATATATCATAGATCTAAAGCCCGGTCCAGACCAAGAAACATATGTTTCTGACATTGTCGTCGACAAATATTTGTGTTACCGCTTATGAGCGGAAATCGGAAACATTGTCGATGACAATGTTGGAAACACTTGTTTCCGACAAAATTTTATTTGGTGTGGACGGGGCTTAAGCGTGTAATACTGCATTACTGCAATGAAGCAAACAATATTATTAATTGAAACGCCGTGATCCAGAATTTCGTCTGCTCACTGTTCAGTTCCAATAACTAATAAGTAGTCATGACAAATTTAATTTGTCATGTAAATAATAACCAACACCTATCATAGTTGAGACTTTGAATTTGCTGATTTTTAACTCGAGTCTCAAGGCCGCTCTAGCTATTTATTGTAATTATGTTAATTTTATTTTAAATTTATTGAATTCACTTATATTTTATTAAAAATTTTCAATTTTGTATTACTAGAACAATTAATTTTCCAAATTATTTCCCGAAATATATTCCATAATTAATTTTTATACCGCACCAAACGCTTACAAATTTTACCATTTCAATTGTTGGCATTCGTACTGAATTTGTTTTCCGCTATACAATTTCCTCATAATAATATGGACACAAAATTGAAAATTGTTTACTTATTAATTTATTTTGTTCCACGATTTAAGATAGTGATGCTCACCCTCATTGCCACCATTGTTCGCTTCAATAATGATTATTGAATATATTCATATTATGATTTTTGAAATTTTTAAGTAAACTAAGCTACTTTAGGAATAAAAATATTATTTAAAATATTTTAGTTTTTTTTGTACTATTAAAGAGTGTTATGTGGCGGTTTTTTTTTTCAAACAAAAACCAAATTTTTTTCCTATAAATTTTCAAGCAGATGATTTTTTTGAAAATGTATATGTTTCAAAATCAATTGGATGATATGAACAATAAGTGGAGGCTGGAATTGTGTTAGCATTAATTCTCCCTATACAGCATTGTTTGAAGAAAGTTATACACAGTAGCATGGTAGCTCAATTGCCCTTTGAGATGCCCATAGACTGTTTTCCCTATTTTTATTTATATAGTATATAGGTTCCAATGTTCAATGCTTCTCAAAGTGCACAATAAAATTACAATAACAGTAAAATGTAAGTGAATACAATGCTGGTTGTGCCAACCACAAATGGGACATGCCCTGACTTAGTAATATTTAAATCGTATTAAACTAGTTTATATCATACAAATTGATAGTCGATACTGTAAATCATAATCCTGAAGACCTGAAAATATAGTTATATTATAGCATCATAGATTAAATCTATGACAAAATAAGAACACATTCCTCTCAAAATATGTTAACATAATTTTTTGTTAAATTAAATAATAAAAATAAAACTACTGTTTATGAAAAAATACTTTTATTAATTAACTTGATTTCATGAAGTTTTTATGACTACGCTGTATCAATAATGCTGAGCCAGAAAAAAAATAGCTTAGCTCTTAAAAGTGACCATTGTTTTCTGAGTTGAATACTTAAGCCGGTCCAAAATGAACTTTTATATAATGGTTTATCATATATAGTATTTATGCAGGTTACAGTCATTGGACGTAAAGATGTTAACCTAAATATATAATAACAAATTATATTTTACATTTTTAATAGTTTTATAAATAAATAAAATAATTTACTTTGATAGTGTTCCCAAAGTTGTATCAATACCCCGTATTAAGTCATTAGTTTTAAGTAATAACAAAATTTGAGGATTTACGGTTTCCAGAATATACAAAGTTTCAGTCAACACTAATGGAATTCCACTTTGAAATTTTTCTTTCTACAAAATAAAAAAGAACATTGTTACTATTTTTTTTACACTATTATAATTTTTTAATTACTTCAGCGTCAGTTAATTTCTTAGTAACAATGCCATCTTGAACTGAATCCCAAGTGCGTCCAGCTACCATACATACGAGTAGACCATACATTTCAGCTACTCCTAGTTTGGTACAGTATTTTTTCATTTTATCATGATTATTGTCCAATATACTCATCCATAATTTAGCATACGTAAGTCTAAAGCTATCAGATAATGTCTGAAATAAAACGTAAATTAAAAAAAAAAAAACAGTTGAATATTTTATTTTTTAAATTCAAAGCTTACAGCGTAAAGTCCATGGTCTAAAAGTATTAAATTCAATTGACCATTTTCATCTTTGTTTACCAACAAATTACCAGGATGAGGATCACTATGCACAAATCCATTTTTGAATATCATTTCACTATATAAACTTCCCAATTTGTCAGATATTTCATCTACTTTCAATCTAAATTTATGTAATTATGAATTTTAATTATTTGTATTCATGTCAAATTGTATATTAATTAACATATGTAATAAAATATTATACACAATATGTTTTATATACTAATTAAACACTAGTATAATATATATTCTTATTTCATTTTGTTTTTTAATAACTAATTATATGTTAATGCCGTTATATACAAGGTTAAAATTTTAAATACTTACTTATTTCGATTAATGTAATCAAGATCATTAATTTGTCCACCTTCGAAAAACTCCAATGTTAAAATTCTGGTCGAACTATACTCATTGTATATTTTTGGTACCTAGAAATTAATAAAAAAAAAGTATTATTTTATTTAGTATTATTTTTTAAATAATTTTATGTGGGTTATTTTATGTATATTATAGGTTACATAAATATGCATTCGAATACACTTGCTCATAAAATAAATACCTTCAACCACTTCAAGTGTTTGAACATTGATCTAATAGTTTCAGTATTTTGTGCTTCAATTGTAAAATCTAATTCTTTTGGTATATTCTGTTTTGTTTGTTTCACAAGCCATTGAAATTTAAAATCCGGAAACATATATGAACCAATGTTCACTAAAGTCTAAAAAAATGTAATTTGCATTATTACTTATTTAAAAAGCATGAGCATATATTGGTATATATTAACATAGTGTTATAGGGATAATATTTGTATCAGTGGTGAATTATGGCTCCAAAGCATGGACATGATCATTTGTTTTTAAAATTTTAACTCGTACTTGGCACAGTTTAATACTTTAGTATTAGTAATACAAATCATCCGGAAAAGCACAACTGAATGAGCATGCTCAGACCCCGGTTAGTCTTGAAGCTGCTAATAGATCTGTTTTCGGAACAGTATAATATTTCTCGGCAATAACAACTAACAAGTGCCATATAGGTAGTGTACGTTAATGTATGCTCTGACAGTAAAAAATACAAAAAAAATCATAATAAATAAATACAAGTGTAACTGAAACAGACCAAATTGCTGTCATATATTATTATAAAATACATAATGAGTAATGACTAATAATTAATGGCTACATAGTTTGGTACACTTTTTCTATTGCTACTACTATTCTATCGCCGTCAACGATTTATCACCCCGCCACTGTGTGACCTTGCTGATGTCATATGATATATGTTTTATACACAGATACAAAACTTTCAAATAAAAGTATATAATGTTAATATATTGTTTACAATTTACAGTAGCATAGACAATAGTTAGGTAATAGCTAACATTTGAAAGTACCTAAACTCTATTCACAATGAGATCATTACTTGGCGGCGACCAGTTTATGTCGGGCGGCGGTCAGACATACGGTGAGACACCGTCCCCACTATGGCAACGCGTCGGGCACTGCTATGAAACAAAGCTACGCCCATGCGCACAACTAGGCTGCCGAGTAATGATCTCATTGTGAATAAGAGTATAAGAGTTAAAACGTTTCACTGCTGCTTTTTACTATCTTACTATCTTACTACAAGTCACCACTAATTATTTAGCGAATGAGCCGCTTGGAAGGCTGATTTATTTATGATTAATCTAATAACTAAGTTAAAATACAAATACTTATGTCTTACCAATTTTAGTTTAATCACCAATAAATTAAGCACTATATTGTTAACTTAATTAAAGTTTAAACACATATTTTTCATATGTGTGTTAAAAAAAGCATAGCTCGTTAAAATAAAATACAATTCAAATATTATTAATAGAGGTATTTACCATTTATCCACAAATAAATCATATACTAGACTAACCTGCATAAAATATCAATCACGAATATCGACATTTTAAACTAAAGACTATTAATGTAAGTTTGCTTAGTGGCGGAGTGAAAAATTTTAAATGACTATGGCGGTGCAAAACAAATAAGTATCCATAAGTTTTGTAATTATGTTTTATTATTAAGCATACCCAAAAAATTCACCACCAATTTGTATTGTTAATACATAAGTTGGTTACCTCAATTATAGCAATATCTATTTTGGCATCTCCCCGGACATATGAGTGCTGCACTTTAATAGCAACACTTTCTCCTGTTGATCGTAATTTTGCTTTATGTACTTGAGCCAATGATGCTGCACCCAGTGGCTTTGGATCTATTTCACTAAATAATTGATCGACCTTTAATTATAAATAATATGAACTTGTTAACATAATATATTTAACTCATACAATATCACAATGTTTCAACCTTAGGGATCCATTCGAGGTTGTGAATAATTTTTGATGGGTCATCAAATAATTCCAATTTCAATATTTCATTTTAGAACAATTTTGTTCTAAAGATTTGTGAAGAGAGAAAAAATTGGTATTCCTGAGAAAATTGTTTTTAGTGTTAACAAAATGTTATAAATTATAATACTCAATAGTTATAACTAGGGTTCGGGACTTATTGCACACAAATTATAGGAAATATGCATGCACATATGCACTTAAAATAACCTAAATATGCGAACAAATATGCAATTGAATATTTTTTTTAAAATTAAAAAATTTGTATTATTCATTTAAATTTAGACCTTCTTTTGTAATTAGTCATATTTTTGACTACAATAACACTATCCACATTATATTACTGAAGTGTATGTTCGATTTCATTTTCTTCGTCTTCTCCTACAATGAAAAAAAGGTTGGGTTTTTCTTTAATATATTAAATTATTATTAAATATAAAAACGATGAATTGTTCACTTGTAAAGTTTGACTGTACGCAATTAGACATTAGAACAGAGATATTGAACAACGCATGAAAGTAAAAAAAATAAAGTTAACCTTTAAAATAAATGTACTTAACATAAAAAAAAACTGCTTAAATATGCTGTAAATAACAATTAAACTGCCAAAATTTGTCAAATATGCATTTTGCTCAGAAAACGGCAAAATATGCAAAAATATGCAATTAAAATTTTTGTATTTCAATCCGTTATGACTTAAAACAAATTTAAATCTTACTTAGACTATTCTGCAGTCATTATTAAGCCATATGCAAATGCAACAAGTCCCGAACCCTAGTTATAACTTATAACTCTGTCCAAGTAAATTTTAGATATTTATACTATTTTTGTTTTTCATAAGCCAAACCTAAAACTAATAGTATAGAGTTTTAAGGAATATTTTAATAACAAGTTTAAGAAAGGTTATATAAAATCCATTGCAAAGTGGGTGCCGCTCTGCTGTACAGTCATTGTTGAGTGTGTCATTGTATGAATGTGTTATATTTGAATTCAATGATAAATTAATAAATACAAAAAAAAAAAAAACGATTCTGAGCAGGGATGTTGTGCCATCCTAGCATACTTGGTAAATAATCAAATAAATTAATAAAAATCAGAAATATCTCATGGCTAAACATTCAGGCAAACTTTTATTTCTGTTAAAGGTAAAACAATTTGTGGGGAATCTTCTATTAAAATTTCTAATGTTAGCTATGAAAACAATATCTTTTATGAATTTCTTATTGGAAAAAATTTTACAGTGTGAAAAAATGTTCATAGCTCAAAAAGATAGTTTGAGAATTTTATCATGTATAGAAAATGGTAATTTTAATATTTGGTGAAAATGTTGAGTGTCTACGGTTATTCTTACTATTTATTACGGTTATTACAACAAAACATCAACAATTTACGGATGAAAATTCGTTAATTTACCAGAGCAAATCCAATATTGTAAACATTTAAAATTCAAACGGTACAAAAGGTAGAAAAATTTGTGGATAATCTTTAATTAAATTTATAATGTTAGCTATGGAAAGAAAAATTTTCATACATTTCTAACAAAAAAATAATTAAAAAATTATCGAAATTTTATCTAAAACTACTCAGAATTTACAATTTTAACCTCTTAAATGTACTTATGAATATAATCACTTATATATCAGAAAAGAAATTATGTCGGAGAATTTTTACTGTCCTAAATGTTGATGACAGACAGAAAAAAAACACATACATCATTGTAAATTAAAGTAGGAACAATATATTCATAGCTCTGCTCAGAATCTTAAAGGTGTCAAATATATATACTTTATTGTGTATGATAAAATAATAAAACTGTATTCCTAATAACTTTAATGAGAATTATAGTTTTCATAAATATAAATTATAAGTACTAAATTTTGAAATGAATGTAAATAAAATTATCTCAAAAACATATTGTTAACATAACCCCCACATTAAAATCTCTTATTTTGTGTAAAAACGCTGATGATAGCTATCATAATATTATTATTGTTAAGTAAGTAAAGGTAAAGAAACAGTGTTATATTGTATTTGAATGACCTATTATAAAATGTGCAAACCCACACATATTATGAAATACTTGTACTTACATCTTGTTTGAGATCCTCTTTGATTACTTTGTAAATTTCTTTTAAAGGTGTAATGGGAGCTTGACTGTGCAAAACCTTCAATGTATCTGTATATTCTTTTGGGAAAAGATTTTCTAATGCCCCAATGTGTTGTCCAATCTTAATATAAACACCTTTGTTCGTGCGACATAAATCTAGCAACAATTCAGCAGCTTTCTCATGAGACTAGACAAAATTAATAAATTATTACAAGTACTAATAACATTTTGACAAAATAAGAAATTAAATACAGATATAAACATACTTTTGATCTTATTTCTTGATAATTTGGTAAAGATTTGTTAACTGACGGTGCATACAGAGTAGTCTTATAATGATACATCACATGTAACCCCTAAACAAAATTTTTTGGTTACGAAATTTAGTGATTTATACATACATTTACCCTGTGATGAAAACTAAGACTTACAGTAGTGGCGGCTCGACTAAATCGAACGATGCCAACTGAATCAATATTAAAATCATTGTCATAGAAGGAGTAAGCAGTTGCTACTGTACCACTCAGGATACCTAATCCAATTGTTCTACCTAACATCTTAATTAACATACCTCACCGCACTGAGATTAATTTTACTTTTCTAAAGACATTTTAATCTATTTAATATTACATAACTATTAACTAATCAGTTAAAATCGGTTATAAATAATAATTAATAGGTAGTTGATATAATTCTATGATAGATGAACCGATTAATCAAATACCAATATACTAAAAAATTTTAAAAAAATAATAAATAATATACTTTATTATTACTAATCAGTAATCAGTAATCACTAATCAGAAAGAAATTAAATTTCAGCTCTTGTAGCACATTGCACATAATTTAATATTTATTCTGCTATCTGCTATTAATTGTATACCTATACTATGATATAATGTATGACCTTGAACACTTAATGATAACACATGTTGAACGAATTTTTATCACTAATCAGTGGTCATCATATTTTACATTATTATTATTATTAAATATCTTAATATTTTAATATTATATTATTATCATAGATATTAATATCTATGAATATTATAATAAATATTAAATAGAATAAACTAGAAATAATCTGTTAACTTACTATCATAAATCATATAATATTATAAATTATTAAATAATTATAGGTATTATAACTATTTAAATTTATGTACATATAGAACATATTATATAAATAGTTAATTATAGTTAAAATTGTTTCATTTAATGATATCTTAAAATTTTTGGTGAGCGAAGTAATGGATCAATATTTTGCGGTGAACACTTCACAGGGGCACATTTCATTTGAAATTATCAAAAAAAAATTCAGGTTCAGAATATGAATTTAAAATAATGAAAAGCTTGTTCATTCAAAAAGTCAAAATCTTAGTTAAAAATCATTGCAGAAAAATATTTTTAAAATGTTAAAATACCTTATAAGACCTTTACTCATTAATAACAACTGTTAAAAGAATAACGCTATTTTACATAGATGTACTAAAAAAAATGTTTATTAAAAAAACAAAATTAAATTAACCTTTTTATGTATATACAGTTTTTTATTTTTATAATTTTTATCAATTAATTAAGTAATTTTGAAATGGTAAAAATATAATAAGTGAAATACACCTAAATAAGTTTTCAAATTATTTGGTTGTATTATATAATGAAAATAATATTGAAATGAGTACAATTTGAGAAAATCATGAGCCAAAAACATAACCATTATTTACTGTTTTAATATTAGGAATTATCTAGTAGAAACAGAAATGGGTGAATCTCGATCATATGTATTTGTAACATCCATTTCAACATCATCGTCTTCCTCATCATGGGTTTCACTATCATCTGAAGCATTGACTTCTTCCTCTTCATCTTCTTCATCATCCTCATCTTGTACCTATTTAAAAAGAAAAAATAAGAATTACAAATCGCATATTTTGAGAAAACAAAAATTGAAAAAAGGGTGTCCGGTTTCACATAATAATAATATAATCATAGCATAATCAAATAATATTATTAAGAACTATGTCTTAAACACAATAATTATATGTTGTTGTCTTGTTTCTAAACAATTATTTACTTAAATAAATATTTTTGTTTCATTTATAGAGATGTTTTAAATGTATTATAATTCAATTGTATACGCTTTATAATTTTAAAATAAATACTTATTAGGTATTTTAAAAACCAAATTTTTAAAATAGAAAAATTATTTTTCAATACAGCTACACATATCACTGAAAATAAAACTATAATAAACTGATGAAGTACAACAAGAAAAGAAAATACTTTACAATACAAATTATTCAGAACAAATATGAATCACATAATACAGATATTGTAAAAAGTATATATTACTTCAGTTGCCGTTTTGCCAATTGGTATTGGAAAGTCCTTGTCGTTGATTTTGTTTGTTAATGTAAGTAACTAAAATATATTCGGTTCTTTATTATTAAATTAATTTGTAAAATATTTTAGTAAATATTCTTAATTTTACCCAGTTTTGATGAATACTTTCTATTCGAATAAGTTCTGAATCTTCATTTTTAGGCTCATCAACACTAAACCATAATGGGTTCACGATATTTGGGATCATAGTTGGAAAAATTGGGATGCCAGAGTTCATTGTGATAATATATTGTACCTATTGATCAAAATAAAATGAGACAAACATAAATATTTAAATTAAAAACAGATCATAAAAAGTTTTGATGAACGTCATTCGTCGGAACTATAGTCTATATAATTAGAATAGGTTCAAGATCTTCAAATTTGAATATACAAAAACAAATTGAAAAGTGAAAAGCGAAATACGTTAGACACCAGTAAAAGTAAAGTTCTGAAGTCTGACCACAGAATATTTATTTGATAGTTATTCTGTGGTCTGACTTCTGAAGTTCTGAATGCTGATTGCTGAATGCTGATTGTTGAAAGTTCAAAGGTCTATGATGATAACAGAATATTATTTTGTAATTATTCTGTGATATAATGGTATAGTGGTATAGTGGTATAGTGGTATTTGGTATATAAACTGATAACAAAATAGAAAAATCAGGATTTAAGATATTGATTAGGAAAAATAATAAAATATATTTTTAAATTTTGGTTTTAGTACAACAGTACAACACTACAACCAAAGTCACTACTTACTAATAAGTTTGTAACTCGGCTCATAAGTCTAAAGTTATACCATAAGATTTTTAAGCATCCATTTTAAGATGGATTCAGAATTGAAAGATTTAGATCTTTATGGAATACTAGAGATCCAACAGTCGGCTACTGAAAAGGAGGTAAATTCATTTTTAATCATTCCTATAATATTACTATTGTCTAAAAATATTTGCTTTTTCTTTCAGATTAAAACGGCATATCGGAAGAAGGCTCTACAATGCCATCCCGATAAAAATCCTGACAATCCCAAAGCAGCTCAATTGTTCTTGCAATTATCTAAAATATTGACTGTTCTTACAGACACAGCAGCTCGAGTAAGATGTTTTGCTATTGTACTGTAAATATTATTTTTATTTTAAATATTTTTACTTGTTTTAGCTAGCTTATGACAAGTTAGTAAATGCTAAAATTGCAGCAAAATTAAGAGAAAAAGAATATGATTCAAAAAGAAAGAAACTAATAGATGATCTTGCTAGAAGAGAAAATGAAGCATTAGTAAATCAAAAAAATACAGTGGAACGCAATTTCGAGGTAATTATTGGATAGTTATTTTGTTAAATTTTTGTTCTTAAATTATTTTTTTTTGTATAGAAAGAACTGGAGCGTTTAAGAAAAGAGAGTTCATCTTTACTTGCAAAAGAAAGAGCCCGTGTTAATGAGCTGCTTAGGCAGCAAGAAACTGAGAAAGAAAAGATCGGTTCATTCAAATTAAAAGTTAAGTGGAAGGAAAATGGAGTGTATAATAAAGACAATTTAACATCATTATTCTCAAAGGTAATTTATCAAAATTATATTTTAATATTTTTCTAATACACTACAATATTATAGTATGGCGACGTAATAACAGTTGTGGTTCTGGAAAACAAAAAATGTGTTGCTCTTGTTGAGTACAAATCTAAGACTTCTGCTGTAAGTGATTTTAAATTAAATTAAGGTTAACTTTATACAAATACTTTTCAGTGTTCATATAAATATTATTTTACTTTGCTAGATAAACGCCAAAAACTTGGAAGTTGGTTATCCAAATTGTCCTCTAATTGTGAGTTTTCTCGGGGATTATGGACAAGACACTAAAAAGAGTACCGCTAATCATACTTCTGTTCCAAATCCTAGTACTATATTTTCAACTCATCAAAATTCAAATGACAATCATGTTGAAAATACCTCATCTGCACAAGTAATTGTTTTAAACCATATTCACCAATCTACTATTAATAAACAAAATATAACTTTCCTTAGGCTTTTTCGGATTATGAAGCAATGATACTTGAGCGATGTAGAAAAGCTAATAAACCACAACAAGAAAATAGTAATTCAAGCAAAATAAATACACAAGAACCTTGGGTCATATGAGAAGTCTAACGTATTTGATTTACATAATTAATAATTAAATTAAATTATTATTAATACTTGTAGATATTATGTACATATGTAAATATTTATAAATATTTTTATCATCCTTGATTGACAATACAAAGTTAAAAATTTCTACCAGGCAATCAGAAAAAAAATTCCCAAAATATTAAAAAAATTATTTCTGATAAAATATCTAACACTGTATAAGAACAAATAAATGTGGAATTGTGAAAATACAAAAACAAAATGATTATATATACTTACACGTTATTAGTTATTACTTGTTAAATTCCTGTTGGGTTTTCAATTAAGGTTGGCTGTATTAAAGTTTTTAATTATACTAGTACAAGTGTACAACTCTAGCTGGCAGTCTTATGTTGAACTTTCTTTAACATTTGGTGATAATACAATTGTTCTTTCGCAAATACCAAGTAATTCCATTAATTTCATTTGCCAGTTATTTCGATTATGATGCACGGCCAAATTCAAGGTTACACGAGTCATTTTTCATTCAAGAGCAGTTAAATTTCATTCCAAATTTTCGAAGATGCTTTTTTAAAGATACCGTTTTCATTAAACAAGTCATTTTTCCTTTTTTTAAGATGACTTATAATCTATAAACCTTTCAACACTACTATGTTTTCATAATATTATTAAGAGGACGTGATATGAGCGTGTGTTGTCTCCGTCTTACAAGTGCATAACATAGAAAATTATACGCAAAGCAGAACACGTGTAGCTCCGTCAGCTTAAAAATTAGAGTAAATTGATCTCTTATAAAATCTTCTTTTTTTTTTTTGTTGTAATTAAAATATTTTATTCAATCTGTTTCAATACATGAACAATAAGAACAATTGATGAAAGTAAAAAATAAAATAAAATAAAAATAAATGACAGATTATCCCGAATGTAGAGGCCTCCCAGCGGAGGTAAGATTTTATCTAGACAACCTCATGGGCTTTTGGAACAAATCTAGTTTAGCACCCCCTCGAAATTTCTATTTTTTTTTTTTTTAAACCTATGTATTTTGGCAAGTTTAGAACGATGGTGCAAAAATAAATTTTTGGAAATGATTAGTTTTGACGTTATAGACTAGCAAAGTTCGCGATTTTCTGTGTTTTGTTCATGCGCTCAACACTCTATTTTAACGCTCTTATAATGTGGGCAGTGATTACTGATTAGTCCAGGGCTCGTAAGTTCATGCATCTGCATGTTTTTTTTGCTACACAGGAAAACATGCTAACTGTGATACAAATCCGTTTCATAACAATAGTAATAATAATATGAAGTTTGATAGTGCATGTTTTTGCATGTTTTGGGTGTAAAGTCATATTTGGCATATAGTTGATTTTTTACAGTCATTAGTGCATATTATTTCATAAAAATATTTTTTAGACAAATATTTGAAAAGTTTCTTCCGATTTTCGATATCTTGTTCCAATCGTCCAATATCGCATGGTAAATTATAACGGTTTTTTAAATTTTTTATTGATTAATTATTTAGCTAATTAATAAAAATATCAAAAATCGGGCTTCTTACGATTGTAAAAAAAGTTCTACTCTACAATTTTTATAATAGGTATTTTTACTGTAAACTACTTTAATAAGCCGTATTACTTGAATTACGAAACCATGGTTTTATGCCATATTTTGTCTACTAGTGCGCCCTCTTAAGTTGGAAAACATAAAAAATACACTTATAAAATATATATTACTAAATTATCTCAAAATGAAAAACCTAATATTTAATTCCAAATGTTTTCATTGTTGGTGCTGAATAAGGGTGTACACAAATTAGACAAAAATGACTACCTAATTAAAATTTATATAGGTCAAAGCTATTTGAACTTCACAAGTATTAATTTTATTTTTTATTTTATTAATTTTGACTGTTAAATATATAAAAATAAAAAGGAATAAAATACTTTTAAAATGTATGGATTTATTCCTAATATTTTAAAATTTGGTCATGTTTTTTTTACATAATGCATATTTTGAGTTCATAATTTAAAAATGTGAAGGCATATAAATGCATATTTTGACAATTTTTAGTGCATGAATGCATGCTTATTTATGCATTTTTTAGTGC
Organism: Macrosiphum euphorbiae; assembly: GCA_949089665.1. Lineage (NCBI taxonomy): Eukaryota > Metazoa > Arthropoda > Insecta > Hemiptera > Aphididae > Macrosiphum > Macrosiphum euphorbiae. The sequence goes on along the minus strand of CARXXK010000004.1, from coordinate 28,461,353 downwards.
ATGAAGTTACGAGCCCTGCTGATTACACAGTTAGCGGCCATCGTCATATTATTATTGCGCGGTTTTTTCTAATAAACCAATGAAAACAGCGTATTTGTGTACGGCGCTGGGGCTTTAGTAGGTTTGGTAATACGCGCTCCGCTCCGCAAATCGAAAATATCCCCAGACTTTTGTTATGCAACACCTCAACACCACCTTAAGTAGGTTACAGGGTAAGTTATGTCTTATTTATTTTTGCACCATTGTTCTAAACTCGTCGAATTACATATGTTTCAAAAAAAAAAAAAAATGAAAATTCGAGCGGACGCTAAACTAGATTTATATTTTATACAATAGTTTTAGTATTTTACCACTGATAAAATGAGATTTTATGTTTTGTCCTTAGATCACAATAATAATTATTATATTATATAATTTTCCGTGGTTTTGTTTATACAGTTTTTGATATTTCCCGATTCAATATTTTGTAACCTCTTCATTGGAAACGTATTTTATGATATGTTTGTAGTTATAAGGGTCATAATATTAAACATGGATTGGGAGTTCTATTGGGATACTATACAACCGCACGTTCTGTTTCCGTCTTACAAAATGTACCTACGACACAGTCGACATAGCCACATAGCAAAAATTGCCTTGTGCGGGACAACTATACTTCCTCTGTATGACTGCATTTATAGTATAGAATTACCAAAATAAAATTCCACAATGCTAGTGAAGAACTTTATCCATGTTGTAAAGTTTTTATTTTTTTATATCTTAGTCCGTGGTACCTAATGATTATTATCGTTCTCTGGTAATATGGTATGTGCCATGTGCGTCGTAATCATGAACTAGTTTTTCTTAGTTCTTCTTAGTTCATGGCCGTAATGATGACATAACTCATAATATTGTCATGTAGTAAAGACAATGGAGGGGATCTGGTCCGACAGCCAAGATCAACAATACGTAGCTTTAATGGTCAAATTAGCATATAGGTGTAATAGCCAATAGGACATTCAATTAATCAGGTTCAAAGTACAACAGTTACCTATCAATATTGTTACCTTGGATCGAACGGTATCGAATTTATCAGTTATAGCTCCTGGTCTTTACTCTTTACAAATGAAGAAATAGACAATAGTATAATAATAGTATAAACAAAGCCGCGTTTACCTACAATTTAGGGCGAACGATACGATCCCCTACATAAAAAATTACAATTCAACATTTAAGATCAACAGACTTTTGTTTTAATTTGAGAAGTGTAATCTCCTTTGTGACAATATGTAGGTACCTATAAAAATGATATTTGTTATTTGTAGCTGTACCGAGTACCGACCATATAACACCTACATCAACCACCAATACTTTGAGGAGCTGTATCTCGTAAACCAATCAACAAAAAAATAATATAATAAAAAATATTTTATATAAACAATTTTACATTTACTATTTTATTTTACCATTAAAAACGATGTTATTCGTAATACATTTTGTATTAATTGAAACAAATGTTTTGTGCTGGTAGCATTTAGAAGTTGATGGGACGATTTACATAATTTGCTGTGATTGTAGTTCTATTGCTGATGACGGAGATGTAGTTGTGAGGGGATTTGGACTCTCCCCTATATACAAACCTTATTGTTTTCGGTGAGTCGTGATTTGGGGCTTTATTTTTGTTCCCTAATGTTGGTTTGCAGGGTTTGTACTGTTATACTGTTCGCTGATTGGTGGTCCTGAAAATGACCGTTTTATGTAGTGACGGCTGCTCCGTTCACAATGGACGGTTTTATAGAATGAAACACCGTGTTTAAAATCACGATAATTATAATGATATGATCAAATAAAACAAATCAAACATTTAATATTTTAATATATTTTTTCTTAATTAATTATATAACATACAGTTTATCTATGTCATTATAGGACCATCAAGAATAGGTTTATCCACAAATTTCACGGACAAATCTTGAGATGTACCTTCAAGTTCCAACATCACTAGTGTATTGACATAAGGTGATGGTTTTAAAAAAGGAGCTGGCACATAAAGTGTAACTTGAGGTCCACCAAGTGGCCAATACCGACCAAGGTTTACATTGTTTAAAAACACTACACCCTGTAAATATTGAATATTGTTTATTAAATTGTAAATATGTGGATAAAAGTTGACTTAACAGTATTAACTTGTAATAACACACCTTTGTCCAGCCTGAAGTGTCCAAATAAGTGTCTAAACATTTTGTATAGTTTACTGGTAATGTAAACTGTGTTTTATAAAATGCTGGTAATTTAACACTATTGACATTTTTAACTGATTTGATCGAAGAAATCCATGATGTATCATTCAAAGGATATGCAGTCATTTTCCAAGGGCTCAATATTTTGTTTCCGAGAATCACTTGATCAAAAATTCCCTAGAAAATATAATTAATATTATTTTACATACAATATTTTAATTCAGCAATTCTAGGTACTCAGTTGGTAGTTAAAATAAATATAATGCAATCTTATTTAGTGATTGTAAATATTCAACTTTTGTTTCTAAAAAGGTAATGTCACCACTCACCAGTCTGTATACAATTGATCAAGTATTAACTTCTTTACTTGTATGGTGACTGGTAAGCATTATATTATACTATAATATAATATTATGTATTTCAGCTCATACCATAAATAAAATAATTTATTATCAGCTATTATTACCTTCCTATCTTCAATAAAGTCTCCAAAATTAATCCTTCCCTGATTCTCAATTAAAATGCTTAGGTTTTGAACAGTGCGGTTAATGTTTAATCCTATTGTAGTATTAGCTTTTAACCGATTCATAGTACCCACTTGTACCTAAAAAAAAAAATTTGAACACTCATGTTTTCAAAATTATAACTGCAATGTAACTCTACTTGATCCAGGTAAATGATTGCTCGATCTCTAACCGTGTTCACAGTTAGGTTTACTGGATTTTCAACATTCTTTTGATCATCTGTTAATGTTGTTTCATACATTACAAAACCAGTGTTAATATCTAAGTCCTCAAACGGTAAAGGGACATTACTGATCACTGGTTTAATACGTTGAGCAACCTTTTCAAATATGCTAACCAAAGGTTTTAAATAGAATTTTCCATAGGCACCTTTAGGTGAGGGATTAGGTGATATCTCGTTTGTCACAGCATATTTCTTAAAAAATATTAATTAAGAAACTGTATATGTATATTGGATAGTTAACTATTATTAAAACTCACGGCTTCTTCAAGTGTCTGTTTAATTTTGAAATACTTTTCAGTAGGGTCTCCAGCTTCATCCAATGGAGCATTATAATCGTATGAGGTCAACTGCGGTAAGTATCCAATACTTTCTATGGTGTCATTTGTATTCGCTCCCGATGTGAATCCAAAATTTGTACCTCCGTGAAACATATAAAAGCTAAACGAAGCATTCATTGCCAACATTACTTTCATTTGTTTTACAACATCGATGGTGTTTACTATAGATTCTGATTCTTGCCAATGAGTTAACCAACCGGGATAGAACTCCGAGTTCACTAGTGGACCCCCTTTTTGAACCTTTCTCATTAAGTCAAAACATTGGGAAGCTAGAACAAACATATAGAAATAAACTATAATTCAAATCTGAAATAAATTTAATACTTTATGAGATTGTGCCCGTCTCTCAGTGTTTTGATGACATTTTTAAATTTTTTCACACACCGAGTAATCTACTTCGACTTTTTGTAAATACTAACCGTTTGATGAAACTCCAAAATCTACAGTAGCGTACACTTCTGGAATAACGCCACAGTCAAAGTATGACTGACCACATCCATCAATCGTAATAAGCACAGCCTTATCTTCTATGTAACTCCTAAATAAATCACGTATCCATAATTTATACTCGGAATCGCAGGCATAATAACTTCCATACTCATTTTCTACCTAATGAAATGTGTTATAAATTAAATTGGAATCAAACATCTCAAAATTGAACATAGAATACCTACAAGAAGCATTTTTTCTCACCTGGACCAAAATTATATTTCCTCCATTTCCATATAAATGAGGTTGAACTATTGGCATAAGCACACTAAACCATTTCGAAACATATTTTTTATAATCTGGAAATAAAGTACTCACCTGTTAGAGGTATGACAAAATATAATAAAAATAATTTATAACTTAAATAAACTTAAATAACTTCATTTCTGATCATATATTAGCTGCAAAGTATGAACAATTCATTACAGTTAATACAAAAAAGAGACAGTTTTATTTTCCTAAAAAGTAGTGATTTTTTACTTATTCCTTTTTGCTTGCACACCGTGAAACTATAATATTCCTTTTTATTTATTGGATTGTATTTGTTTAAAGTTGAAAAATAGATTATAACACTAAGTCTTATTCATCAATATTCTGTACATTTATATAGTTTTATGATTTTTATAAAATTAAACATTTTTATTTTTAATGATCATAATGATTTAAAAACAATCAATTTGTCTTATTTATTTTGAAAACTGTAAAAATGATCTTATTATTGTATAAAGTTATTACTTATTATTATTATTACTTAAGTACATATCAACAGAAATAAAAAATATTTTTAAAATACAGTTAGTGGTCACTCAAAAATTCGAAATTCCGAGAACCAAGCTAAAAATTCGTAGAGGTATTTGATTTACCGAGTGTTTGGTAATGAAAATTGTATGACTTAAATAAGAACATACATTGTATTTAATGTTTTTATTTAATTTATTTTGATGTTTATTAATATGTATTATTATATAATAATATTATTAAAGTAATGCCAGTAATATAAGTCAAAGTAGTAAGATGGTCCTTTTGTATGAGTAAAGCTAAAATCGTAGATACAAAAATGAATGGCAACTTCTTTTTTCTTCACTTGATTCAACTATCTAGTGGATTCACTTTTTTTTCATCGATAAGTGACAAACATTTGTACTTTACGGGACCCATATTTAGACTATGTTTTATTCAATTTCAACAACTGTTTAACTATTCAGAGGTTTATTTCGCTAAAATGATACGATTAGAGTCGAAAACCACTGATAGACATTTTGAATTATTTAGGGGACCGAAATACATGTATTTTGTTCTAATTATAGAGGCTTTCTCAGGAGACCTAGTATTTAGTTTGATTTATGAAGTTTTTCAAACTATCCAGTGACGACTATAGTACCCTTAGATTTTAAGAATCTAGCCAAAAACTTAGCGATACCTATTTAAATTATATGAACATTGAACAAGAATACAAGAATTGATTGAGAAAATAAGTTTAACTCTTTAAACGGAATATGGTATACCTTATGCAGATCACTACATCAGTATTAAGTACCTGCTGATGGTTCTAATATTTCTTAAATCATTTCCAATAGGTACAATTTTTTATTTTGTATTTGTTTAGTATATGACCTATAGGTACCGATTGAGAATCGAGTTTAGTATGTGACCTCCCAAGACGATTATCTATATTATGTACAGGTACCAATCTATTAACAGGTAAGATGAATTTTTTACATTATTTAAGTAATATACAAAAAATGTATAAACAAAAATATTTAAAAATGAAATACAATTTTTTTATAATAACATAATATAACATTTTTTTGAATAGTTTTGAAAAAATTCTGTTATAGGTACTCTATGTGTATTCATAAAATGTTTTAACTGATATTTTGTTTGACTTATTTTGACATTGTTGCCTAAATATAATCCTATATTTCTTTATATTTGTATTACTAATTTATTTGTTTTTAAATTAAATATCGGTCTTGTAGGTCACATACTAAACGAATACACATGCTTCTAGCATCATACTTGAGTTGTTAGTCCGCAAGCTCTTTTTAGGCGTCACATTTAATAACCAATATGGAAATCCACCCTAGAAATAAAAAAAATCCATTGGCCTATATTATAAATCTTATCAAATACCTACATAAAATGTTAAATGAAGGAATAAATATTTTATATTATAGGTACTTACAAAATCTCGTTCAGCGCATATATATGGTCCTGGTCTCAAAATTAGATACATGTTTTCATTTTTGATTAATTCAATAAAATACTCCAAATCAGCAATCCCTTCAAAATCATACACTCCAGGAAATGGTTCATGTAAACTCCATTCTACATAACTGCATAAAACCATTATTAAACAAATTAAATGTCTTATTTCATTTACACATTAACACCATATTTGTTTCACTTTTATTTGAATATAATTTTATATATGCGTATTTCATTCAATAAAACATTATGATCATAAATCTAGATCTTGTACATGTCCTGTAAAAATTTGAAGATAACAAATAGAATTTTAGGTACAGACAGAAAAAAATTATTAATATATCTAAATTAGGTAGATAGGTGATTTATATTATAATAAACTTTTAGATTCTAAGCTAACATTTTTAGTTTGTTACTTTTTTTTTTATTTAAGGTAGTGGACTGTTTTTTTATTTTTATTGTTGTTACAGAATAAATTACATAGGTTATTAGCTTACAATTATGTATTGTCCAAGTTAAGATTATTTATTTATATGTACATAGAGACATGTTTACAGTGAACTAAGATTAAATTGAGTTGTACATTTCAATTTTTTTTCAAAAGGTATTAGTATTAGTGTTAGGTATTAATCGACTACTACCCATAGATAATTATTATGCATTTATGCTAATAGTTGTGACTATAATAAAGACGAAATTGATTTATTTTCCCAGTTTCATTTAAATATTGTACAGTATACACTCAATAGTCAATGGTATTAGTTACTCACGTTGTTATGGTGTTCAATCCAGCAGCTTTCATTTTTTGAATTCTATCTTTCCAATAAGGTTGAGGGATTCGGAAATAGTGCAATGAACCAGAAACATATCGGAATACTTTGCCGTCTTTGAGGAATTCATTATTTTCATAGTCAATGGTAAAGGTCTAAAAAAAATTTAAAATAAATCACAATCAATCGGTTTACCTGGAACCTGTTATATTTTATAAAAATAAAAAAATGTATATAACACTAGATGAACTCATTGGAACATATTATCTATATTAATAATAATAGTAAAAAATGTTTGTATCATTAAATTAACTATTGTTTGTAAAATTCATAAATTAAAATTAAAATTGCACAAATGTACTTATTGCATAACTATGAGATGTGTAAGTTAACATTACACCAAATATAATATTATAATTTTAAGTATTATTACAGGATAATACATTAGGAGTATTCTCCACTAAGAATCAGGAAAAATATCAACTCTTTTTATACTATATAATTTATATGTAGGTCCTTTTTTTAGATGACATTTACATAAGTTGTTCAAATCTAGGACTTTGATACACACAGATATGAAATATCTGCTAGTAGTTAGTACCTACCACAGTCCACACTCCGCAGAATAGGCACCTTATAATAGGCATTTCAAAATATATTTCAAAATATAGGTAGTGACTAGTAAGTGATAGTACTTAAAACTTACTGGTTTTTGAGTATCCAAAAAAACAGGATTGATTAGTGAGCACAATAAACACACAGATATCCAATTCATATTTGAATGTTTCACAGCTAAATGAACAAATTAGTTTTCTTATTTGACATTTGATAGGAAAGTTATAAAAAAAAACTCAAAGTTGCTGCTTAATTATTTTTGAATACACTAAATTAGTAAAGGATTTTGCTTCTCTCTAAACAATATGAATGTAGGTATTTACCTATTCAATACCTAGGTAATAATCTAATATTATAATATTAAATATGGAAGTTGCACTGCTTTTATCTCTTGTCGAAATTCCGGACTTGAAATATACGAAATGGTTTGTTATCTACTTTTTAAACTCATTATTTAATAATTGATATACAATACGTTATTTATTAACTACACATTTCAAACTATAATAATATATTATATAGGTACCTATTTTAATGATATTATGACTGACTGTAAGAATAATAAATAATAATATGTAAGAAAAATGTAAAATTGTAATCTGTATTCTGTAGACAGTTTTTTATTTCATACTACAGTAGTATGATTTAGATGGTTCAAGTCCACACTAGTCCCTAGTCCCTAGTCCATGCGAGTCAATGCCGTGCGCTGCCATTCCCCCTCCATGCCATGCCCGAACATGCCCGGCCACCATGCTCAACCATGCTCGGAAATGCTCGTCAGTGCCCTTCCCCTCCCCCACCCATACATACCCCTACAATCCTATACCGTGAGTGAACATCCCCCCCCCCTAATTAAAAAAAAAAAATATATAAAAATATATAAATTTTAAATATATTTATATATTTCCCAATACCATACATCTAAGTGAAAGTGTAAATGTATAGTATACATATCGCTACCTAATATTATGACATTCAAAACACAGTTCCCACATAGTTGACGAGTCGTTATTATATACATATAACATTGTATACTTCACACTTATGGTGAAATATTTTGTTTATACATATTATATATTAACCTCATCACACGCCTACTATGATGTCTAGCCCCCATAATCATCCTAACCTATCCATACACCTGCTATCAAGTACGTACACAACCATATACATCATACCATACCATACCCTTCCACATCCATCAATACCTAATGCGTGTCACACCATTCCCCTACCTACCATCAATACCTTGTACTTACCACACCATACCCTCTCACAAATATATATATTACTGAAAATATAGTCGTCATATAATATACTTCCATCACCTACACCTTGAGAATTATACTTAAATAATAAATCGAATACTCTAGTATAAGTGCCATACCTCCAAGCATACATACATTGATAGTTACATAAATAATAAATAATATTATATTAATCAATTATAATAAATAAAATGCTAATACACCTCTATTACCCTCACCTTTAAAATTATACTTAAATCTACTATACCAGTATACCATATTTCTAAGCATACATCAGAAGTATGAAAATCTCACGAATCCAGACTTCTCCGTCAAGACTGTCCCTACTCCCTAGTCTATGAGAGTCAATACCGTGCGCAACCATACACATCATCATCTCATACCATACCCTTTCCCTACCATCGATACCTAGTGCATACCAACCCCATACTCCTCCCTCCCATCAATGTCTAACATATACCACACCATAACCCTCCATACATTAGATAAACACAGTTTGTGATAAGTTAGCGACTTATAATAATAAACATAAAATTATTAATGATTTCCCAATACCATATGTACATCTAAGTGAAAGTGTAAATGTATAGTATACATATCGCTACACGATATGACATTATCAAAACATAGTTCACACATAGTTGTTAACGAGTCGTTGTTATATACATATAACATTGTATACTTCACACTTATGGTGAAATATTTTTGTTTTCCTAAAACCATCAACTTAACGTTTAGAAAGTTAGTATGTACAAAATCTAATTGCTTAGCTATTATTTCAACAATTTAAATGTATCCTAAACTAATTGAAAATATCATATGGATTAATCGTTTAACATGGTAAACAAGTAGATAATATTTTACCAATCCATGGCTTAAAATGTCACCATTACCTAAATATATTATAAATCGAAAGGTATATAGTCCTGCAAATGTTAATAACCAGTCAGTATGTTTCCAGTCGTATACTTCAGTACACAAACATTTATCGTTCTGCCTTTAATATTTATAGTGAAATTTATTTTTAAAGTGTTTATTATTTTATTATATCGAGTATAACTTTTATTTCATTTTCATTTCAAACATAATCATTATGTTTAAATGTACACAGTGCTCAACCACATTTACTCGTAAAGACAATTTGATTGTCCACCAAAAGAAGCATGATGGTATGCGTTTTTCATGTACTATGTGTGTTAAAACATTCAATGAGAAGTCTAACTGTAATAGACATATGAAAAATGTTCATGGTATGTATATATATTACTTAATTACTTTTAACATTCGATTTTTTCGCAAATTAATAAGTTATTTTATTTTAAAAGGTGTTGTCGGTATCAAACCCATTCAACGAGGTCGATATATTCAACCAACTCTATCACAAAGTGATGGAATAGCGCATACATCACAAATCATCACCCCAAACACTCCAACGGTTGCATTATCCAACAACCAAGCTGAGGAAAATACGGGTTTACGGAATGAAACATCTAATGATTTATACATTGACGATGATGATCGTCGCATGACAATCATAAATGAACTTAAGGATACCGACTTGGTTGATACTATACAAGGTTAGTATATAATATTATACACACAACGTATGGTTATGTAGTATTAGTAGTAGTAGTAGATTTATTTATACTCAAAATATTACAATGAAATAGGTTTAGGTAATGGTTTTGTTTAAAACATGCAAATCATTAAAAGTTATACACTTTCACATTTTGTAATATAATTTAAAGAATTTCGAGTGATGCTTATAATAAAATAATATTATTAATTCTTTCCTAATATTTCAACTGCATGCTTTAAATAGTAGTATATTATAATAAAATAATATTATTTTTCTTTCCTAATATTTCAACTATATGCTTTAAATAGAAGTATATTATTAGATTTACTTATTCAACTATTCAACATATATATATTTTATTTATTTAAGGTTAGGTAGATGATATATACTACACAATGTAGGTTTATTAAAATGTTTGAAAAGATTTGGTGTTAGTATTAATATTAATATCATAGATAGCACATAGGCTAATATTAGTTTTTTTTATTTTAATTTCAAGATTCATATACAACTACGACTAATGGCAAACGTATTTCCACCGCTAATACGGTTTCGGCTGCTAAGGCGAAAAAAGCACGCATGAGCCTAGTTCAGTCACCAGGCTTCATAGAAATCTCATCTTCAGCTAATAGAAAAATTGTATGGTACTATAACAAAAATACCGATAATGTTCAAAACTACCATACTTTTCTTCAATCACTTAAAACCAACCTCGTTCAGTTATTAAAAACTCGTGTTCAAAATGATAATTCAATAAAATTCAATTTAAAACTAGAATCGACGTATAATCGTCCAAACGTTGAAAATTCATCGGAAAATCGAGCATTTAAAACATCAGCCAAAGAAATTTATATGGATACAAAAATCGAAACAATAGTTGAAGAATCTTTTATGAGATTATTAGCTGAGGAAGACGCTTATGTTTCTCGCGGTAGTGGGTTTACATTACAATCCATCGATGGTTTACTGCTAGCCATTTATAAGTATACACCAATGTCTGGTTCGTCATATATACAATTACCGAAATCTATCATAGATAAACGAGCCATAATAAATCCTAAAAATACGGATCAACAGTGTTTTAAATGGGCTATATTAGCGAAACACGTTGCAGGAGAAAAAAAATTTCGTGTCAACGAAAACTATACCGAGCATGAGGATAAATACATTTTCAATGGTATTTCGTTTCCAACACCACTATCGGATATCTCTAAATTTGAAAAAAACAATCCAAACGTTTCCGTGAATGTTTACGGGCTCGAGAAAAAACTTCAACCACCATTAAAACACCCCATGCACTGTGTATTTCCTCTGAAAGTTGCTGATGATGATAAACAAGATCATTTTGATTTACTGCTGGTAACAGATGGAGATAACAGTCATTATACATATATCTCAAACTTTTCAAGACTGCTTCGCTCACAAAAAACTCGTCATGCAAATCAAGCAATATTCTGTAAACGATGTTTTACATCATTTGACAAACAGAATTTAAAGCATAAATTAAGCGGACAGGCAGCGCTAGAACACCACAGATTAATATGCGGCCCGCATAAACCCATATTACCGAAAATGCCTGAAGAGGGAGCAGTTCTTGAATTTAATGCATGGCAAAACGCACAAAGGCATCCTATTGTTATATATGCCGATTTCGAGGCTCTACTTGTAAAGACTGATGAGAAAAAGGGTGATAATACAACAATCATGCAAAAACACCGTCCTATGAGTTATGGATTTATAGTTAAGGCGGCTGAAAACGTACCATCAGACCTGCTAAAACAATTCAATATACCAACCGAACCCGTAATTTACCGTGGTAGTGAGGATAAGCAAGATGTCGCAAAACATTTCATGGAGAGTGTTGTTGATGTGTGTGAAAAAATTGAAAAATTGTTAGCGACGAACGTACCCTTGATTATGACTGATGAAGATACGACTAGACACACATCTTGTTTTAAATGCAATTTATGCAAATGCGATGTTAATAACTATACCCGTATTCGAGATCATGACCACCTGACCGGGAAGTTTAGACAGACTTTATGCAGTAGATGTAATTTAAGTCTTAAACAACCGAAATACGTACCAGTTTTCCTTCATAATCTTTCTAATTACGATGCACATTTTATAGTAACAGAACTAGGTTACGATTCGCATAGAATAAAAGTAATTCCAAACAGCGAGGAAAAATTTGTTACTTTTTCGAAATACATAAGTAACGATTTTACGATCAGATTCGTGGATACATTTAGATTTATGGCCACAAGCTTATCAACTCTCGCCACCAATCTGATAACACCAAACTTGGAAAAATTCCACATAACCGCAAAACAATTTTCCAATAATGATCTACCGCTTGTCACCCGTAAGGGTGTATATCCTTATGACTTCACTGATGATTGGGCTAAGCTTGAACAAACAACTTTACCCAAAAAAGAGAATTTTTATAGTACCTTAACAGAAGAACACATAAAAGATACTGAATATCAGTTTGCGGAAGACGTATGGAGTCATTTCAATTGTCGAACGTTGGGCGAGTATTCAGATCTATACTTGAAAATTGACGTCTTGCTTCTGGCGGATGTATTCGAAAATTTCCGGGATTTATGTTTGAACACATACAATTTGGATCCAGCATATTATTTTACAGCACCAGCGTTTTCTTTCGATGCAATGTTGAAATACACCGCAATAAAACTGGAATTACTGTCGGATTATGAAATGTTATTAATGATTGAAAATGGTTAGTATACTGGAAATTATTTTTATTCCAACGATAATATGTGTAAGACGATAACACTTTTATAGGTATTCGAGGAGGACTTACACAGGCCAGCATGCGGTATGCAAAACCTAACAATGAGAGAACACCTGATTATAACCCAGCAGACCCAAAATCCTGGCTTGTTTATCAGGATTGTAAGTTAATCTATACATTATTGTTATCATTATAAAGCTAATTATATACTTTTAAAACCCTAGGCAATAATCTTTACGGTTGGGCAATGTCGCAGTACATGCCCTACGGGGGCTTCAAGTGGGTTAAACCGTCTCTTAACGGATTGGCTGATTTGAATGCAACTTCCCCCATAGGACGGATCTATGAAGTCGACGTAACTTATCCAAAAGAACTTCACGATAAACACAACAGCTTACCATTTTTACCGCAAAACAGTATACCACCAGGCTCAAAAGTGCGAAAACTCATGGCTACATTTAAACCGAAAAAAAATTATATTGTTCACTATCGCAACCTCCAGCAAGCCTTGAACAATGGTCTCGTAGTTGAAAAGGTGAATATTATATTACATGTTGTTTTTTTACCATAGAATTATTAACATTTATGTTATAGGTGCATAGAGTTGTTCAATTTAAACAATCACCATGGCTCGCACCATACATTGCTTTAAATACTGAGATGAGAAAAAAGGCGGAGAATGAATTTGAGAAGGATTTCTTTAAATTATTAAACAACGCTGTATTCGGTATGTTATTATAAATAATAATAATTATGATAATTTTAATTATTGTCTTTATCATACGATTTTCATGCAGGAAAAACGATGGAAAATGTTCGTCAACGTATGGATATGAAACTTGTATCTTGTGACCGACGTTTACAGAAATTAATAAACAAATCGACATTTAAACACTGCACTACGTATTCTGAAAATCTAAATGCCGTAACATTAGAAAAAAAAATTATTGATTTTTGTAAACCTATTTATATTGGTAATTTTTCTATTAATAATTTAGATATATAAAGGTATTAATGAGATTTTTAATGTACATAGGTCTCGCGGTTCTCGACATAAGCAAAAGTTTAATGTATGATTATCACTATAATGTGATGCAGAAACATTATGAGGATAAAATCGAGCTCATGTATACAGATACAGGTATTATTTTTATTTATTACTTATTATTAGTTCGATATATACATAATAATAATTTTCATAATTTATAGATTCACTAGTATATTTTATCCAAACCAATGATTTCTACGAAGACCTAAAGAACAATAACAACTTGTTCAAACGAATGGATACCTCCAACCTACCGAAAGACCATCCATGTTATATTTCAGAGAGAAAAAAGATTCCAGGACTGTTTTCCGATGAAACGGATGGGCTCGTAATGACTGAGTTTTGCGCGTTGCGAGCAAAGTCATATGCTTACATTTTGGATGGGAGGGAAAAGATCAGGGCCAAAGGAATTAGAAGACATGTTGTAAAGAATCATATGACGTTTAACGATCATAAAAAGTGTTTGTTTGGTGAAGAGGAAATGGATGTTAAGAGAGAAAATGTATCCATCCGCTCTTTCAAACATCAATTGATGACAATAAAATCAAACAAATTAACGTTCAATAACTTCGATGATAAGAGAGTTATCCTAGAAGACAAAATCCACACCTTGGCTCACGGACATCACTTAACAAAGTAAATTTAAAATAAATTATATTTATAATTTATTGTATTTTACTTATAACATTTATGAATTTGTATAGGGAAATCAACGAAAATGGATGAAGCGGTGTCAGCATACTGATTTTGTTCCATACTGAATTGCTGCTTGGGATGGTTTTTGTACATAAATATTAAATTGTAAATGCTTAGTAAATATATATATTTTTTTTTTTTATTATACTTTATAGATGTCGGAAATTTATCATAATATGTAGATCAACATGTATTAGGGGAAATATGAGAAAAAAAATAAAACTTTATTCTAATATAATATAACATCAGGATTATTTAATAAAATATATATTATAACATGTAGTAGTAGTAGTAGTAATAAAATACATTTATTAAAATATTAAACTGAATCCTTTTTGAACTGGTAAACCACCTGCTGAAAGTGACCTGTACCATACCATCTCGTGAGTAACCATGCCGTGCCGTGCATTGCCGTGCCGTGCCTTACCATGCCGAACCGTATCGAGTCTAACCGAGCGGTGTCAGACACATTCTCCAATTGTATTATGCTATTATTATTATTTATTGAGCATATCCAGTTATTTTATATAGAAAAAATTAAATATTTCATTCGAATATGATATTGAATGCTCTTCCTCTACGGCCCACGGTGAGACCTTTAACAGCGACTGAATCGATTGCACTACACAGGTCTTAGATTTTCAAAATTCTTTAAACTAATTCATCTAGAATATTTCATCAGCAGTTTTAGACGTTCACTGTATTCTGGGAGCCGTCAGCATTTAAAAGAGTGAGATACATTCCGGAAAACCGATTTATATCAGGTTCACTGTACTGGATAATAGCATAGATGTTACCCTATGTATTCAGATTCCTTAAATATATCCCCTAAATTATTATTTTTTTCCTATACCTCCTTTATATGTTAATAACAACTCTTTACCACGGTTCTCGACAGTAATTAGAACGCTTGTAGGTAAGTTATACATAGCTGGTGAAATCAAAGGTCATCGTGAGAATATGTAATGATAATATATTATACTACATACATGATATAATATTAATAGTTATAATTTAATTAGAGAAAATCCATACTTATCGTATACAACATAATATTAAACCAATATACCGATATACTATCACAGTTAGATTTAATAAATAGATATGATTTCAAAGAGACTCAGCTCGGGTATATTCACTCAAGTATACCCTGACACAGTTCGATGGGTGTTCGATACGTCTCTGCTCAGAACAGCCTGACACTACTCGTCATAGCTCGACTTAACCCAACGACTTCGTTAATATATAGTGTTATGAAACACCCATCACTCATTTACATACATATAATTTTCGTTTAATTCAATGAGTATGAGGAAATAGTTATGGAAATTATATAAGAAATGAGAAATGTACATATAATATAATATATAGGTATTCTAACAATGTATCATAGTTGATTAGCTATCTAATGAAAAAATTTGAAGTTTAAAATGTCACACCACTGTATGGATAATATGTATAATTATATATAGGTAGTAGAATATTATTTATTATGTTTGTTATTTATGAATCTGTACATATTAGATATATATCTATAGGTATATTATGTTTGTATAAAATATGTATGAGAATGAGATATATATAAATTTAAATATATTATTATATATTTATTAACTATAACAGTTTGAGTTTGATTTTTGATGAATATAGAGTCTATATATAAATTATGTAGATAATATAACCGATAGATCTATAAGTTAAGTAATATTTGATTAATCAATTCTGAGTACCTATTTATAAAAATTTATTAAATAAATCTAATCATCTATACCTATAAAAAAATTGAAATTTCATTAATTTAAATGAAAAATTTAAATAATCAAGCCTGTCCATATGTATATATGTGTGTATAGAATATAGATGTGGTTTGGGTGATGAGTAATAGGAGGTAATAATATGAAGTATCTATCTAATGAGTAATGACTTTATGTTATCTAGCTAGACAGCTAGTTGACAATGAATACCACTATCACGTTATTTATACTATACGGTTAGTGAAATAGTAAACTGTTTATCTATATGCTATGAAAAATTCAAAGTTAAATGATGTATGCATACATATATATATCATGATGTGTGTAATATGTATATAATATATATTATATATATAGCATACTGAATGGAGTAATAGATAAATAGATCTTCTTATTAAAGTTTCTTATTGGATTGAACTATAATTTAGTGATAACTTTAACAGTTAGTTGTTCATAGATAATAATATGATAGTGATTAGGTTTATCAAGGTAGGTTAGTTAACTGACAGTTAGGTACCTACTGTAGGGTTAATGGAATAGTAAAGGGTTTTATGGAAAATATTTAGTTTACTAGACCTCCGTATATTATGTATAACGATATTTATAATATTTTCTAAACCGGTAATTAAATACCGGTATACCTACCTATTATATTTTATTATCTATGATGGAGAAATATACATTTCACCTAAAATGTATATAGTAGCTATTAAAGTATTTTCATTTAGTAATCTAAATTACTATATTTTATCGATATTCTATAAACTGATAAATAAGAGGTTACCACCTCTAAATTTCTTAAGGGGTTGTGGGTTGGGGTATATAATTTATTTATTATTTAATAATAAGTTAGTGATAAGAGAGGTGTTTATTTTCGGAAATAAACACCTCTAAATTTTATAATAGCTATCAAATAACTGGTTTTAGACTATATGAAAAGCTCCCTCCCATAATAAAAAACTGTCAAAAATTTACAATATATAAGTTTTTAATAAAGAGTTGGTTAATAAATTATTAATCAACGGAATAAATACATTCTATCAATAGTAAAACTTAAATTTGAATCACATGTTAAATGTACCTTGTGCTCTATTGTATTAATAATTTACTCAAATTGTTACTATTATTATTAATTAATTTATCATTACCTTTATTATTATGTTACTTCTCTCTTTTTCTTTCATTCTTTTTTTATATAAGATACTCTCGTCCATCAAAACAAGGATATTTATGGGACAAGAATATATTTTGTATGGACAACTATATTAAGAAAAATTAATTTTTATTATGACTGATAACATCAATATCTTTCACATATCTGTATCGTGAAGGCGATTAAAAGAAAATAATTAAATAAACTGATTAATTAATAATAAAAAAATGATTAATTTGAATGACCTTATTTGTTTATATGTAAATAGGCGAATAACGAGGTTTAGTATGGTATACATTTCACGTATATTATTTATTACTATAACTTCATGTTATTTTAGAAGTTATCAATAAATGTAACGTATATAATATAATACTTAAAACCTAATATTGTTATTATCAGTATAGTTAATGTAGTATAAATTTCATACTAAGGTATTAAGACATTAGGTAATCCACTATATAATAGGTGTGATGTGACTGAATATGATATAATATATAATATATTCTTAAATTACTGTTAGTGAGATGTTTTTAGTATATTTCATAAACTATCAATATGTAGCATATAATATAGTAATTATAGTTTAAATATACATATTTACACTTCAGCGTAACCGTGCAGTTATGTCGGAAAATTGAATGATTAAAATAATTGATGTTCCTAGATGGGTTAAAGTATGATTACCTCATTCATTATATTTATATCAAAAATATATAATACATTGTTATAGAGTAAATAACTATCATATGTTATAGGATATATGCCTTACACTTTCATATATTACTATTTCTAATATGATATTAGAAAACATATAACCAATAACCATTACCCTCAGTTAATATAATATGTATTATAATTACAAAATCAAATCATATTTAAATAAAATATCAATATATTATACATAGAAAATCATATAATAGCTCATTATCTACGATTAATCTACATAATATAGTACAGCTCTGTGACTTAGTTAGGCTAGGATATAATACGATTCCACCTTCGCCACACAGTTATAGGATGTATCTATGATAAATATCTATTTTTCATATCTCATGATATATTATTAATAGCTATAATTAAATTATAGAAAGTCATGTCACAGTAAATATTCTATGAAAAACATGAAGTTCAATGATGTATGATGTATGATGTAATAAGGAATAGATATACCGTCTCTGAATTTCTTAAAGTTGAACTATAGTTTAGTGATAACTTTGACAGTAAGTCGTAGACAATTTGGGAGTGTTCAGAATTTATCAGGGTATTGATACTGTATGATGTATGAAATAGTAGACCTATTAAAGATACCTAGTTGCTACACATCTTTATGTATCCACCATATAGATATTTATAATATTATATCCTAGATATGTATCTGATAATTAAATAGTATTACCTATAGGCTATAGCTATTATTGTTTATGTGTATACACAATACACCTGTATGTAAGCATATACATTGCTCATTTATATGTATGAGTATGCCCTGTATATGGTATGTATATTCTGGTATTCATGTACCAACTATGTATTATATTCTAATTAGTAATTATGTATCAGATTATGAAATAGTCGATTAATGGGTGTTGGTTAGTACCTATATACTTATGAAAAATGACTTAAATAAACTGATTAATCTATGTAAAAATTGATTTATTCGAATAATCCAGTCCGGTCTATATGTTGTAGGTAATGGTGGTATATTAGTACCTATATTATTTATTTATAATTGATTAATAGTATATAATTTATTATGTAGATAATATATTATTTATATGGTTACCAATGTATGTATGTTTGGAGGTATGATATTATATTGGTATAATAGTTTGAAGTATAATTTTCAAGATGTGGTTAATGGAGGTATATTAGCATATTATTTATTATCTATAATATTTATGTAGCCATCAATGTATGTATTGTATACTGGTATAGTAGTTTGAAGTATAATTTTCTAGGTGTAGGTAATGGAGGTATAGGTATTAGTATATTATTTATTTATGTTTGATTAATAGTATATAAATTATTATGTAGATATTTTATTTATATGGTTATAAATGTATGTCTGTTTGGAAGTATGATATTATATTGGTATATAGTAGTTTGAAGTATAATTTTCCAGGTGTAGGTAAATGGAGGTATATTAGCATTTTATTTATTTATAACTAATTAATAGTATATTATTTATTATGTAGGTATATTATTTATGTGGTTATCATCGTATTTATGTTTGGAAGTATAATATAGGAAGGGGAGGGTTAAGTACAGGCATGGTTAGGCATAGGTATGAGGGGAGGGGCGTGGCCGTTATAGCATAGAACTATATGTTAAACGGAGTAGTCGGGATTCGTTAGATTTTCATACTTCTGATGTATGCTTAGAAATATGGTATACTGGTATAGTAGATTTAATTATAATTTTAAAGGTGAGGGTAATAGAGGTGTATTAGCATTTTATCTATTATAAAGCCTAAAGCGGAATAGAACGTATAGGTATTTATTATTTTCATATTTATAAAGTATATCAATTTGGGATTTTACTACTGTATGTAATATATATAATTTAAAAAAAATAATACTACTATATAACAATAGACATTTTTAAAATTTTTATTATTTACATTGATATAGTAATATCATACACTTTGTGTATAATCATTACATCGAAAGACGATATATCGAAATATCATTTAAATTAGATTTGATCGTTTATAATATTATCAGTGGTTGTTAATTTTCCTACAGATATTAAAGGTTAATTAAAAGTGAAACACTTTCAAATTTAGTAATATCATATATAGCCGTTGGTGTTTGTATATAATATATTAAAGCGTAATAATATATATGTCTGATAATTAGATAGAATTTTACACTTAGTTAAATATTACTATCGGAAGAAGATAATCGAAGTATGATATATCAGTATAGTAGTTTGAAGTATAATTCTTAAGGTGTGAGTAATGGAGATAATAATTCACTCAGTTATAGATATAATATGACCTCCATAGTTCAGTGGTTAGAGCACTGGTTCTGTAAACTAGGGGTTGGGAGTTCGATTCTCTCTGGAGGTATAACATTTTTTTGTTAAAAAATCGTTATAGTGTTAATATTTATTAAATATAAGTTATACACATAGACTTTCATATTTCACATCGATTAAAGATGATGAGGTATCGTTAATAATTACTTATTTATATGGTTTACATATTATTAATATATTATATAATATCAATGTACGGATATATAATTTAACGATTCGTTAAATTAAGAAATAAGAATGTTCTTGCTAAGCAGACTATTAGTTAATCATTTATCATGTTTATAATATTGTTATTATTCTATATTTTAAAACTATAATAATATAATACGTATATATCATATATGTATGTGAAATGTTAAACATATCTCATATAATAATGTCTTAGATAACTATAAAGTTACCTGTCATTATGTTGAGAATTATATAATATATACATTTTTAGTGATAGACATTGGTGGTAGGTGGGGGTAAGGTGTGATATGTACTAGGTATTGATAATACAGTAGGTACCTATAGTATAATATAGTGTTTATATAAATAGTATATAATATATAGAAATTCTTTCCTAATATATCAATTGTACGTTTTAAATAGTATTATATTATTTAATTTACTAATTCAGTGGTATATACTAAACATTGATTGTAGTGAAGTATGGTGTAGTATGATGTATATGATCTCGCACGTACGTGATAGTAAGTGTGCGGATGGACTAGGCTGATTAAGAACTAGTACTCTATAACCTAACCTATGGAGGGTTATGGTGTGGTATATGTTAGACATTGATGGGAGGGAGGAGTATAGGGTTGGTATGCACTAGGTATCGATGGTAGGGAAAGGGTATGGTATGAGATGATGATGTGTATGGTTGCGCACGGTATTGACTCTCATAGACTAGGGAGTAGGGACAGTCTTGACGGAGAAGTCTGGATTCGTGAGATTTTCATACTTCTGATGTATGCTTAGAAATATGGTATACTGGTATAGTAGATTTAAGTATAATTTTAAAGGTGAGGGTAATAGAGGTGTATTAGCATTTTATTTATTATAATTGATTAATATAATATTATTTATTATTTATGTAACTATCAATGTATGTATGCTTGGAGGTATGGCACTTATACTAGAATATTCGATTTATTATTTAAGTATAATTCTCAAGGTGTAGGTGATGGAAGTATATTATATGACGACTATATTTTCAGTAATATATATATTTGTGAGAGGGTATGGTGTGGTAAGTACAAGGTATTGATGGTAGGTAGGGGAATGGTGTGACACGCATTAGGTATTGATGGATGTGGAAGGGTATGGTATGGTATGATGTATATGGTTGTGTACGTACTTGATAGCAGGTGTATGGATAGGTTAGGATGATTATGGGGGCTAGACATCATAGTAGGCGTGTGATGAGGTTAATATATAATATGTATAAACAAAATATTTCACCATAAGTGTGAAGTATACAATGTTATATGTATATAATAACGACTCGTCAACTATGTGGGAACTGTGTTTTGAATGTCATAATATTAGGTAGCGATATGTATACTATACATTTACACTTTCACTTAGATGTATGGTATTGGGAAATATATAAATATATTTAAAATTTATATATTTTTATATATTTTTTTTTTTTAATTAGGGGGGGGGGATGTTCACTCACGGTATAGGATTGTAGGGGTATGTATGGGTGGGGGAGGGGAAGGGCACTGACGAGCATTTCCGAGCATGGTTGAGCATGGTGGCCGGGCATGTTCGGGTCGAC
Source organism: Macrosiphum euphorbiae (assembly GCA_949089665.1). Lineage (NCBI taxonomy): Eukaryota > Metazoa > Arthropoda > Insecta > Hemiptera > Aphididae > Macrosiphum > Macrosiphum euphorbiae. The sequence continues at coordinate 28,438,898 of CARXXK010000004.1, read as the reverse complement.
AGTAGTTCAGGAGGTATTGATGGTATGGGAGAGTTGGATAAGGATGAGAGGGGAGGGGTACGGCCGGGTACGGCCGGGTACGCTCGTGATAGTATAGGACTATAGGTTGGGGGGGGGGGACACTCAGGTGATATCCCATGCGCGTACGTTATAGGATGGGAGGGGTAAGGCCGTACACGTTCGTGATATGATGGGAGGGGTATGGTCGGGCACGTTCGCGATAGACATGGCTGGGAGGGGTAGGGTCGGGCACGTTCGTGATAGTTAAGGAGGGGAGGGGGAAGGTGGGGTACGTGCGTGATAGGAGGGGAGGGGATGCTCGCGTACGTGAGGATGGGAGGGGAGGTGGGATGCTCGCGAACGTGCGCGACTATAGGCTGGGCGGGGTAGCCGGATTCGCCGGATTTGCGGGGGGTACAGAAGGAACTAAAACATACTACTTACTACTCATCCGAGCACATGGTATTTTTTTTATATAGCATAAAGTATTATACATTTACGCTTCGGATTTTGGACTTTTGGAGTAGGGCAAGTCGGAATAGTCATATATATATACAAATGCACAATACATTATACATAGTTGTATACTGTATATTGAATAACAAACGTGTAATTGTGTAAATAAATTAAACGTTAAACCTGTTATAATACATGTAGATAAAAGCAGATCTAATTGAATTTAATATAAACTATTGTAAAGTATTTATGTAAATAGTGAGTGGTAGTGGAGGGGTACCTATATGACAGTAGGTTGCTATTATAATAGCTATAGGTATAGAAAAAAAGGTGGGCAAGTGGGTGTCGCTCTGCTGTACAGTAGGTTACAAATGGGTCACTGTATAATGGATGATATTAAATTTGAATTCAACGATATATTATAATTGTATAAGAAAAACGATTCTGAGCGGAGACGGTATGTCAGTCTAGGACCTAGGTATAAAACATATTATATACTTATCTACGGTATTAAAAAAAAATGACCTATAATCAGTGGTGTAGTGGGGCGTATACGTGGGTATACGGCGTATAACGACTTCTTCAGTTTTTGGTTGATGGCCCAAATATGAATTTAAAATGTCTGTAAAAAATAACTGTGGTCATATATTTTTTAGATTTTTTGGCTACAGTATGAACTATTTATGAGAATCTTTTTTTTAAATTTTCAATCCTTAGCTATAAAAACTGAACATTTTATAATTTATTAATTACGATGATTAATAATTTTCGAGATTTTGAAAAATTCTGTCAAAATTCGATGTTTAAATGCTTATAAAAAAAATTGTGCCTATGTATTTTTAATATTTTTCAACTGATATTGTAACAATATATCAGGAGCCTTGTACTAAATTTTTACACTTTTTGGAGCAACAGATAAAACTGTATTGATATTCATAGAAAAAAAAACTAAAAAAATTGAAAAATTGAAAAATGAAAATATCCGTAAACAGCTCAAAAAGAGTTAAAATATTTTCAAAATTGTATGGTGTATAGGAAATGCTAATATAAACATTCAGTAAAATTTTCATGTATCTATAGTTATTCGTTTATGAATAACAACAAAATAAGGAAATCGCTACATGAGAAATCGAGTAAACATCCAATGTTGTAAAAATTTGAATTTCAAACGCTCATAAAAATTTAATTTGACTGTCCGGTAGAGATTTTTTTATTGAGAAAGGTAGACAAACTTATGAGTAATCTTGTATTACATTTTCAAATCTTAGATTTAAAAAGAAAAATTTTTACGAATTCTTAACTCAAAATAATTTGCTAATTTTCGTGATTTTTCCATATTTTGTCAATTTTTGAACTTTAAATGCTTATAAAAAAAAACTGTGACTAACGATTTTTAATATTTTTCATCTGCCTTTGAAACAATATACTAGGAGCCTTCTATTAAACTTTCAAGTTTTTTTAATCAACAAATAAAATTTTATTGATATTTCTAGAAAAAAAACGAAAAAAAAAAATGAAAAATGAAAATGTCCCTAAACAGTTCAAAATAAATCAAAATATTTTGAAAATGTTATCGTGTATAGAAAATGCAAATATAAACAACCAGTGAAAATTTCATGTATCTACGGTCATTTGTTTTAAAGTCACACCAAAAACCAAATTCAATTTTCTGAAAAATCGATTTTGCGTAAAAATTCCAGTTTTTCCTTCATTTTTCTTTTATTTTTCTTGGCGCTTTTGAAAAGTACTGGGAATTTTAACCTCCCCAATGCACCAACGATATTCACTTTCCAATCGAACAAGATACTGAAGTCGAAAATCGAAGCATTATTTCGACTACTTATCAGTTATCGTGTACACAGAGACAAAAAAAATAAAAAAACACACATCATTGTAAAATCAATACATTCATCGTTCCACTCAGAATCTAAAATTAAGACTACTGGAGAGTGGAGGTGGTAGGTACCTATCCACTTTCATTTGTAAGCCCGGTGCCTGTTTTTCAAATTGTCCACAATTCTATTAAACATGAAAATTATACTTACATTTTAGTAGCCATATTAAGAGTGTGCAATAGTAAAAGTGTTGTGTATAGGTACAACACTCCAGAGATGGAGTTGTACGCCGTATCGCCGCCGTCGCGACTGTCTCCGTGGCGGACCTAAGCGGCTAAATTTTAGATTCTGAGTAGAACGATGAATATAATGATTTTACAATGATGTGTGTTATTTTTTTATTTTTGTGTCGGTGATCACGGTTTGGGGCAGTACAACTGCTTCGATTTTCTTCAACAGTATCTTGTCTGATGGGAAAATGAAGCTAGTTGATGCATTCAGGAGATTCAATTTTAAAATTTCCAATAGTTTTCAAAAGCGCCGGGAAAAACAACATAAAAATTAAGGAAAAACGGGAATTTTTAAGCAAAATCGGTTTTCCAAAAAATCGATTTGGTTTTTGGTTTAACTCTAAAACAAATGAACGTATATACATGCAATTTTCACTGGTTGTTTAGATTTGCATTTTCTATACATGAAAATATTTTCAAAATATTATGATTTGTTTTGAACTGTTTAGAAACATTTTTAGTTTTCAATTTTATTAGACTTTTTTTCTATGAATGTCAATAAAACTTTTATTGTTGACTAAAAATACTTGAAAATTTAATACGAAGTTCCTATATACCCTATTGTTACAATAACAAAAATATTAAACATCCTTAGTCACAGTTTTTTTTTATTAGCATTTAAAGTTAAAAAATTAACAAATAATTCTTTTCAACTAACCTATACTCACTGAACTGTATAAGTTAAGCGCATCTACTGCCTGATACTTATATGGGGTGGGAAGGGGTTGATGCGGTGTATTATATTGGAAAAATGATTTCATAGGAAAAGTTCTCAGGCTTTGTAAAATTGTCTTGTAAGATTGTCCAATTTGGCTTCAGAAAAAATATGGGAACAGAGGCAATACCTACTGGCATTGAGAATAATTATTGAGAAAAGGATTAGGAAGGATATGCAAACATTCATAGCTTATGTGGACATCGAAAAAGCATTTGATAATGTGATCTGGACGTTAATGTTTAATATGATGACAAGAGTGGGGATAAGAAGACAGGAAACTGCTGTATAAATTATACAAAAATGAGTTAGCCGTTGTAAAAATCCAAGATAACGTAGAAGAAGCAAAAATAAATAAAGTTGGACAAGGATACACCCTATCCCCAATTATATTCAACGCATATTTATTTGTTTTTATTTAATAAGCAATAGAAAAGATAAAAGAGACTACCAATCTAGGGATAAAAATTAAGGGTCAAAAAATAAGTATGTTGCGCAATCTGGAGTAGCTAATTAAAACTATGGATGAAATATTCATCAGGGACTTGCATATGAAAATAAATGTGCAAAAAACAAAAGTACTCGTTTGTGGAAGGGATAATGAAACCAGAATACAAATAAATCTACGAGGAAACCAAACAGTAAAACAAGTAAATTAGTTTGCATATTTGGGGAGCACCATCAACGATGATGGAAGAAATAGGAGCGAAATAACAAACGCATTTTTCAACTGTCAAGCTAAAATAGCTTTTAACAACAAGAAAACTCTACTTGCATCAAGAAACATTATCCTAAAAACAAGGAAATAGTTTATTGTGTGGCAAGGGCGGGAAGTGAGCTATTTTAGTCGAGGGCAACGTGTGCGGCATGAGATTTTATTTGGGCTATTAGGTACTTATTAGACTATTAAAGTTTAAGGCACGGTGCCACGGTCTTAGAAGATATCTTTTAAGACCGTGGTTTAAAGTGTCCATACGGCAATTTGTTTTCTAATTACAACAAAATAAGAATATCGTCCTATGAGCCATCGGGTGAATATTTATTGTCGTAAAAATTTGAACTTTCAAGAAAACTTTCATTTTTTGTTAATGGTCGGAAAGTGTACTGTAGGTCGTATTATTTTCAAAACTTAGATTAAAATAGAACATTTTTTATGAATTATGTACTAACTCAAAACCATTTTCAAATCATTTTCATGTTTTTGACGAGTTTGATGAACTTCAGATGCTCATAAAAAAATTTTTTATTTAGGTAAGCTCAATTTTTTTAGAAGGACAAGTCTTAACAACAAAAACTCATGAGGAACCTTGTATTATATATTTTCAAGTTATTTGATAGTGGTAAAATAAAAATTAATGTAAATTTCTTATGCTTATAAAATAGGTACCTATATTATATTTATACGTCTCTGGCGGGCGTCGTCCTTCAATAATTAATATTTATTCCTGTTTCTCCTATTATAGTACCTGTAGTAGGTACACTCGCAGACACGTTCATGTGCATTTATTTATTTTATTTTGATTTTTACAAAATTGTTTTACTTAATATACCTATAGGTACCACTATATAGTGGTGTTTCTGAATTTCAGGTGGAAAAACGCTGAGGGTTTTCGAAACAGTAAAGGGTTATGCCTTGGGTATTTTTCTTTGGACATTCAGCCGATATACAATGCTAATCTATAAATAATAGATATAGTTGCAAGACATAATGAAAACACTCATGACTCCAGAATATTTAGATACCTAATTATAAATTTTACGTCTTTACGGTGATGCACTAGCTACTAGTAGGACACTGCAGTGGCTATGCATCTGCTATTCGCTGCTAGTTACATGATGACACCACTTCAAGTATGTCATACACTGATACACCACCGAAAACTTTATATATACTGAGTCCGAGAGTTACATATTATAAGGACAAGAAATGACGTTGAAAGATTTTTAGGTATTTGAAAAAGACGTTTTCCCGTAATGGCACTGGGTTTACGAGTAAAACTTATGCACGTTTTCCCTGTGGGCTGTGTTCTTGAAATGAGACTTCCTGCTCCTAACCTAATCTTAGGATGACATGCCAGTTATGAACTGATTATGTCCCAAACCCTACGTTGTGAAGGGTAACACTACATAATAGTCAACGGCAGACGATAAGCAGTAACTTTGGAGAGGTAACTAATCGAAGAATATAATATAATTATAAATAACATATTGAATATAAAATAGCAGTATTGTAAAAAATACTTTTAAAATGTATTTAAATACAGATAAAAATACATCTGTTCAGACATTTTTCATTACTTTTAAGAAATAAATATTTAAGAAGAAATACAAATACTTTTGTTTAATACTGTTGATATAATTTTCTGATTTTTTTGGTTACAGTGTGAAAAACTTGAGTGAAAATTTGTTTTACATTTTAATCTTTAGCTATAAAAATTGAAAATGTTATATATTATTAGCTAATAGCTACAAATAAATTTTCATTTTCTGTGGTTCTGATTTCGTGTATTCTTTGGTCACAGATTAGATTATAGTAATGGTATAGGTGGGTAGATGAGGTAAAAGCATGCATCAAATTATCACATTTATGGCCTCAAATAAATACATTTTATCTTAAAACAATTGATATGAGAGTTGAATACTTGAATGTTTGTTTGTACCCCTGATATAGGTAAGTACTCTACTTAACCGATTTTGATGAAAATGTCAAATTGTTCTTAGAGATATCAGGATAATTTAGAGAGAAGTTTGAACCACGTTAAAAAATATCCAATATTCCAATCTACCATAGCCAAATTGTCTATCTTGGTCGAATTAATTCATAAAGCAAGGTACATTGACGCTAATTTGCCTATGAAATGAGATACATATATAGCTCTACATTTTATATTTTTCACGTCAGGTCGCCTGTAAGTGTGAAAATTAAATGTAATTTATATGCAGCATACAGAACACTAATAAGAAATAGCCAGTTACCAGTAACGTATCTGCTAATAAATGGCAACTATGTACTTAAAGTCTAAATAGCTTAATAGTTGAATTTTATAATTGTATTTTTTTTTTCTATATAAAGTGGATCATTTTCTGTTTTAATACATTGATAACTTCCAAAGATGGTCTATTCCTAATCAAATCCTTTTTAAATATATCACTTCTCGCGATTTTTTAAATTATAAATGTGATAATCCTGGAGAACCCTATGAACTTTTAGTTTGTTTTTGAAATCTAGTTTCTCTTGAAAAGTGAAGACAGAAATTGACATTAATTTTTTAGATTAAGTATAGTATTAAATGGTCTAATTGAGTCAGGAGTCAGGACAATTTCATCAAAAACTATATTAAACTTCTTTAAATTTATTATTTTAGTCCAGGCTTGTAATTTGTTTTAGATGTGATAGTATTTCAAATTTCTATACCATTCTATCATATGTAAGTCTACAATTTTAACATAATGTTAATTGTTTGTACAACCTATAGATATCTACTTTAGTTTTGAAGATTAGAGTACATCTATTTACTATGATACATAGATACATATCCAAATTTAAAGAAAATTAACTTAGTTTTAATAGATAAAGTAATGCAGAAAAATAAATATAATATGTTGAAAATAAAATACAAACATAATATGGTGAAATTAATTTTATTTAGTCAAAACGAAAAGTTCAGTTCAATAACAACATTTTATCAACCAAGAATTCCATTCATTTTCATGTAGTCCATGTCATACACTTTCAAGTAATGTAAACAGACAATTGCAGAACCCTGCTCTGCCCATCTTTTATTTTTTTCCCTGAAAAGCACAATTAATATACTATCAAATTTCCCTTTATTCACAAATTAGTATTTACCAAAAGGAAGATGAATATTTTTGATCGTCAAATGTCACTGTACTCTTGAAAAGTTTTTCAAATTGTTCCGTATGATATTTTGGTAATGGCTTATTGTGTTTTTTTGCCCAATTTAACAGTTTTGTTTTTGGCAAGTCTTCAGGTCTTGGGTATAATGATCGTATATACATACATTTTAAACTATTACCATAATTTGATTCTTCTTCGTCAGCAGAATTCAGTTTAATTCGTTTTTGGTCATTACACACAACATCTCTTTCTTCAAAACGAAGATAGTTCATTTTCTTTTGTTTTTGACGACAGTAATCACCTAATTCCCAAAGGTCACTAAAAATTCAAAATTATAAATTCACAAGTGCCTATTAATTTATTTTAATTTATTAGGATCGGTTCACATTAGTACAGAATTGTCAAGCAGCTAAGTTAAAATAAATCAAAATTTAAAGACTAAAGATTTGAGTGGGCTATGTAAAACATTAAACATAAAAATCAAGTGAAAAAGTTCAGTTAGAGTCTTATATTATTATAGAATAGCCATTTATGTAAATTGAATACATATATGATCTATGAGATATATATATCTCAAAAGGACAACTGTATAACAAGTAAACATAAATAAATTTAGACAAAACTGACTACAGTCATAAAGTATAAACTGTACTAATGAGAACCTGCCTTTAACAAACCAAATTTGTTGTAAGGATGTAGACTCCAGAAAAAGTCTCCCCTGCTCCGTTTCTTGAATATTTTGAAGCATATTTTGAATACAGTATTTTGTATTTGGAGCAACATTATCATAGTCAACAGCATGGCGTAGGTAATCTCTTATTATAGTAAATAATTCTAATTTCCCATCTCGTTTAAATATAGAACAATTTTTTTCAGCTGTACGTGCTATCATAACACTTGAGCAACCAGTTATGTTTTTGAACTTTATTATATCTTCAAATTCTTTAATTTCTTTTGACCCACCACTACAACAAAATATAAAATCACATCAATAAACATTATTTTTTAAAATCATAAATACATAATATAAAGTGCCTCAAGCTTTCATCTTATTGGAATTCTTACAACCCCCTCACTTATCATATATACCCACAACCTTAAAATAATAGCTAGAGCATGAATTTAGATGATCAAAATATGTGTTATAAAACTCTAAATATGTAATACGCTAATGTGATTTATTTATTAAATATTTAACATGTTAAAACTATGCTCTTATGACCTGACCTACAGTATCTTAAAAATACATTGATATAAATTTATTATTATTAATATTTAAAAATAAATTAATGATTTTGATTACACAAATGAAACATATTTTGTAGCTTTTCCAGACTTAGATGATCATATTTTTGGCATGATTCGAGATTAATTATAAGAAATAAATAATTAACTTTTCTATTCAACGCGGATACAAAACGAACAAACCGAGACTAAACCAAGAAATATGCACTATGGCTGGAAATTGAAAATAAATATTAATAAGTTGACAAATATAATAGTATATATTATACTCTATTCAGAATAACGTTGCCCACTTTTGCGTTTTCAACTGAGCTGCCGGAAGGGTCCAACCCCCAACTAAGCAATGTTAGGTACTTGAACTAATAACAATTAAAATTAGAGCAAGGACTTGTGCATTTGTATTATTTTTGCTGGTAAGTTAAGCCATTACCTTAAGTAAGCAAAAATGTAATATGATTTACAACATTTCACCATCATTTTTAGACTTTAGCGCATAAATTGCAGATTCGAACATTTTGTGGCCTATAGGGGCATATGTTGGATTTTTAGGTCATACACTTCAGTGTCTTACTGTTTTAGTATTTAGTTTATACATAGATAGTTTGTAGAAAAATTTGACAAATATTTCCCACAAATTAAAGTAAAAAATATTTTGATCCAATTATGAGATTGTCATAAAGTTGATTAAGACCAAATGTTTATAACTAATAAGTAATTTAGATTGAAGTATATTATAACTAGAAAGTGCAACAGAAACATACACTTTATCTAATATCTAAAATCTAAATTTGTCTAATTTAAGTATTTGATGCGAGTAATAAGTGGACAACGTAGATGATGTTTCATACTATAATAAATTGTAGTTTATTTTTATTTTTAGTCAATTTCGAGAATTTTGAAAGAATGTAAGTCTTTGCTCTACGTTTGATACAACCTGTGTTTAATAACCCATAATATTATATTTACATTACTAATATAATATATATATCATTATTAACTTTGCAATAACTGGAATATCTAATGCTTCAGATATAGCTTTAATGAAATGGTTTCTATTTGAATGCATTGGTCTCTCATTAATGGTACGACCATGTACACAGATCGCAGCCACTCCAGTAGCAGCTAATTTCTTACACAGAGCAACTGTATCATCAATATCTTGTAACACGCGAATCTTGCACGTCACTGGTATTTTAACAGCTGAAACCACTGCAGAAAGAATTGCACAAGCCTTGTCAGGATGAAACAAAAGAGCTGCTCCCATTCCTCCTTTGAGTGAGAAGTCTTTTGGGCAACCCATATTTATGTCAATCCCTGCTACATCTTGTTCCCTAATGATAATGATTAAAATAGTAATTAAATTTACCATTTATGGTTAAAATTGTACTTACACTACTTGTGCAGCCTTAGCTGCTCGTTCAGGATCACTAGTGCCAATTTGAAGAACAACATTGTGTTTTTCACGTGAGCAAGTGCGGAATACCACAGTAGCATCACTTTTGTCAATAAAATCAACACTTTCTAATGTATCTAAAATAGGTATATTAGTTGTCTCTCATGTGATTAACAATTTTAATTTTAAATTACCATTTACTTTTCGATAACATCTAATCAGCCTATGATCGATCAGTTCTTCTGTGTATACGATATCCGCTCCGTAATCCAACGCCAATAAACGCATTGGTAGCGTGTTTATCCTGACCATGGGTGCTAGTATAATTTTGTTGTCGTAACATAATCGTTTAATGTTTTCCATACAGACCATTGATCAACTATCCTCAGTCCAAAATAACAATATTTTTTAATGAAAAAATAATTATTTCTTTTGATTAACTTAAAATGAAGAATTTAAAGTAATAATAAGTTCAACTTTGGTTGCATAATTTATATTTTATCAAAAGAATGCAAAAAAAAATTAAATACTGATTACTGTTTACAAGACGATCTACAACATAGAAATCTCAGTGTTACTAAATTTTGAATTTACAAATTACAATTTGCAGTTTGCACTAAGGTATTCGTAAATTACTAATTATAAAAAAATAGTAACTACTAAGTAGATAGTATTATCTATAAACCTTTATTATTCTAAACGAGTGTGAAGTTGGGTGACCAAAGCTAGGTGACCAATTTTTGGTGATAAGAAAACTTGTATGCTCGGTTGCATTACGGTATTTTCTAGGCGCACAACGTTTATATTGCCGTTTGTATGTTCTACTTCTATTTCTAACCACAAGATAACAGTAAAGGATTCTTCACGAAATATTATAAGGTCACCTACCCATCATAATATTATAAAATGACGCCGCGAAGCCAGGACATAGCACTATACACGACACCCATACGACGCCTAACGTATACGCGCGCGTGGTTTTTGATTTTTCCGGCAGTGTTCCGGAAGGAGTCGAAGGACTTAACATATATATTCGGAAAGTCAGGAAAATTTACTATCCGACGAGATAAATTTCAAGAGCTCCCGGGCTTTTCAAGTAACCGTACTTAGTGCACGAAAGTTGAAACCTGGTCAAAAAAATTAAAAACGGCACTCCCGATCGTACCTAGGCAGTACGAAAAAATAGTCCCCTGGGCTGTTCGGTCGCATATTATTACTATGTCCCCGAAAGCTTTGAACATTTTTCAAAAATTTTCCTGGCTTTCCGAATATACAGGTTTAATGCGGCGCCACCTTCCGGAACTGCGTCAAAAAAATTAAAAACGGCACGCCCGATCGTACCTAGGCAGTACGAAAAAGAAGTCCCCTAGCTATAGTCCCCCAACTTCACACCATAGAGTAATATAGAGAGGATTTGGTAATGACGTAATGTTGAAGATGAAGGAGAATAACCAATGTTTTTTTATTTCTGATGAAATTTTTTATTTTTAATAACTTATTTTTGCAATCATTTAACACAATTTATCATCAATTAAACTTGTTATTAATTACACCCATTGTCTTTTTAAGAATTGCTAATTTATAAATATTTTTTAGTGATTTTATACCTTGTTATTTAATACATTTGTATTATGATATAATGATATATCAAATTGTGATTTGTTTTCTTATAATAAAGAGTTCTAGACTAACACATATGTATATTTTTGTGATTTGATTGTTACTTACACAGGATTTAGTCATTGCATTTGTGTACTCCATACTTTCTATTCAGTTTTGTGTAACTTGCTTCATAAGCAAAACTGATTAAATAATTTAGCATATCTTTTTGAATTTAGAATACCTACTTAAGATACATTTGATTTCAAGACATTATAGGCTGATAGACGATCTTCTCTCAGAATTGCAGTGGCGGACTGGGAGAAAAAAACAGCCCGGGAAGATCATAATTTTAGAGGCCTGAAGTATACTAACGGCCCTTTATATAATATACCACAACAAAAATCCTTCGTAAACTACGAGTAAAAATGGCTAAGTAAAAAAAAATATTAGATCTAGAAAGAAGAGAAAGATGTGATATCATGAATAAATGCTAAGTATATTGAATTTAAGTAAACTTATTTTTTCAATAATTTATTGAATTTATGGCGAAGGACTATTAAAATATAACTTATTATTATTTAAAAAATATTATTATTAATATTTATATACTATTCTAAATAATTCCTCGCCAAGTACCTAAATACATTATTGAAACAAAATAAGTTTACTTAAATTCAATATACTTAGTATTTATTCATGATATCACATCTTTATATTGCTTAAAGATCTTATATTTTTTTTTACTTGGCCATTTTTGCATGTAGTTTAAGAAGGGTTTTTGTTGTGATATCACTAATATTTAACATTATTAAATATTGAGTATTTACACAATAATCTATATAAGAACTGTAATATTGTTGGTAACAATGGCAACGCTGATGCGACGACGACGGCTACCGTGATTCTGAATTTAATGTAAATTTCCATTAAAAAGTTCGCACTTTTTCATCTATAACTTCATTTCTAAACGTACTACCTATTTAATATTTTGATGATTTTTACAAAAGCACGTTATACACAATATTTCTGATGTTTTGGAGTTTACTAGGAGTTAATTGATGCATAAGAAAATAGTTATGTCGTATAACAAATTTACCTGTATTTTACACAGTTTAAATAGGCAACTCCTGCTTCGATATACTATACACACACCTTCGTGCAGTTATTATTATTTTTTTTACTTAGCTCGCGCCACGACCGTGTCGGTGGATATAAATAATAATAGTCTTTAGAAAAATTAACGCTCTATTTTGTATTAAGTAAATCTCATATTGTACTTAATTGTTATTATTTGTATTTAAATTGAATGTCAAATTTAAGAGCCTCTCACCCAAGCTTTTGCTTATAGAAGGTGAGCAGACTTACTACTGTATTTATAATTTACAATATGTTGGGAATTGTTTGCAAATAAAATAAAATTGTTATTATTAACGCTCTTGAAATTCTAATGCTGCGGGCCGACGAGAACAATAAAAATACTAGCTGGCTAGTAACACACGCCGTCGTCTGGGAAATTTTCTCGGAGATCGGTCTATGTGTTGAACGATTTGTATTTAGCTCATTCTTGATTAAATCCAAACGCAAATATTATCTTCTTTCAAAAAATAAATTATGGCAACAAACTTTAACAACATCGACCGAGCCGCATAAACATAATATTACTGGAAATGGTGGAAGAAATTTTGGTCAACAAGATGGAACTAACTTTGGCCGATGAAACCGACGAATATCTCGTTGTCGTTCTTGTAGTCACTCCACTTCTGTCTACCATTGTTACGGTCGCCACTACAGCGACGTTCAGACCCTGGAGTCGGAGCCCGAAGGCTCGACTCTCGGAGGCGCAGACGGAGAGGAGTTGGCTGAAGACGTCGAGGAGACCGTCTCCCCGCACTGTGGCGGAGTGCCGAGCGGCGACGCGCTATCGTCTGCTGCAAAGTCGGAGCTCGGTCCTATCCCAGAGACAGCACCGCTCGGCGACGACGACGACACAGTAAGAGACGACGGAAATTCGAAGGTTTCTGAAGCAGAAGTGGAGGAAAGTTTGTGTCCAGAAGACGATGTATCGGATGAAAAAATCGAGACCGACTGGACGTTTACATTGTTGATGCACTCTAGCTAGGTTTCACCGGGAGAGTCGATGTTTCAGCGTAAGTTTGTTTTCATAATTTCATATTATTTTGGGATTTACGTTTTATTTTTAGGCATTTTTATAATTAAAACTGTAAATTATAATTTATATTATATATTTGTGATGTCTATACATTTGCGGACTAATTTGTTTGGTCAAATTTAGTATGCGATAAATAACTGAAATAGAAAACAAGAATACACTGCAGACCACAATCATTTCTGTAAAAGAACACACGATTTATCAATAGACCGTTTATTTATGGTTTATGTGCTGAGTGTAGAAGTTCTATGGATTTATCATATTAAGAAATATATTTTATATCATCTATGGTAATCGCCAATTGTCGACATTCGTCCGCGACGATTAACAATTCTAATAATTTTAGTGAAAAAAAAAATAATAAGCCATCAATATGGACAGATGGTTCGTTAAGCCGTATATATTATTATGTAAGTTTTAACACGAATTCGCACATTTCGTTATGTTCAGGTAATTTTCATTAAATATTTCGATAATTTCAAGTTACAGTTCAGAACGAGATGAAGATAGCTGTTTCTTCGGTGGCGTCACGTACTGGACGTTAGCATTGTTGATGCACTCTAACTAGGTTTCACCGGAAGAGTCGAAGTTTCAGCGTAAGTTTGTTTTCATATTATTTTAGGATTTACGTTTTATTTTTAGGCATTTTTATAATTAAAAACATAATATAACGTAATGTTGTAGTAGAAGCTGGAAACTGTAGTACTTATATTCCATAATTAATAATCCAATTAATGTAATTTTTTGAATTTTTAAAATTTTAATGTAACATTTATTATGCCTACACAAAATACTTACCTACCAAAATTGAATTTTTCACAAAATTCGTTGTTTTAACGATAAATGACAAATTTAGTTCAATATTATGGTGAAAGTATTTAATACAAACAAAAAATTAATGTTTGAAAATACAATTTCCTATATTATTATTTACTAAATACAAAGAAACTTAAAAATAAAACTAGGATCATTACATACAGTTTACAGAGTACCTATAAATTATATTATGCATGGAACACGAAGGTTTATTTTGACTACCTACCTACTTATCGTGTACGCATCAAACACAAAAAAGAAATAATAACAAAAAAATTTAAAAATTAAATACACATCATAGTAAAATCAAAATATTCATCGCTCCGCTCAGAATCTAAAATATAAATTATAGGTATCCGATACAATTAAATTAACATAATATTAAATAATAATTAATAATTTTGTGATCAGCAGTATCTATTCGTAGAAAATGTTAGACTTGGAATTTTACAAATCTAGTTGGTATCATGGTAGGTACTGTAAATTTAATGTACTTAGGTACTGTATATCTTTATGTTAACTCTAAAATCCAGGAATCATATTTTCATTTAATGATTTTTAAAATACAATATTATGCTTTTACAAAAATATGCTTGTACTTCTGATATATATTCACCATATTAATAAATAATTAAATTAAGAAACGAAAATAATAATTAAAATATATCATATTTAATATTATTATAATTGAAATTCAAAATTATAAACTATTTTGATTTTTGTCATAATATACCTACAATTTCAACGAACAAATATTGTTCCTTAATACGGAACTCTTTGACATAAAAAGTTGCGTTACCTATATGATATCCGTGGATTCATCTTATTCACGTACCTAGTATAATATCTATCATTTATATTCCATGGCAAATCTCAAATCCATTGCAGAGGACACAGTCGTCATTAAAAATTCTAAAATTTCAATAAGCAAAGCCGATATGAGCAAAAAACTTACTGCGTTCCGTATAATTTTATTTTTCATCAATCACAATATTTTAAGTTCTGTATATTATGGAGATTTTCCTCGTCAGCCTCGCAGTGAACACACGTAACGGATTCAGCCGAAAGAATCGATGTTTAAAGTAAATTTGTTTTCATATTCTTTTGGGGCTTAAATTTACTTTTAAGAATTAAGATAAATATTTAATGTCACGAAAAATGTGTTATTGTATACGCATATTTTATAAATTGTTTTTCCAGTCCCCGGTCGTAGAATAATTGTAATTAATAGGTGAATATGAAAATTGTTTACTTGAAAAAGACATATGTTTTGGTTTAATTTATAGAAATATATGTTTTAACTGATAATAGTCATAAAATACAATTTTAATTTATAACTGGTAATTTTTTTTCAAATCCAACGTTATAAGTTATGGGTAACTATTAACTTAGTGTAACATAGGTACTCAACTTCTATTGCTCTCCTAATATCTATATCATAGGACTCGTAGATTGTGATAAATTTTGTAGAAATTTGAACTTTAAATGCCTATAAAACAAAACGTGCTTATGTATTTCTAATATTTTTTAACTTCTATTATATCAATTTACGAGGAACTTTGTACCTACCTATTATTTTTAAGCTTTTTGACCCGACGAATAAAATTTTAATGACATTTATAGAATACAGAACTAAAAACATTTCATAACTCAAATATCTTTAATAAATCACTGAAAACGAGTCGAAATATTTTGAACATTTTATAATGTATAGAAAATGATAGTTTAAACATTGGATGGACATTTTAAATATCGACGGTTAATAGTTGTTGAATAACAACAAAATAAGAAAATGGTTTTACGAGAATCATATACACATTATTGTAAAATCAAAACATTCATTGCTCCCGTAGTCCCAGTGCCGCTCTAACCACCAATAACGCCCTAGGGCAACAATATTTGACGCCCCTCACCCTCCCACCAAAAAATCTCGACTTCGCATTTTTAGCTTATAATTAACCACATACCTTAAATATGTTTGATACTTATTAATTAAATGTTCCTACTTATTTTTTTAAATATTATTATTGGGATCATATTTATTTTGTTTATATTTTAACACCGATTTCATTATTCTGGGAACACTCGTACATTACAGAAAGAAAATATATATAACTATTTTCACAAATTAGTACCTAGATTTCATTATAAATCATACATTCTGCGTTTCTGCGTGTGTAATAACAGTGTAGTATAACAATCAACATTGTAAATTGCACAAGTGAATATAAGTGATTATAAAATTCAAAGGTGGGCATTAACTAGTTGAAAAGTTAAAGTTCAGTTAAAAAGTTAATTTTTTTTAACTTTTTAACTTAACTAGTTAGTTTATTTTCTAATCAACTTGTGAACTTAAATAGTTTAATTTACAATTGAAATAACTTAGCTTTTCTCAGTTGATTTAAAAAAATCCATTAAGTTAAAACATTTTGAAATTGTTCGTTTATACTTAAATATTACGGATTTCGAACGCTCATAAAAATTTAATTTGACTTTCTTATAGACATTTTTTTTTTGATAAAGGTAGATAATCTTATAAGGAATCTTGTATTACATTTTCAAATCTTAGATTTAAAAATAAAAATTTTTACGAATTCTTAACTCAAAATAATTTGCTAATTTTCGTGATTTTTCCATATTTTGTCAATTTTTGAACTTTAAATGCTTATAAAAAAAAATTGTGACTTAGGATTTTTAATATTTTTCATCTACCTTTGAAACAATATACTAGGAGCCTTCTATTAAATTTTCAACTTTTCTCAACCAACAAATAAAATTTTATTGATATTTAAAAAAAAAAACTAAAAAAAAATGGAAAATGAAAATGTCCCTAAACAGTTCAAAATTAATCAAAATATTTTGAAAATGTTATCGTGTATACAAAATGTAAATATAAACAACCAGTGAAAATTTCTTGTATATACGTTCATTTCTTTTAGAGTTACACCAAAAATCAAAATCGATTTTTTGGAAAACAGATTTTGCGTAAAAATTCCCGTTTTTCCTTAATTTTTATGTTGTTTTTCCCGGTGCTTGTGAAAACTACTGGGAAATTTTGACCCCCCCACCCCCAAAGTACCAACTAGATTCACTTTCCTATCAGAAAAGATACTGTTGAAGAAACGTCCTAAAACGTGATGACAGACACAAAAATAAAAAAAGGTACTACTAGGTACCAAAGATATGAATTAGTTTAGTTTATAAGTATATTACAATATAGTATACAGTATATTACTTAATTATTGTAATGATGTATATACATATTTAAAATATATTTCATGTGCTTAAATAAATTACTATTGTAATCTTAATAATCTTATAAATTATAAGTATTAATATTTTTATTTGTTTTTATGAATATTCAATATATTATTATTGAAGTTATGTCGCATTAAGATTTAACACATTATTTACATAATTGTATACCTACTTAATAGTATACAATTTGATAGATACTCATCTTTGATACTACAGTATAAACAAAAAAATAATACCTAAAATAAGAACACCAAATTTTTCTTTTTATCATCCATTTCTAGTACGCCCCCTAAATTCATAATACTTTAGACGCCCTAGGGCCCTTGCCCCATTTCCCCCCCCCCCCTTGGGACGGCTATGCGTAGTCCGCTCTAAAAAACAAATTAATACATAATAGTTAAGTAGGTATAATACAGATTAAACATTATACATATAAAATATAATATCTGTAACGCTTAGGTCATAAGAATATTGTTGAACATTTTACTGCAGGCTGCGTGTTTTTTCAGAAATGGTATTTAATTCGTCAGTGAAGATTTGTCAACTGGGAATAATATATCATAAGCAGACTGAAATGTGTGAACGTTGTAGTATTTCGAAGACAAAGTTTTATGGCAGATTTTGATTCGGACACGGGGTATGTATTTTCTTCTTTTTCAGTAGGTTTCTTTTTATTATAGTTAATCGATCAGGGTTGTATTGCCCGAAACTTTTCAATTATTTGTATTGTTACCTTCTATACTGGTATAACACTATTCTGGCTATCAATAAAGTTGTGATAAAAACTAGGAAATTGGTCAGGTATGATCTTTTTTGGTATGTAAGTACTAATTCTTTTGAGTAGATAATTCGTTCAATTATTTAAATATTTTCACCGATAATCAAGTACGTTGACTTGTAGGTAACTAGAGACTGAGTGAATAGGAATTAGGAAGTGTATGATGTGGCGAAGATAAGGAAAGAGGTCATTAGGATTTCAGAGTGTTTGGCGTATGAAAGGGAAATGCGAAAAAGAAATGTTAGGTTAGGGTAGGTAAGTGGAGCGAGAGTAGCAGATATGAGAATGTCAAGTTGAGTGTATAGGTAAATGCAGGGGGAAAGTGAGAGGTGAGAAGACTGAAGAAGTGATGGGTAGATAGGATACCGATGATAGTATGGAGGTGCTGGAAAAGTGGGTGGGTGAACGTGTATAGATGTGTGAGAAGGGGGAAGAAAAAGTGTGAAGGTAGAATAGTTAGGTTGACAATACCGAATACGTAGGAAAGGATCTCGAATTGCAAAGGCCACTCGACTGTTTGGCTGAAACTACCGGCGATAGGTTTACAACCTAGACTTATGGGATAGAATAAAAAGATCGGTTGGTTGCCGGTTGGGATGTCAGTGCACTATTTGTTTCCATCTTTGACCCACGCGAAGTAACATCATAGGCGCTATTGGGGGATGGGGAGGGGGGGGTCTAGGGGGCTGGCTTATAGCCTAATAAAAAAATTATGCGGATCTGTATTGATTTCATGAAGTTTCATCAAATTTAATTATTATATAAGTTATGACTTATTAGCGTATAAATAATTAAAATGCTTATAAATAATAATTAAACTAATTCAAAGACACACAAAAAAAATAATATTTAATGTCTACTAAAAAAAATTACAATATATATATATATATCTTAATAATTAATAAACAGTTATTGGCAACTACTGCTTAAATGTCGGTTGGAGACTGTAGTCATCACCAGCTAATATTAAACGAAAAGTAAACGTGAGGGCGTTGCCCTCACACCACTATAAAAATATTAATTTGAAAATATAAAAACTATAAAATAAAAGAAATTTCTTATTTTCAAGTTTAATTCTTCACAATAATATACTGTATATACCTAATTAAAAAACAAAAATTAAGAGTTACAGTTGAATTTTAAAAAAGTTTATTAATATATTACGAAACAATTGAATAATTTATTTTTTTTTTGGAGGGGGGGAATTACAAGTTTTCGGGGGTTGCGCTTATGATTGTGCGTGGGTCAGAGATGGAAATAAATAGTCCACTAAAAATATGACGTCCTCTTAAGTGTTATCAAGTTAAGGGGGGGGGGGGGTCACACTACACCGTTTCGTGTAAAATAATCACGGTTACCACAGTTACCAAACGATACACACATATTCAACTATGCGGTATCGTGTGGTAACTGTGGTGACCGTGATTATTTTACACGACACGGTGTAGTGTGAACCCTCCTTAGGGGGGTTGGAAGCTGTTAATTGTTGATATTTAACATTAACTGTGGTAGTGGTATGATTGGAAGTTAAAGTAATAAGCAGGGCTGTGAATTGAATGCACTAAAAAAATTTTAAATATGCACTAAAATTATTCGATAAAATGCTCTATAAAAAAAGCCATTATTAAAAATCATTGAAATTAATAAATACAAATTATAAATGGTTTACAAAAAAAAATTCTTTATTCACATACTAGCTAAGTATCATTATTTTTCTAATTTGTAAAAAATTATGAATGTATATTGTAGCCAATTTAGACCTGATTTACAGATAAATACAATTTTTTTTAAGAAAATAATCATAAATATAAACATCATAAAAACTTGCAACTATAAAAATGCCTTAACCCAAAATATAGACATGGGATTTTGTATTTGTACAAAAAAAATAAATGTTTAATTTAAATACTAGTTAGGTGGCCAAGAAAACATGTAATTACTTACCTAACCCATTAAATTATATGCTAAATAAGATTTCGTATTTAAACTATAAATAAACCAAAACAAATTTTGGCCGTATCCATTATCTTACAGTTTTTATACTGTATATCAAACAAATATGCAAATGCATTTAATTCACAGCCCTGGTAATAAGTAATGATTTAGCAGCTGTATAGGCGAAACTGTTGTACAGTGAGACTAGTATTGGTAACGGACAACAGTGTTGCAATAATACTGATCTCCCAAAAATACATACAAATACTTCAAATAAATCATTAAGCAAACTCTATTAAATATTAATTTATGAAAAACTATAGGTAGTTATTACAAAGCATTATTATTATAAATGAAACAAAACTATGAACTATAATGGACTGTATCTTAGTGTATCCCATGTCTCGCTGTACATATAGATACTTCTATATTTTTAGCTAAATAATTTCTGTTAAAATAAAGGAAAATGTATTAAGTACTGTTCCTATAATTTCCAAATTTGAGTTTTTACTTTTAATATCTTTATAAAAAAATATCATAGAAGGTTAAGTACAATTATTTCATATGTTATAGGTACATTTGCGGGGTTTGATTTAACTAATATATCTACATTCTAAATGCAATGAACCTTGCAAAAATGTTATTCTACTACTCTGCTCATATAAGCTTTAAAATTTAAATAGTTAGCAAAAAAACTACTTGTAAGATATTTAATTTATATAGATAAAAATACTCCACCAAATTAAAAAATAATTTACTTTTCATAAATATGATTGACGGATTTCGCTCAAACACAATAAAAAAAATATAAATAATTTTTTTTTTACATAAAATAGTTTTAAAAATTTTTTCTAATTTGACTTTGATAATACTATAGTTAGTGTAAAATAAAAATCTATATTGAAATTAATGTACAATAGTCATATATTGCAATACATGTTCAAATGCATAATATATTATAACAAAATATGTTTAAATGTACATAGCAGACCACATATTTATTGGCTGCACAATATTCTGTACGTCACACAGTCTCTCTTTAAAATTATCCCGTCTACAAAATATAAATCATTTGTAAATCTAAAGACTTAATTGAGTACCTAATAGATAATTGTTCTAAAAGAGCGACGTGCCCTGTCGCCAGCTCAGTAAATCTAAAGACTTATTTGAGTACCTACCTAATAGATAATTGTTCTAAAAGAGCGACGTGCCCTGTCGCCATCACATTCTTTGCCCTTTGGCTTAGTGTGAATATCTGGACATTACAATTGCGGAAAGGTGTTAAGTGTACGTATCGGCCGCTGTTACTAGATCCCGGATGGGTGACCACCCGGAATTTTTAGCAACAAATAGTTGCCACACATACTAACGTGTTTTAACCAACCGTTACTACTCACTACAAACAACCTACAAGCAAAAAAACTATCTAATGGTCAAAGTTGCTGGGCTCAAGCTCAAGCTCAAAAAAAAAAAAAAAATCATTCAAAAAAAAAAACTTATTACGAAATGTACAATACTAATAAGTTATATTAGATAGACGTGCGGGGTCGTCTGATTAGGTTAGATCAAAAATAGTATTTATATCATTTCTTTTGTTAAAAGTTTAAAAGAGAGACTGTCGTGACTTGAGTTACAGTTCTGTCTTAAATTTACTTTTTATATAGAGAAAACTTAAAGGTGGCTGGCATATTAATATCAGAGTATTTATGAATACATAATTTTTAAAAAAGAATTATTATAATATATATATTATAGTGTTAAAAAAAAATAAAAAAATATTATAAAATAATAATACTAGGTAGGTAATAATAATAATAGATTTGAATAATATTATGCAAAAATAATTTGATATGTATCCATAAAAATGGCATATATGTGCTTCAAATTGTTTACAC
This sequence comes from Macrosiphum euphorbiae, assembly GCA_949089665.1. Classification (NCBI taxonomy): domain Eukaryota; kingdom Metazoa; phylum Arthropoda; class Insecta; order Hemiptera; family Aphididae; genus Macrosiphum; species Macrosiphum euphorbiae. The sequence goes on along the minus strand of CARXXK010000004.1, from coordinate 28,416,651 downwards.
GAGCAAGTGAGCTAGGTATGGCTCCATCCGTAATATTTGGTATAAGCTTAAGGTGTCAAAAATCAAAGGAGAAACTTGATAAGCAAACACTTAAGTTCGGCAGCCGACTCAAGATCTTTTTATTCAAAGTGTCCTAATAAGTCATAAGAGGGTTAATTAGGTAAACCTATTATGGTTAGTGGATCCAATGGTGATGATAGACGACTATCATCACTGGTCGTGAGCTTTGCAATGATTTTTTCCTACTAACTATCCAGGTATTCGATATTTTAAACATAACAATGAAAGAAAATATTTAAATAATGGTTATTTTAGGTTAGGTTAGGAGAGGAGAGGAAATTAGACGTTAACTAATTATCATAGTTTTGAACACGGTCTTAAAGACTGCCAGCTAGAGTTGTACCAGTATAATTAAAAACTTAAATACAGCCAACTTTAATTAATGATTTTTTTACCACAACGAACTAAAAATAATATGTATTTTAAAATATAATAAAATATAATGTTATTAGGTTTTTATAAGATTTTAAATACTTATTAATTTTTAAATATAAAATGTATAACTTGATATTATTTTAAATTAAACATTATTTTATGTCCTTCATAAATTACAATCAAATGGTAGAGTCCGTAAAGGACCTTTTTCTCATTTAATTATTTTGCATCCTTAATAAATTACATTCATTTTTATACATTTTCTAATACATATATTACAGTGATACACCTCTGATCATAATAACTATTCGTTAATTATAAATTATAATGTAAGAAATACCTAGTTTTTGGGTTTTAGTTAAAATGTAAATTCCAGCGTATTCTTTTGATTAGTGTTAATTCACATGGGTTCCTCATAGTCTAATTTTTTCGATTCATTTTACTCTAGTAGATCTTTTTGTACAAACGTTTTTAAACGAGCTGTATAATCGTTGATATGTGTTCTGATTGTAGAATTTTTTCTAAATTTTTTTTGGTTTTCTAAAATGCAATTGCCTGCGGGCGCCAACACTCCCCTTCAATTTTTTTTTTAGGAATTTGACTCTAGTTGAATTTTTTGTATAGACTTGAATATTGTTCACAAGCAGGTGCCCTCTGTATCATCATTCTTTAATGAGCTAATCATTGGCAATATTGTTTTTTCGGTTTTGGATTCTGGACATTTTATTTTGAACTCTTTAATGTGTACTCCTACTGTATATTTTTTTCAAAATTTTTTTTGGTTTTCTAAAATGCATTTGCCTGCGGGCGCCAACACTCCCCTTCAATTTTTTTTTTAGGAATTTGACTCTAATTGAATTTTTTGTATAGACTTGAATATTGTTAACAAGCAGGTGCCCTCTGTATCATCATTCTTTAATGAGCTAATCATTGGCAATATTGTTTTTTCGGTTTTGGATTCTGGACATTTTATTTTGAACTCTTTAATGTGTACTCCTACTGTATATTTTTTTCAAAATTTTTTTTTGGTTTTCTAAAATGAATTTGCCTGCGGGCGCCAACACTCCCCTTCAATTTTTTTTTTAGGAATTTGACTCTAGTTGAATTTTTTGTATAGACTTGAATACTGTTAACAAGCAGGTGCCCTCTGTAAAATCATTCTTTAATGAGCTAATCATTGGCAATATTGTTTTTTCGGTTTTGGATTCTGGACATTTTATTTTGAACTTTTTAATGTGTACTCCTACTGTATATTTTTTTCAAAATTTTTTTTTGGTTTTCTAAAATGCATTTGCCTGCGGGCGCCAACACTCCCCTTCAATTTTTTTTTTAGGAATTTGACTCTAGTTGAATTTTTTGTATAGACTTGAATATTGTTCACAAGCAGGTGCCCTCTGTATCATCATTCTTATGTTTATCATTCAACCTATGTTAAGTCCTTTGACTCCTTCCGGAACACTGCCGGAAAAATCAAAAACCACGCGCGCCTATACGTTACGCGTCATACACGCATTAGTCACCTTTCACTTTCGTGCACTAAGTACGGTTACCTCAAAAGCCCGGGAGCTCTTGAAATTTATCTCGTCGGATAGAAAATGTTCAAAGCTTTCGTGGACATAGTAATATGCGACCGAACAGCCCAGGGGACTATTTTTTCGTACTGAATATATACGGGCGGGTGTGCCGTTTTTAAATTTTTTTGACCAAGTTCCGGAAGGTGGCACCGCATTAAACCTATATATTCGGAAAGCCAGGGAAATTCTCTATAATACGTTTATACTTTAAAAATGTTCAAAGCTTTCGGGGACATAGTAATATGTGACCGAATAGCCCAGGGGACTATTTTTTCGTACTGCCTGTACGATCGGGCGTGCAGTTTTTAATTTTTTTGACCAGGTTTCAACTTTCGTGCACTAAGTACGGTTACTTGAAAAGCCCGGAAGCTCTTGAAATTTATCTCGTCGGATAGAAAATTTTCCTGGCTTTCCGAATATCTATGTTATGTCCTTTGACTCCTTCCGGAACAATGCCGGAAAAATCAAAAACCACGCGCGCGTATACGTTAGGCGTCGTATGGGTGTCGTGTATAGTGCTATCTCCTGGCTTCGCGGCGTCATTTTATAATACTATGATGGGTAGATGACCTTATAATATTTCGTGAAGAATCTTTTACTGCTATTTTGTGGTTAGAAATAGAAGTAGAATATACAAACGGCCATAGACCTATAAACTTTAGGTCTATGCAAAAGGCAATATAAACGTTGTTCGCCTAGAAAATACCGTAATGCAACCGGGCATACAAGTTTTCTTATCACCAAAAATTGGTCTCCTAGCTTTGGTCACCCTACTTCATACTCGTTATCACGGTCTTAGAAGATCTTCTAAGACATCTAAGACCATGGTTAAATATGTACCAAGGTTATCACGCATAGATAACTGTGATAGATACTAAACAGTAAACATTTGTGAATTGTGATATAGATTATAGGATAAACAAAACTACACGAGTTAAATACTTAAATATTATAAGTTATATTAGTTATAACTTATAATACAAATAATAATCCTTCAGGGGTTCAAGTTTATAATTTTGTTGTATAAAATACGATATTTACTATGGAGCCTTTGTCAAAAATTTCACTCAATAATCAGGTGATTTTTACCAAGATTTATTTTAGCATATTATAAAGTTTTAAATTATTTATTAAAAATCAAATATTTTCATAATTTGATATAATTATAGTTCATTTAATAATATTATTTTAAGTACATTAAAATCCAAATTTATATTTTAAACGTTTTTATATTATTATCTATATTAAATGATGCAACTATAGTTATTTTTAAAAGAACTTAGTAACTTAACTAGTTGAATTCAATGTGTAAAACAATATATGCGTTAAAAACAATAAGTAACTAGTAATTTTTTTATACTGCGAAAACCTTAATGTTTCGTAAATCATACAACATGCCAGTGCGGAGTAGTTAATAATAAATGATTTGTATATTGTCATAGTAGATACATTTCTTAAAAATTATAACATTATTTTCAATCAATCTCTCATATTACTTCTAATGTACGATTTAAACCATAGCTATAAAATGTATATGTAATATATATTTAGCACCTAATTATTAATTAAATGTAAATATTATGTAATACTTTATATTTGAAGAAACGGGTCTTTAAATTTATATTTGAACTATAAAAAACCAAGTTAGAAATTTTGGGAATCAACTTATACTCTAATTCTAAGTTTTTGTGGTAGAGCGCTCGGTGGTGGAAATGTAATTTTGTACACAGAAATACGCTCTACAGGAATAATGATCCTGTTCTGTAGAATCCACCAAATTTGATAATTTTTTTTTAACTATATTCTACAGGCTGCATTGAACTCTGTTCTATACTCAATATTTTAATCTTAAATTTATAATATGTCTTCAAAATTAATACAATTTATGTGTTTTGTTATAAATTAATTATACTATTATTTTAAATAAAATAAAAATCTGAGTTTGATGTGGCCTGTAGGAAAGCATTCTTTTTTCAGATAAAAAAATAGTTATCAAAATCTGACAATTTTACAAAGCCTGAGAATTATTCCCATGAAGTAATTTTTTTTGATAAAATACACCCTATCTCTAACTCTCCTAAATAGGCATCTGGTAGTAGATTAGTGGAAAAGTATTAAAATTAAGATGACAACTAAAATATAAGATTTATTATTCAAATTTTATAGAATTGTGGACAATTTGAAAAACTGGCACCGGGCACCTTAAAGTAATTTGACTTCAACTAGTTGAAAATGAAAATACTGATTAACTTACCAAGTTTTGCTCTACCTTATGTGAAATACATCAATTGTTAATACTTTTTTAGATTGTTACAATGCGTCATATCGTACGTAAATCAAAAGTGCATACAATACACAAATTAACGCGGGAAGCAAAAAAATTAAAAGAAAAAAAAGGAAGTGAAGAACAACTTATCAAAAATAAAAAAAAAGCTGACCGCTTTATCAGTGAATTAATGGTGATAAAGGTATACGTTTTTTTTATAATATTTTTACCCCAATTTTTAAATAGACTACACATTAATAATTTTGTTTATAGAAATTGAATGATGACGATGTTACAAAATATGCCTTACAAAATGAAGTACCTTCTGCTAAAATATTAAATAGTATAGACATAACATTGGAGACTAGAGCATTAGCAAGGTTAGCTGGACATAAGTTTATAATAGATGAAGTTCAAAAATTTAGAAGCAAATATTCTGATTGGAAACTGTGCATAACAGATTTGTTGAATGAGTTAGGTGCTAAATATAGAGCCAAAAAAAAACCCAATAAAAATAAATTAATTAAGACAGAGGTCAAAACTAAAATTCTGAATAAGAACAATAAAGAAATTAAAAACATAGAAGAATTTGGATATGATCAGTCTGAATCTGACGATCAGTCAGTGTGTGACGGTGCTCGGTCTGAGCCTGAAGATCAGCCAGTGTCTGGGAGTGATCAGTCTGAGCCCGAAGATCAGTCAGTGTCTGACGGTCCACAGTCTGAGAACGAAGATCAGTCAGTGTCTGACGGTCCACAGTCTGAGAACGAAGCTCAGTCGGTGTCTGACGGTGCTCAGTCTGAGCTCGAAGATCAGTCAGAGTCAGAAAATGGTTTAAAAAGTGACAGTTCATTAGTGCAGAAAAGGTTGCCTCATGAAGACAATACAAGTAGTGATGAATATCAAAACAATGTGTCAAAAGGCTCAAAAATTGTAACCTCAAACAATAAAGAACTGTTTGCCAGAAACAAAGATGAATGCCCAAGTACATTAGACATAAGTGTAAATTATTCACAAGGAAAAACAAATGTTTTTAACACAGAACTACCCAAGAAAAACTTACATTTGTCTGCTAATGAAATTTTCGACAACATTGATGTAAACGTTGATAAAAATGTATCAAAAAGAAAAGCGAAACAAAATATTTCAAATAAAACTGACAATAAAAAAAAAAGAATTGCAGTAAATGAAATCAAGCCTGTTTGTGAAACAGTTGATTCATTTTTCATGACTGTTGACAATAAGGATTACATGTCTGTATACAAACCACCACCAGCGACTGAACGAGACATTGAAGAACGTACTAAAGTAGAACATCAAAAACCAATTAAAGAATTTTTCAGTAAAGGTAAAAAAGTGATTATTGGTAAACAAAACAACATGGGCAATCGAAGAGAAAGAAGGCAGCAACAAGTTGAGGAATCTGTTGATACAGCATTACATCCGTCATGGGAAGCAAAACGTAAACAAAAGTCATTGGTCAAATTTGAAGGAAAGAAAATAACATTTGACGATGAAGATTAATGTTTGTAAAAAAAAATTTTAATCTCAGATAAATAATAAAAAATAAATAAAAAAATACAAAATAAATAACCACACTGTTACTTGTTTAAATATTTATTGTTTTTAGGACTAGAAAGTGTGACCAATTGCACTCTTTTCTTTGTGGGAGCTTCAGAACAATCAACAATTTGTTTTTCTTCTTCTTCTTCTTTATGTTCTATTTGCAATGGAGCAATTATAATCGGAAGTTCTCTATCTTCACTATCTTCTTGGACGACCGACTCGACTATTTCCATTGGCTGGACTTTAGTGTTGTCCTTGTACATTACACCCAATTCGTCTTTTGTAAAGCTTATTATTGAACAAAATCCATCTGATGAAGACACTATAAGTAACTGTCCATCAGAAGACCTGATAAACATAAAATTGCATAATATAAATTATAAAGTTATGAAATATAAGTTTCAAATAGTTGGGTGCTTTAAAAATTATGTTTTACCATGATAGGTCTGTCAAACGAGTATAATGTATATCCCCAATGTAAGCAAACGGAGCTGCGTGTTGGGTATCCATCAATAAAATACTTGAATTTGTTGCTATGGCATATATCATTCGGTATGGTAAATCAAATATTGATTTTGTCTCTTCTTTAAGTTCATATAATACTGGGGAAAACTGAACAGCAACTGAATATTGGTCAAGAGATGGTACATATAGCACAGGCTTAGTAAAGGATTTTCTGGCAAATACATAGCTGACGTTAGTGGTGCTTTTATTTTTGTTCTCCTCATCAATTGTCTCCATAATACCGGATGAAGTTACTAGAATTTGACCATCAGGAGAAAATGAAATGCGTCGAAAAAAAGATTTCAGTGTATCATCATGGAATAGTCTAATTTTTATTTCTTCGCCATCGCCTTTTTTCCCCAAAGGAACACATTTATCACATTTATTGAATAATTTACAATTTTTTGTATTAAACACTCTTAGAGTTCTACAAATAAAATAAATACGAACAAATTAATATAGAATATTGTAATAATATGTATCTCCCATTTACCTGTCACTACTTAGTGTAGCAGCATACACATTCAAGGGATCCCAAGCAACTCCTTGTACAAAACCTTTATGATCATCAAGTATTGCTTTATAGCGTCCTATTAATTTCAATTTTAATTTAAAAATATAAAAATATTGATTTGGAGTAACTAATTTGTAAAACTAAAAGTACTCACCATTCTCAACATCCCAAATAATTGCTTTATTATCAACGCCACCAGATATAAGTCTTTTAGAATCTGGAGACCAAGATAAATCGTAAACGTCTTCTAGATGGCCTCTCAATACACTATGACAAGCCCACTTTTCAAGATTTTTTGATTCATCGTCTTCCAACAGATCGGGTCGATGATCAGGACCATTTTCCGGTTTGAATTTCCACAAGACGATAACAGACTCTAAAAGAAAAAAGTTAGTTTTCTAAATAAAAAAATATTAAATAATTAATTTACCATCATCGCCAGTGGCTAACCATTGTCCATCGGGTGAAAAACGTACAGTATTCACTGCTTTTTGATGCTTGGTCAGATCGGCTGCAAATTCAACGGTCACATTCGAACCATCCACTTTGATTCGCCATATCTAAAATATTGTTGTACACATTCAAATAATAATCAATACCAACAAACCTGCGGTCACAAAAAATATAATTATTTACAAAAACATGAGAATCCGATCCACCAGTAGCCAGTCGATAGAATCCGTCGTCGGCGACTGGTTGAAAATGAACGCTAAGCACTGGGTCACGATTGTGCCAAGAAATCTCAGGGATCACCAATTTCATGATCGTTGATGTAGACTAGTAATATTTTATAAACGTATGGTCAACTAGACGAAATAATTAGATCTTTTTTTTTTTAACAGAATGTTCACTAACTAGTCGAACTGTTTAATAACTATTTAAATGTGGAAACATGTACACTCTAGGACGTGATGGTGTATGAGAAATGAGAATAAGAGATTAGACTACATTAGAGAATAGTGATACACAAATGATTGCAATGGCCTTGATATTTTGGCGGCAATATTTTATCAACACAATAAGACATTTAATCTATTCAGTGATAATCACGGACTAAGATAAACAGGACTGGAAACTATAGACGGGAGGAGTGCGGGTAGCCGGAACCATAGTGTAACGCTTGTAGTACATGGACAAATGTGGCTCTATCTATTGATAATATTTAGCATTTGTTACACATATATTTATTTGCATATTATTTTTGTTTTATAATGTGGGGCGACAATCCAAAACGTACTATTGCCAAAATTGAAGAAATTGAGTTACATAATGATTCTTATAGAAATTAAGGCAGGGAATCGAATAGTGCAATCAAATTGTTACAAAACGTACCTACTATTTCCCTTGTTAAAATCAATCTGAAACTCATAAATGATGCAAAACGCACTATTTCCAAAGCCAAAATTTGTCTAAATGCACTATTTCCAAAATTACGTCAAAACGTAGTATTGTCAATGTTAAATAGTTTGTTTATTGACAAATTGACGCAAAACGTACCAATTCCTCGAATTGTACAAAACGTACAATTTCCAAAGTAGGCTCATATGTACTATTTCCCTAGTATGAAGATAGGGAATATAATTGAATTGAATAAATAACGTACTATTTCCAAAATCGTGGAAAAATAGAAAATCGTGATTTCTCAAAAAAGTGTAAAATGGAAATAGTACGTTTTATATTGTCGACCCACAATTAGGTACAATAGTTTAATACATTTATACCACGGACTAAGATAAACTAAGATAACTCTATTGTGACTCTATCTTAGTCCGTGATTTATGCGCACCTATTAGCTCTTAGGTAATTCTGCAGCTCCCACTAAAATTTGCCCTAAAATTACAAAGAGACACTTGATTATTGACAATTTTTCAAAAATGTCTGTGAGGTTAGCTACTCAGGTAAGTAGTAATAATAACAAAATATTATTAATAATATTTGATAATAAACTTTTGTTTAATATTTATTATAATTTTAGGTTCTTAGTGATTCGATGGCTAAGGGTATCATATTTTATCGAGACCATGAAGGCATTGAATCATTAAAAGATAGCCACGAAACACAACAATTTGTAGAAATTTTTAATAAAACATTCGATGCACTCAATCGCAAATACCCAGCTGAAGGAATCAGAATTAATAGTCATGATTTTGATGTTTGTTTATTTATCTACAATTTAATATTTAAATATGTATAACTAACTGCATGATTATTCATAAATCATAGGTCCTAAATGAAACATACACCTGGATAAATTTATGGGAAAGTAATGTTAAGCATAAATTAATTCCAGAAGAAGAATATCTGACAAAAAATACAGCTGAGGGATTAAGAGTTACTATAAGATCTACCATAGAGTTATCTACATATCTTTTAAAAGAATGTGGATTTAAATACGTTTTATCCTCAAAAATGAATCAAGATCGCTTAGAAGTAAGGGTAATTATTTAAAATAAAATACATCATTGTATAATTTATTTTCCCCATAGCTATTTTTTGGAATGACACGTCAAGCAACAGGACCGAATGATCATCCAACAACTCCTACATTTTTGCAAGTCTATAAAATGCTTTCCATATACTCAATTTTAAAACCCCCAAAAACTGGAAACTGCAAAATTTTGGAAAAAAATACACCAAAAATTACAATAGATGATATAAAAAGTATTTTTGTTGAAGATAGTGCTAAGAAATCTGAGAAAATATTAAAATTACAAAATAAACTGGATAGCTTACTTACAACTGGAGAGTTGGAAGTTGAAGATGTTTTTGAAAATGACATACATAATTATTGTACTCCATATAAATCTCAAGTTTCAGATTGTGTAATATATTACATTAGTGGTTTTGTTTGTAAGCATATTCTAAAACATACAAAATGTGTTGTATGTATAAATGCAATTAAAGGTTAGTATACATTTTTATAATTGTTTAATATCTAACTTAAAATAAGTCAAATGTAAAAATGTATCGTTCCATTTTTGTGTATTAATTAGCTAATTAAAATATTTCTAGGAAAAACGTATTCAAGCAAATCTGAAGCAGCTTTTACTAACCTTAAATCAAAGGTAAAATTAATTCATCCTAATGAACATTTTTATAGATTAATTGTAGCCATAGAAAATTCTTTTTCAAAAAATTGTAATAAGATGTCAGTATTTGAGGACACTTTTGATGATGTTCTGGATAATAACGCCGGATTATTAATATTTCCTTGTAGTGAACATAAAAATGAAATTTTAATGTTTATCCTCAAGTACTATATTACAACAAGAATGCGACAATATTCCAATATGGAAAATAAAAACCAACAAAAAATAAATTCAAAGAAAAAGAAGTCTGCTAAATTAGTTATTACTTAAGTCTTAATTGCTTTTAATTTAAAATTATTTTCAACAATAATTTAAAATTGAATCAATACAGTGTATACTATGTACTTTAAACAACAAATTTATTTCAGTTAGATATATAAGCAAAGATTATTAAAGAATTAATAAAAACTTACAAGTTACAAGGATATATTTATTTTTTTTTTTTATACTGTAACGAATAATGGTGATCTACACTGATGTATTAATATTTCGTAGAATGGATCATAGATGGCGTTAAAATCGCCCTTGTACTAGAAGCGTTACACTGTAGTTCCATAGATGACTATCTCGTTTCCAGTCCTGTTTATCTTAGTCCGTGGTGATAATTACTATTACTCAGCTGTTCTCGATAAATTCAACAAGTCATTTTGAGCAGGTACCTATTTATATAATTCGTTTTGGAGTGAAAGATTGTATTTATTATTTCACAATAGTTGAATGATCAATGATTTGTGTATTTTAGATTCAGAGTGGAACGATGAATGTATTGATTTTACAATGATGTGTGCTTTTTTTTTAATTTTTAATTTTTTTTTGTGTCTGTCATCACGTCATCGGACAGTAAAAGTGCTTGGATTTTCTTCAACAGTAGCTTTTCTGATAGGAAACTAGGAAAGTGAATCTAGTTGGTACTTTGGGGGGTCAAAAGTGAAATTTCCCAGTAGTTTTCAAAAGCGGAGTGAAAAACAAAAGAAAAATTAAGGAAAACCGGGAATTTTTACGCAAAAACTGTTTGCCAAAAAATCGATTTTGGTTTTTGGTGTTACTCTAAAACAGATGAAAGTATTTACATGAAATTTTCACTGGTTGTTTATATTTGAATTTTCTATACACGATAAAATTTTTAAAATATTATGATTTGTTTTGGGACATTTTCATTTTCCATTTTTTTTTTAGTTTTTTTTCTAAAAATATCAATCAAATTTTATATGTTGGTTAAAAAAACTTGAAAATTTAATACAAGGCTTTTACTATATTGTTACAATGGCATTTGAAAAATATTAAAAATCCTTAGTCACAGTTTTTTTTATATAAGCATTTAAAGTTCAAAAATTGACAAAATATGGAAAAATCACGAAAATTAGCAAATTATTTTGAGTTAAGAATTTGTAAAAACTTTTCTTTTTAAATCTAAGATTTTAAAATGTAATACAAGATTCCTTATAAGATTCCACGTAAGTAGTTAATTCTGTTACCAAAAAATCTAAAAAATACATAAGCACAGTTTATTTTTATAGTAATTTTAAGTTCAAATTTGGACAAAATTACATAATAAAAACCTAGAATAACTATTTTAGTTATTTTGTTGTGATTGTAATGATTGTATAATATCATTCGTAGGTACTTGAAACTTCTAAAGTACACTATTATATATCTATGATAGTATCAGGGTTTGTTGTTGATGTATAACACTTTATAAGTACCTAATGGATATTGTAATATGAATAATTTGGAATTTATTATATATTTATATGTACCTATTTTAGGTAAATTTTTTTTAATACGATAGATAAGTATATAATATGTCTTATACCTAGACTGACATACCGTCACCGCTCAGAATCGTTTTTCTTATATAATGATATTATATCATTGAATTCAAATTTAATACTATCCATTATACAGTGACCCACTTATAACCTACTGTACAGCAGAGTACCTTTTTTTTATTGTTATAACTTATTGCACTAAAAATGATCGAAATATGCAGTCAAAGGTTGCTTAAATATATACGGCTAAATTTTCATTTTATTTTTAAAAAATATGCAAATTAAAGTCAAAATATGCAAATTAAATTACCAAAGTAATTGATTAAAAGCAGTATTGTTAATACTTGTAGTTGTTTTAATCAAATAATATATTATGACTTAGAAGTCACAAGATGATAACTGTTTTACAACATTTTATTCAATAAAAATACTAACATTTATTCTATATACAGATATAACAATAATACAATTTTAAATTAACAAATATAGAAAACAGGAATAGTATTATTTGTTTTCAAAGACTATTTTAAAAATGTCTTTATAGTATGAAACAAAATGCACTTCAATCCCATCAGTTATAAACTTTGGAAGTTCATTAAAGTCTTTTTTATTTTCGTCAGGCAGTATCAAACAATTAACATTTTCTCTTTTGGCCTAAAAAAAAAAATATTATTTCAAATTTTACACAAGGTGTAATAAAATGTTAATTACTTACAGCAATTGTTTTTTCTTTAATACCTCCTACTGGCATAACTTTTCCTTTGAGAGAGATCTCTCCAGTCATAGCGACATTGTTGCGAATAGGAATGTTTAAAGCCAATGATAACAAAGCAGTAACAATTGTACATCCAGCACTGGGTCCATCTTTAGGTGTAGCACCCTACATTAATATTAATTACAATAAAACAATTTTAAACCAATTACTATAATAATAAACTGAACTAAGCTACTAAACTGAGTTCAACATAGTTCATAAAAAGTCAATAAAAGTTAAAACAGAATGGAAGTGACTAGAAGCAAATTTCTTTAAGCTTGTATTTAAATTTACAGTAGTACATCTAACCATTGATTATAAATAGCTCACTGGCCATATTTACGCGGTTCAAAAAATTGACAAAATATGAATGTGGTCGTTATGGAGCACTGCTGTCAGCCATAAGTATCTAATGGTTGACGATAGAGGGCCATAATGGCTACATCCATTTTTCATCAATACTTCACGCCGCATAAATACGGCACAGTGAGCGATCTATAGTATTTCTAATCAATGATCTAACAATAAATGAAGTTCAAATACTCTAGTAGTCACTTTATTTAATGCTGACATATAATCAGTCTATTTGATCTATTTTCTATAACTCAGATAATATTTACCTCAGGAACATGTAGATGAACGTTTCCAGTCAACAGCGATAGGTTTTGTGGATCGAGTTCACTTAAAAATCGTTTTGCCACAGTATACGCAGTTTTTGCTGATTCTTGCATAGTTTCACCTAAGCGACCAGTTAATATAATGTTTCCAACAGCTTTATCCTTGTCTGTAATTGTCGCCGGGTCTTTTGTCCACTCAGTTTCAATATACATCAATGCACCACCTGAAAAAAATGTATGATATAACTGTTATATTATATAACTAACAGGTTAATCTATCCAACTAACCCATGGCAGTCCAAGCCAATCCCATAACAACTCCAGGTATTGGCACTTCATACATTCGATTTTTTGTAAATATAGGATTTCCAACAAAATCATATAATTTATCACTGCTAATAATTATTTTTTCTGATTCGCCTTCAACTATTTTCAATGCAACTTTTCGTAACATCTATTAAATACACGTATAAAAAAAAAAATATTAAAAAACTACTTTGGTTTTAAAAGAAATTAGAAACTTATAGTATAATAAAAATACCTTTTCTACATGTTTTTGAAGGTTACGTACACCACTTTCACGACAATATGATTTAATAAGAGTAGATAGACTATCATCAGCAATTTCTATCTATAAATACATAAACACAAATTACTATTTACATATTAAAAAAATAATTGTAATATAAGTTTATTTTACTTGTTCTTTTTTTAGGCCAGTAGACTTAAGCCCTTGAGGAATTAAGTATTGTTTTGCAATAGCCATTTTTTCTTCTGCTACATATCCAGACACGTCTATAAGTTCCATACGATCCCTAAGTGGTTCTGGAATTGTGTTGATAACATTAGCAGTACAAATAAATAGAACCTTAGATAAGTCCACTGACACATCCAAATAATGGTCTAGGAAATTAGCATTTTGTTCGGGATCAAGCATTTCTAATAGTGCAGATGAAGGATCACCCTGATGTCCCCTAACAAAATTAAATTTAAATTAAATTAAAATATTAATACAACAATTTTTCAGCTTTATTACCTCCCAATTTTATCAACTTCATCAATTAATACTAATGGATTTTCAGTTGAAGTTTTTTTCAGACATTGAATCATTTTACCCGGCATGGCACCTACATATGTCCTACGATGGCCTTTTATCTCAGCCACATCAGTCATACCACCAACACTAAATCTAAAGTACTATATAATAAAAAATATATTATTTTGGATTAGTAATGAATATACTGTTATAATTTAAAATTAATTACTTCTCGATTTAAGGCTCTTGCAATTGACTTTGCTATACTTGTTTTTCCAACACCTGGTGGTCCATGGAAACAAAGAATTTTCCCATGAGTTGAACCTTTTAATTTGCTTACTGCAATGAACTCTAGAATTCGTTTTTTTACCTCTTCCATTCCATAATGATCTTCGTCTAAAATAGTTGTAGCCCTTTTTAAATCAAAATTTTCATCACTTGTTGTACCCCATGGTAATTGTGTTAACCAATCAAGATAATTTCTCGTAACACTAAAAAATATAATTTAACATTTCAGATTTATAATTAACTTAACAATTAAATGTTTATTTGTATAGAAGTTATAACTAAATTATATAATGTCTAACAAAAGATAGTTCATTTTAAATATAAAACAGTCACTTACTTAAATTCTGATGAATGTTGTTCCAGAAATGATAGTTTAGTTAATTCCTCTTCAATAACCTCCATAACTTTAATTGGTACTTGTTTGTCCTTTACATTAAAACAAAAAATGTTTTATTAAATAATTTTGAGTATAATTGCATTGCACTAATCCCACCCTTTTAAAAATTTGATTAAATTTAATATCTTGGTTCAATAATTACTAAATAGTAAATACTACACTAAGTAATTAACTAAAACACATCATGATAAATATAATAACTAGAAAAAAACATACTTTTATTCTGTCTCTAAACTTTTCCACAATTGAATCTTTATCATCTTTCTCAAGGCCAAGCTCTTTTTTTATTACTTTGAGTTGTTCTTGAAGAATGAATTTACGATGCTGTTGTTTAACCTTTTCATCGACTTCTTTACTGATTTTTATTTGAATTTCGCTAAGTTCTAAAAGTTTTTTTACACAACCAAGTGCAAGTAAAAGACGTTTGGGAACCTGAAATGAATTTTTAAAATGCATAGAAAAATAACAAAATTAGATCAATACTAAATTTTATAATTATAAAGAAAATAATATGTAATATATGCAGTGGCATGGTGAACATTTATAAACTTTGATGCCCAGCATATATATTTCAGTACCTACCCCCTCTTTATCCCCTTAATATAATATATCGTACATATAATTATTATGTGACTGTAAATATTTTAATTTTTGTTGCATGTTATTGGTTACCATAATGTACCATAACTACACCACTGAATATAATATGTAATAACTTATCAAACTTAAATTTCAAAGTTTATTTAATTATAATAATTATTAATAACTAAATACATTTTAATGACATACCTATTTTTCAATAATCAGTAAAATATTAATAAAAAGAAGTAAAAAATATGATTTTATTAAAAACTATAGAAAAAATGTATATTAATATTAAGCTGTATAATGTGCCAAATTTGGACTAAATAATTAATAGGTTATATACTTATATGTAATAGTAAATACTAAATACAGGCAGTTAATATAACTCACTGTTTGTTAGAAGCTAACGACCTAGTACACTATAACCTACAATTGTAGAGAATATAGAGCAAGTTAAAAGTAATACATTTTATATCACTGATATACAGTTTTATGCACCCGACCCACCACCAGATTTTGATTGAAAAACAACTCATACCACTGTGCACAAATGTAACATTTCCACTAGTATACCGATAATTACAAGTTAAAACTTAATTAAATAATTGGGAAATCTACAAAAAATATTGATGAGTTTTAAAACTCTTAAAAAATTATGCTTGCTTAAAGATTTAATTATTTTTTCAAATTTCTGCAGATAAATTTAAATTGTATGTTAAGAGGATGCTACACCCTCATGCGTTGTCTCAGTCTTATAAACGCTTAACATAACCCATACATGCTGATAAATGATAATATATTAACCTATTAATGTCTAAAGTACTATAGTTATTGTATTTGTACCTATGAAGGTATAATGTTTTTTTTTTAGATTAATAAAATGTATGTAATGGTTAGGTTAGGTAGGTACACACAAATATTTTTGATTTTTTTATACTTTCACGACAAACAAAATTTTCATGATCTCCACGAACATATTATTATAATATAAGCATTATAATAAAATATTTAAATATATACGCACATTTTACTATGCCCCTAAAAAGTTTCAGGTCGAGCCTGGGCTTGACCGGCTCGCTCCGTGCGCACGCCTATGCATAACACATTGTACTTTCTGAATATTCTATTTAATTATGTTGTGTTTAATGATGAGCTATCAACCTATTATCAAATTTAACAGTAAGATTATTATCTAGTGAATCTCGTAGGTATTATTTTATATTTTAATTTTATAACTAGTTATTAAATTAGTATTTTAAAATTGTAAATTGTTTGTACATCTTAAAATACTCATAACTTGCTTTACATTTAAAATATTAAAAAAAAAATCTATGATATTCATTAGATAATATTATTTCTAAATTTGATAATATACCAATTCACTCCAATATTAAACATAACAAGGTTAATAGTTATGGATTATTCAGAAAGTACAATTTACCATGTTGGATTTGTAAGACTAGGACAACGCATGGAAGTGTAACGTCCTTTTTTTTTTATTATTATTATTATTATTATTATTGAACAAAATGTTTATATACAATCTGTAATTACATAAATTATATTACAATGAGTAAATTTGATGACGATGATTTACGGGAGGGGGGGAAGTCACTCATTGGTGACACCCCAACGTCCTTTTAAACATGAACATTGAAATTTTCAAGTTAACTATTATTGATATTTGATAGATTAATGTGAATCTTCCATTTTTAGTTTTTTATTTCACTATGTATATTAAACGAAGCATTTAGCATTTGTTTTGCTAAATAAATACAGAGAAACCTAACTGATAAACAAATTTATAGGTTTTCTAATACGGGCCCGGACAGTATTATTTCTCCCTAATATCTTCATAATGGACAACGATCTTGGTTCAAACTCTAATTGAATTGCATTCATATGGTTATATTGGTATATTATGTATTTTGTACATACTACGCATAGTGTCGTTGGTCGCAATTACAACCAATTATTTACTTGGTACTCCCATATCTTTTTTAAGGTTAATTGTGTATAATTATATGTACTACATAGTTATCATGTACGAATGTTCCTATATTTAATATGTATTAATATTTAATATCAGTTTTTTTCATAAAAGTTTGACTAAAATAATACTAAAGCCTGTCTACTACGAACACTTTTGAATTTCGATGTTACCATGACTATCTGTTATATATAGGTTTAACTGTAATTATTATTTATATTGAAACGTGATGTACATACATTAATTTCTTCTAAAATTTCTTGATATTCGTGAGTCTCACAATCAGCTATAGCAGCTGCAATGTCAGATAAATATGAAGGATCATCTGATACATTTCCATGTTGCAACATTGGATGTAATATTTCTTTATATATTGGATTTATGCTAATAATTGATTGAATAGTTTTGATTATTTCTTGAGATAATGCCTAAGAAAAATAACAAATTAAAGTAATTGTTTTGATATAATATTAGTGAATACTGTAGACATACTTTAATCTCCATTGTTTTATCATAAGGTTCATCTTTTAGATTTTCTACTTCAATCATAAGCACTTGTTCCTGAAATTTTTCTGTTTCAGTAATTGGCTCTATTTCAGGTGTGCTTGAAGATCCCTTATTACGAGATTGTTTTTTATTACGCTTGGTTAAATCATTTGTAACTAAAAATTTTAAACACAATATTAAATAATTATTGATAGGTAACACATTAAAAGGAATCGATGAATCATAATTTGATACCGTTGAAATTTTAGCAGTAAAATTATTGAATTTTAATTATTATTGTTAAACTAAACACTTCCCTGACTTCCTGTTGTTGTAATTTTCATAAATAATTACTGAATTGAGTTTTAATTTCCATAATTGTAACAAGCTGATTTCCAAAAATATTAACCAATCTTGGGATTCAAAATATATATTATGTATAATGTTATATCATATTTCATTTTTAGATACAAATTGTTTACAGATGGAGTGAATTTAATTAAAAATTATGTTTTGTGTTTAATGGTAATTTTTTTTAATTACATTGGTAATTTGTTGAAAGTTATTATTTGAGCGATACATGTTTTTAGTTGTACAATAATTAGCATAAACATTACTTTTATCTATATCTTGGTCTTCAAAAAGTGGCTTGGTCAGCTTTATACGCCTAAAACATTGTATGAGCATATGTAATTTATTTCCAAATTCTCGCATTTCATTTATTCTACCAAGTGACCCAACACTATATACTTCATCAATATTTGTAACAATATTGTCTGGAACTCTAAAAATATAATTACAAATATACAGTGTAGGTGCATGAGTTAAATTGAAATCATTTTACTTTTATATTGATTAATAATATCTATGCAACAATAATACTTACGTATCAATGTTTTTTCTCATGAAAAGACCAATGAAAGGTTGATTTAAAGCTTTTTTTCTTTTGATCAATGCAATCAATCTAGGATCACTGATCTGTGAAAAAAAATGTCTATCATACTCTAAAATATTTTTTATAGAGATATTATGTTACTCACTAACCTCAACAATTCTAAACAATCTAGGATATAAAGGTGGTTTTGCTATTGTGACTAACGGTAGGAAAGGTATTTCATCTGGCACTTGAATGGTTGCAATTGAAGTATCAGGGTTGGACTTGATGTCATAAACAGCTCTTACAGTTTGAGATTCTTCCACTTCTTCTGGATTATCATCTTCTTTTTTATTGTCAAATCTTCTATAACGTACCGGAACATTAATAGCGGAAACCACACAAAGACGATTAGATGTATGGTTTTTCTGAACCAATGCTGATCTATCATTGTTCGAAATTATCGCACTAGCATATCGAACAAATCTACGATCAACCATAAGCTGCTTTTTCAAACCAGCTTGGCAGATACGATGCAACATTTCAATAGGATTTAATTATTTAAAATTCCGACACTAATAATTTCGGGTACTCAGTAGGAATCTGTGGACTGTTATTCTTCAGTTGATTACATCAAAATTCTGAAATAGAAGGTATTTAATACATAATAATATTATCAGTGTAAGGTAAATGTCTAAAAAAAAATTGTAAAAATGTACTTTTGCCGCAAGCAGTTGTCACTTGGAAGTTTTTAAAGGCCGTAATGATAATTGATGGGATATCCCGGATATGGACTTTGGCGTAGGTAGTAAGTACACAACTAAGTCCAAAACTCCCAAAAGTTAAAACTTAAAAGTACCTTATTAATTTTTAACAATATTTTGATTTTTGAATAAGTTCGATAACCTTAAAAACCAATGTAACCCGTCCCGTGGTTTATGGTTACCTTAGATGAAATTATACACGCCTTGCCTTGTAATATTATATTATCACAAACTTACCTTACAAACTATGTACTTTTGGTGTTATCTATAATCAATAACTTTATGAATTACCTTTTTAGTTTTTTCTGAGCACAGGTATAGTAAATAGTAATCGTGTAGACTGTAGAGTCCATACGTTTTTGTTAATAATTAAACGAATTGCGTTTTTCAACCACCGCACATTACTTTCACTAAAATGATGATATTTCTGAGTATCTGAGTTTATAGACTACAATGCACATCAGGTTTGAGAAGAAAGCCAACACAAAATGTGACAGTGACATATTGTCACTGTCCTGGATGGGAAGAGTTCCAGATAATGCAGAAGTATGTTTTAAATTATTAATTGTAATGACGTTTTGTTTTTGAAACACTATATTGATTTTTAAATCAACATTAATGACATTTCTTTTTTTGTTTTTATTTTTGGTAACAGAATAATTTGACTGCCAAAATACTGATATTGTTATTATTATGATTATTATTGTTATTAAAAGAATAAGTAAGATCTTAAGATCCAAATTGATGAAACAAATACAGTTTTGTAGAATTGGTGCCATTTAATGTACCTAAATCTACTGATTATTTCAAAACGGCAATCGGTAGGACAGTTGGATTTTTTTTTTTTGGTAGTTATTACTGGAAAAATTTATTTTTTAGGGTGTATTTATCACATCATTAAACAAATAGTGCAATATTGTTTAATTCAAAATGAAAGCTCATCCTGTAAACCCTTGTAAGAGAAATTATTTAACCCGAGGCATCGACAATTTTATAGCTTTTTAACTAAAAGTCTATGCAAGAATTTACTGGGAAAGAATAAATTTATCTTTGAGTTCTATAAGACAATCATACTTCAGATGTCGACCTCAATGCTTACTTAATGCATACTTTAACTATTTTACAATAATGTCGATGCTATACATTGAATTTCGTTCCTATTTCCAGCTTTCTGTCATAGTGTCATTCCAATAAGTGAGTCTCATGGTGAGTTTATGGTTAAAACTAATTCATTTGGAACATTCGATGGCTCAAACTTTCAAATTGAACTAATAATTCCTGATTTCGTTTTTCTTTCTTGTCTTATCAAATAATGTAGGTGTAAACAGATACATTTTTCTTCATCATATATGTATTTGAATATTTCTAATGTATTTACAATATTTTATGTATTTTATTTTATATTCTTAGTGGATTGAGGGGACTTATTTAGATAAAAAAGAATACGGCCATTGAGGTCTAAAATCTTAAATTAATATGTACTAACAAACTAGAAAAATAATTACATTACATGTT
This sequence comes from Macrosiphum euphorbiae, assembly GCA_949089665.1. Taxonomy (NCBI): domain Eukaryota; kingdom Metazoa; phylum Arthropoda; class Insecta; order Hemiptera; family Aphididae; genus Macrosiphum; species Macrosiphum euphorbiae. The sequence goes on along the minus strand of CARXXK010000004.1, from coordinate 28,395,628 downwards.
GAGCAATAACTAAAAATTAAAATGTTTGTAATTTTGTGCAAAAAAAATTTGGTGCTTGGTAAGGAGACTAACCACAGGAAATATAGGAGAAAGATCCTCATGAACTTTTTAGACTTTAATCAAAGAAATAAATATTTGTTTTACTATAATGTGTGTTCTTTTTTTAAATATTGTTTAATAATTTCATGAACACTCCTCCTCCCCCTCTGCAAAGATACAATTGAGTGTATGCCACTTGAGCCCTGCTTATAATTCATCATATAAATTTTTTTTGATGTCTTACATATTTAGGTACATACTTCATGGATCATATTAATAGGTATATCATTAACATGAATAAAATAAAAATATTTTTAAAAAAAACCATATAAGTAAATTTTGCAAACTACTATTAATTTTTTTGAACCATGTCTTGAATATTTCTGCACTTGTTAATAACATTAAGTTATTTTTTGTCTTTTAACAAAGTTTGTTAACGATTTTGATATCCACTTAACTTTTTTTTGCCAGTCAATCGTCATAATTATAATAATATAAAACAAATTTATAATAAATAATCAATAGCTCCTGGCAATGAAACAAAAATTATTAATCAGTAATCACAGATTTCCCAAATGCTGTGGCTCGAGTTTTTAGACTAATAATTGTACTATTGAGTAGACCTGTTAACAAATACTCTGTATTATTATAAATAGCTTATGTTTATGAATGTTTGAATCTCAACAAATTTGGGAAAAGTATTAAAGAACTATCATTAGAGGTATATTAATAATTCTCGAACGTTAATAGCTACATTGCTATAAATACATTAGTTGTTTTAATTTCAAACAGCATATTATTACATTAATATTATAATATAATACTGTTATTGAAATAATTTAAGTTTTAAAAGTTTTAATAATTCATAAGGGAAAAGTTTCTGACCACAAAATGTTGGTGCCCGGGGAAGTTGTAGCCAGTGCTCCCCCCTAAATTTAACTCTGTTTAAGAATAACTATTAATTACTATATGTAATAAGTAATAACTAAACTGAGTTAAAAATGTGCACACAAATATATTTTTCCTACCTAAGATAAAAACAATTATCTAGATGGAAAACCATTGATGTAACATGGAATAAACTATTTGTAGGTAGAACAAAATGTAATTAATATTTTTTGCTTATTGTATCAAAAATATAATGTGATTTGTGAATGTGAAAGGACTGAAGAAGGTGATATCCTTCTATTCCTCTATATATATATACCTACATGCAAACACAATATAGTAGTCTTGTAGGTTTAGTAAAATTATAAAATTAGTAAAAATAAATCAAGTTAGTACTATCTATAGTATTTAATGTCTAAAACTAAGTCCAGCTATACAATAAGTATTTAATTATTTTTTTAATTTACACGGGCTTAAGGTTTAATTACAATTAAAACAAAACAACTATAAACAATAACATAGCATTGCATTGATATTACTCATAAGCCTAAGTGATTCATTGGATAAATAATTACTTGATGTGAAGAGGGAGGTCTATTTTGTATAATATACTTTCCTTGTATGTTTATTTATTTTCACAATTTTTAGGCTTAAAAAAACCTTAGAAAATTATGAACAGAACCATCTATTCTATTCTTTATAATATTGTATTCGATATTAGAAAACAGATGGTTAAAATGTTATTATTATATTATTTATAAAGTTGATGAAATTTACATTTTTACTATATATAATTTAAGGAAGAAGGATGGAACTTAGATGGACGTAATTACTACAAACAAGGATGGTTGGCTACAGGCAATTCTCAAGGGGTTGTTGGTGTTACATTCACTTCTATACCAACAAATAGTGGACCAAACAGTGAAAGATTACCGCTCCGCACTAATTACAACTTGAGAAATCATCATGCCAAGGTATCATGATGCTTATCTTTTCCTTAACTGCATTTCTAATTTTTTTTTTTTTTACAAATGCATTGCAATATTTTTTATTATTTTGTTTGATAAAGGTATTATTTATTATTTTAAAATTTATAAATAATTTAGTTATTTTTACATTTTATTTTATTTATTTATTTATTTTTAGTTTTACAGCAATTTTATATTACGTTTGAATACTGCACTTTTTTTATTATTATTGATTTGGGTTTTCTCATTTGATTATTGGTGAGTATAAACAGTTTTATTATGTAATTTAAATATTATATCACTTTCTTGATTTTAATTAATTTACTAATCTTCAAACATTTATATTGAAGGGAAATAATGTAACAGAAATTTTTAATAATTATAATTTTTTTAATTCTTATTATTTGAAACATTTTTCATAAAGTTAACAAAGTAACCTACTGAACAAAATTTTACTATTTCAATTTGTCTATAAACTATAAAAAAAAAATGATATTGTTCCATGAGTCACTATTAATAAAATATGGATGTATATTTTGATAGCTTAAATTAGCTATGATCACTGATCACTTGATACATAATATTCCTCTTTAGAAACTGTTGAACTAAAATTTTTAAATTTCATAATTTCTAGTTATGGTATTGATCTCCAAGTTATTAACATTTATTTTTATTAATCAAGAAAGATGAGATTTTTTTGTTTTTTTCAGAATTTTTGTTTGTTTTTGATAAATATTAATGTTGTGAATATTTTTATTAAAAGGTTGTACTTGTGAAATGGAACGAACCATACCAAAAATTGGCATCATGTGATAGTTCTGGTGTTATAAATGTGTGGGCTAAGTTTGATTGTCGTTGGAATGTTGAACTTATCAATGATCGGAATACTAGAGTTACTTATTTTAGTTGGTCTCATGATGGTAGATTGGCCCTAATATGCTACCAAGTTAGTATTATTGTTACATACTTTCTGTCACATAATTATGTCTACCTTTTTCTTTTTTAGGATGGGTTTGTTTTGGTTGGTTCAGTTACTGGTCACAGGTACTGGTCTTCCATGCTACATCCAGAAGGAACAGTTACATGTGGTGCTTGGTCCCCCGATGATCAACAAGTATTTTTTTTGTCAAATATTAACTTTTATTAAATACTAATAATAATATACATTTTCACTAAGGTATATTTCGGAACTAGCAGAGGTCAGATGAAAGTTTTAGATATTCACGGAGCTCCAGTATCTCAAGTCAACTTGTCTGATGATTCGGGAATATCTTCTATGTCTTGGTCTTGTGAAAAGTTTTGCATGAATGAAAACAAAATAAAATCAGATCGTAAGTATATTGAGTAAAATGTATTATAAAAAATTGTAAAAGTAACTATTTAATGTGTGGATATAATATATTTTCAGATTTGTTTAAACATGTGTTAGCACTTTGTTGTAAAAATGGTACTATTCAGTTAATGCGACGATTTGATGATCCCGCCCCAGTATTAATACGCACAGGTTTATGTCCTATTTATATGGAATGGTCTAATGCGAAAGAGTTACTTTGTGTTGCTGGTTCAAGGCCCGGAAGACTAAGTGCTAACATTGTGCAAATTTATTCTGCCACTGGTCAATTAGTTTATTCCATTAACATGCCTCAGTCTTCGGCAAGTTCCCATTTTTAATACTATTATTATCATCTATGTACTAAATAGTTTTATATAATATAATTCTTACAATTGTAGGCAGTAGTAACAGCTGTAACATGGGCACACAATGACCGGAGAATTTTTATAGCAACAGGTCCAGAAATACATGTTGCATGTGTGTCTGCTTCGGTTGTTCCTTTATATGTGCTTTGTGCATTGCGAATGTGTGATGAATCATTGTTCCCGTCAGATGACATACTTCCTATTAGTATTCAAGACATTTTAACTGCTATTTCATCATCTACTATTTATGTGAGCAAATTATCAATATTACAATAATTAATATGATTAAACAAAGAATTTAGTAATTTAATGCAACTTTTAGTTGTATAATACATTAATACTATATAATATAATATATCTAAATTCTAAATAAATAAAATATATTATTTAGTGTGAAGTGCCCAAGTTGTCAGAATTGCGTCAGTTTGTTAGTAGCTCACCAAAAAATCGTCTATATTGTACAGTCGTGCAACATGTTAATGGGCCAGAAACCACACCACCAGTCTGTTATGTACTATACATGGAATACCTTGGAGGTCTTGTACCATTACTTAAAGGCAAACGAATCAGTATGCTAAGACCAGAATTCGTCATTTTTGATCCTCAAGTAGATGGTAAATACAAAATATATTGTTAAAATTTTTATTAATTTAAAATGTAAATATGCACATAATGTTAACATTGTATATTTATTTGTATAGATACAACATACGCTAATGCACAGATAACTTATAGTAATTTTGGTTGGGATGACTCTGAACCTGAATCTTGCTCTAGCCCCAAGCTCCATCGAAAAAATAGACACAGATCAAGACCTGCATGTTGTAATCGAAAATTGCAATTAAATTGTTACACAGATGTGTTACCAGAAGTACTTAAATAAAACCATTATTATAATATTCAATATATTATAATTATTTTATTATTATTGTGTAGGACTATCGTTTGGCAGAAGTTACAGCAAATGTTTGGGGTACAGAATTCCATATTCGTGGGCTGTGCGATGATTTGACTCAGAAACTAGGGAGAGTATCATACCGCACATCCATTTTACATTTACAACCTCGTCAAATGACACTGTCTATTGTTGGGGATGGGCAATCTATAGAAGATGATTCTCCGACCCCAAAACAACTTCAGAGGCGACGTAGCTGTAGTGTTGGATCATCAAATCCAAAAATTGCTGTGTCCAGAGTGGTCGAAGACTCTAAGGTTTCAGAGACATTTGCTCACAGTTTACCATCTAGTCCAGTTGCAGCTAAAAAGAAAAGTGGTTTATCATCTCCTATAAGGTAAAATAATTGTAAAATTATTACTTATTACTAAAGACCGGATTTATATTCTCATAAAATACCTAAACTAGCTAATATTCTCTAAAAAAGCCTTCAAATATTCTCATTATATTCCTTAAAAATTTCTGAAATATGCTAAAATGTGCAAAATATGCATAAATATGCAAAAATAATCAATAAACATCATTATATACTTTAATATGCATTTATAAATTATTTTTTTTCAATATTATTTTAATAGTGATGTATTAATTGGGTACTAAAAGTTGCGTATTCTAATGAAGTACTATCGCATTTTAGTAAGAGTTGGAAATTATAAAAAAAAAAAAATTTAAATGTTCAAAAAATATTTTTCTGTGTACCATAATATTAAAATTAAAAATAAATACAAATTTTCGCTCACAATTTACAAAATATTCCAAAATATGCTAAATGGGTTAAATATATACTATCTAACCCATAAAATATTCTCAAATATGCAAAAAAAACTTTTGTCTACGCATTCAGAATTGATCGAATCGTCCACATTTTTTACTCTCATAAGACTGCATAGACCCAGTAACGTTATTTAAAAACATAAAAATCCGGTCTTTACTTATTACTGATGTTTGTGTTTTAAATTTTAATAATAATAATATTTTACTTTGTTTGTTTCTAGGAAACGATTAATGAACTCGCCGTTATTTTTCCGTAAAGTCCTTAGAACTCAAATTGAACCTGACTTTCAAAATTTAGAAACATTTCAAAAATCTCAAATAAAAAATAAAGTAATTAAAATAATTAATATGATACCTAAACTAAATTTAAACATGGATAAAAATGTTCATCTTTTTTTTAATTCTAGATTGAAATGTGCACCAAAAGACAGCAATTTGTTATGCAAAACAAAGCACCAATTTGGAACGATTTAACTCAAGTTTACCAGTTGGACTTTGGAGGTCGTGTTACTCAAGAATCGGCAAAAAATTTTCAAGTTGAATATGATGGAATACAAGTGATGCAGTTTGGACGCATTGACCGCAATAATTTTGCTCTAGACTTTCAACACCCATTTTCAGCCGTCCAAGCGTTTGCAGTTGCACTTGCGAGTGTAACTCAGAGGCTCAAGTAAAATTATTGAAACAACGTGCAATTTATTTATGCACTTTTTTTTACAGGTGTGTTTAAATATTTCAATATGTCAACACTCTGTAAAAATTTGTTTGTATTTTTATTTTTTAGTGCAATATTTCATAAGTAGGGTTCCTTATTAGATTTAATATACACTTACCTATTTAGTTACAACAGCATAACACTTTTAACTGCTTTACTGAACATTCGCTATTGCATTCTTCAAAAATAAACATAATAAATTTCTCATATCTTATTGTATGTGTTCATGTGTATTTCAGCATTACTTAATTAATTATAAAAAAAATATAAAATAAAGAATTAATTAAGAGGGCTTTATTTGTTATTTTATTCAAATTTGATCTCTAAACAAAGTGTATTTTAGACATTGGGTTAAGTATAAATAAAGGGTTTTCTGTGACTACTGTAAAAATGATATATTTTGATAAAGTAGTAAATCAAGTGGCGTATCCAGAATTTTACAGATAAGGGTTACTAAATGTTTTCAACTTCCCAAATTCTCACAAAAGAAGAACAATTACCAACATTTTAATACATAATAATTCATCATGTTAATTCAAAAATAATCTGAAAACTAAACATTTTTATAATTTTGAGTATTATGGATATAAAGGAAGTTGAGTGGCTACCCCTCTGCTATACAATAGGTATCGAGAGAGGTCACTGTAATGGATGTGTTAAATTTGAATTCAATGATATAAAATCTTTGCATACAAAAAACGATTCTAAGCGAAGACTGTCTGTAAATAACACTCAGCTTATTACACCCACACTTTATCACAAAGTGCATTTTATGATATTGTTGCTCTTAAAGTAATTTATTTTACTATTAGTAATACAAGTAGGTTGAACTAATTTTTGCCAAAAACATTGTATTTTAAAATGTCATTGTGTCTATAAAATAAATATAATATACTTTAAAAGGTTCAAGTACCTACCCAAGGATAATATTTTTAATTACAAAAAAAATAACTAAAATTGTTATTATTTGTTTAAATGTCTAATTTCGTCCAAATTGGAACTCCAAAATCCATTATCTAATAACTATTTTTTGGTTACAGTAGGTATGAAATACTTATGATAAACCTCCTTTACAATTTTCATTCCTTAGCTATAAAAATTAAATATTTTATAATTTTTTAACTACAAATTATTAGCCAATTTATACGTTATTTTGATGAATTTTGACAACATTTTAACTTCAGACGCTCATAAAATATTATTATTGACTTACTTTCAACTTTTAATTTCAACTAACAACAACAACAACGTATGAGGAATGTTGTATTACATTTTTAAGTTTTTTGACTGAGCGAAAACTTTTGTACCGACAATAATTTTAAAAAAAACTTAGTAATACAATTTGAAATTTTCTAATGTCTATAAATAGCTCGAAAAGAGTCACAATATTTTGAAAATGTATGTATGTACTCCGTTCCACGAGAGAAGGAATTCATTTCGCGATGTAACTGACTGTATTTAACGACCTGGGGAACTATTTCCTTCACTCAAACGTTCCGTTCGGCACCGTTTTGTAGCACTACAACTACAAACAATATTTCATATTTGATTAGGGAAAATAGTGACCCAGGTCGTTAAACGCCGTCAGTTACACATCGCCAAACGAGTTCCTTCTATTATGGAACGGAGTATAGAAATTTCTAATATAAAAAACATTCAGTGAACATTTCATCTATTTACAGTTATTTTTTTTAGAGTTAAGTACACTTAAAAACAAAATCGATCTTTTTTTTCGAAAACTGACTGGTTTTTGCGTGAAAATCTTAAGTTTTCTTTAGTTGGTCGTTTGTTTTGACGGACGCTATTGAAAACTAATGGGAATTTTTTACTTTTGACCCCCCAAAGTTGATTCAATTTTTACACCTTACAACATGCTGTTGAACTGTTGAAGAAAATCGAAGAATTTTACTGTTCCAAAAGTTGATGAAAGACAAAAAATTTGAATCAAATTTTTCATTTTCAATATGAAAAAATACAATTTTTTATATTATACGTGTAGAGCAGCAGCTGGTAATTGTAAATTAGGTATATATAAAAAAAAAATTTTAAATATTGATAAGAACAAATACTATTTGTTTCCTGTTACACCCGCTGTATAAATAGTTAAAAATGAGTCAAAATATGGTGAATATTTAAAGTATTTACGGTAATTAGTTTTTAACCAAAAAAACTAAATCAATTTTGTGAAAAACTGATTATTCTCAAAAATTCCGGTTTTTTCAATTTTTTTTTTCGGTTTTCCGGACGCTTTAAAATACTACAGCTGTGAATCTCTCAAAAGTACCAACTTGATTCACTTTCTCATCATAAAAATTCTGAATGTGAAAATCGATGTATTTCTTCTAGAAAACGTTGACAGATACACATCGTTGTAAAATACATTCACTCCGCTCGGCGCTCGGAATCTAAAACAAATTGTAAAATCATTGCGTTCTGCAATTGTTGCTCCACTGACGTCTCAGAATCTAATATAATATGTAAATTGTATGTATAGGTAGTTCTTCGATGACTTGTTAGTTGTTTGTGTTAATAAAAACCAGAATCTGTTTTTTTTTTTTTTACCTATATATTATTATTGATAGACACCATTTGTCCATTTCTGATCATTAGGTTGGTTAAAAAAAAATTACACTAGAAGTAACGCGTCTCATAACCATAGGCCATAGCTATCCCCCTGAATATGTCACTACTCACTAGGCACTGAGTAAATTGCATGATTTCTTAAAGTTCAACTGTCGATATCTGGGTTGTTAAGCAGTGAGCACACACAAAAATCTTCTCTTAGTAGGTGGGTATGTTGTATGCAGCGTATACCCTGCAAATAGCCATATCTATTAGAATATTTTTGTAATCTTGCATAATATGTATTCCAATAAGTCAAGAACATTGATGCAATCAGAAAATTGATATATTCTATATTCACATAATATGCTTGAACTTAATATGTTTGTGTATTCCATAAAGTCAAGGTGCACATTAGTCTCATACCCAATTATAAAATAGCAAATTTCTATTACAACCACTTAGAAAGTTGGAAATAGGTTGATAATTGAGATGGTTCGGTCATGTTATGAGGAGAGGTGACTTGGAGAGTCGTGGCTTTGGAAATAAATTTAGAAGGAAAGAGATGGAGTCGTGGAGAGGAAGACCAAAGAAGAGATGGATAGACAGAATAGAGAATTATAATATAGCTGTGGTTAGTAAAGGACTAAATGACAGGGGGGGGGCAGAGCCCTAAATGAAGGCAAACAAAAAGAAGAAGACAAATATTTGTAATAAAGTAGTTATATTGAATTGTATGATATCTACTATAATAAATTCTGTACGTGACACAACTGACACGTCTACACAAACCTACACAATATCTGATATTATGTATACTCGTATGCTTGGGTAGTTATTATTGAATTTATTTATATTTGAGCATTCTTTGTAAATAGTGATCTAGTATCTACCAGCGTGTATTTAAATATTTTTATTATTAAATTATCTATTTTCTGACTTTGATGCAAGTAATTAACGGAGGGATATTACAAGAACATGTGGTTTTATATGTATCTGAGTCAGATTGTGGGCCAATGGTCATATTTTGACCTACTGAGATACTCAAATCCCCATATTTGCAATTGTGGCCAATAGACTTGCTAGTAGATGTAATTTCATCAGTAGTTGCAGCATCATATTTAGCTAGAAAATACAAGTAGGTATATAATAAAAAATAATATTTTGTAATACAAACAAGGTATAATTGCAGTTTACCTACCACCCGATTTGTTGGATTTTTTTTTCGAAAGCTTGTGAATTACGAGTTAAAAAGGATAGTGCAAAAATAAATTGATGGAAATCATTAGTTTTAAGTTCTAAGTTTACAATTTTTGGTGTTTTACGCACGCGCGTGACGTCATGGTTCACCGTGATTAGGTATAAAATAATAAAATGTAATTTATAACTCTGAGTTGGCCAGTGATCACGCCGGGTGCACATAATACCTATATATTTAAATGAAAACACTATACATTTCTGATTTCAAATAACTATAACTTTAAAACTAAGTCCGACCGCTAAATTCTAACTTTACCATCGTTTCAGTATGCTAAGCTATACATACTAGGTACGTTAAAACAAAAAGAAATTGCAATTTGCAAAAAAAAAGTAGAAAAGTTCTAGAAGATCGGCAAAAAAAGAGCAATGTATTAATGTGCAAAAGGTAAAATACTAATATTAACGCACACTTCGTAAAGCAATAACTTAAGAAATATTAATTTCCACCAATTTATTTTTGTACCATCGGACATCAGTCTTAACTCTGTCACGGCAATTTTCCGAAAAGAAATAAAACAAAATCGTAATAAGCGGTATACAATAGTACAATAGTATTGAGCTCATGCGCATAAATGTAAAATCGCAATATTCGGAAGGATTTAACTTCAAAATAATGATTTGTGGAAATGTATTTTTGCACCGTTGTTATTAACTCGTTGAAACACACGTTTCAAAAAGATCTTGTGGTTGTTAAACAGAAATTTATTGTTCCCAAACAAATTATTTACTATAGAGTAAATTGTAACTTACGGTTTAACCATTCAATAGGACATCCATCTACTTTTTTGAAATAAACAGGAGCACCTCGTGATAAAATGTTTTCCATGTATAAAATTTCATAACTACAACCAACTTCTCTACATGATTTATCACTTATTGTACCTAAATGAAATTAAAAACAATTTATCTATTAATTATACCTAGGTACATTACTATTAATATAGTCTATATTACACATTTACTACCTATTTAATAAATAATTTATTTATGTAATATAATTTAAGAACTGATATTACATTGATATGATTTTAAAAATTATTATATCCAAAGTAGATTGCTAAATCAATTTTAAATTTTGATGTGTCGAGAAAATGATTTTTTTTTTAACTAGGTTATAGTTAATGATTTAGTCTTCGAGTTTTGATAATAGTTTTAGTCAATTTTATTTTAATTCTACTGAGGAGCAGACAGAATACTTTAAATGAACCGAGTCTTACACTTCTAGGGCACACGTAATATGAGCTGATAACAATCGCAGCAGAAATAGGAACCTTCCCAAAGTTAACTGGATAAGGTGTCTGCGTGATGCTGGTGCTGTACATTTTTTCTTTTTAATACCAATAATTTAATAATAAAGAATATTGTATTGAATTAAATAATAATTATTCTTTTAGTGTCTTTGCCATTTATTTTAATGTTCTTGACCATTTAAATTAAAACATTTGCAAGTTTCAATTCAAATCAATCCATAATTTACATAATTACATTTAATATCAACTATAGGAATATCATTACACATATGGTTGTAATATGTATCAAATGTATTAAATTCTATAAAAATATTTATTTAGTATTTTAAGGGCCGTTCTTACCATGTCCGGTAAAGTGTCGGTTAACGCTAACCGACTGATAACAGATTTTATTACCGGCAGAATTCTGCCGGTTAAGTGTCGGTTAACTTTAACCGGACATTGTAAGAACGGCCCTAAGTATTTACCATTAAATTCCGGTGAGCAAACACATCGTAAATTATCACCAACATAAAATCGATGACCATTTTTGTAAACCTTATTGTCATGTACACATTCATGACCAATTGCCTTTTCTTCGGCTAAAAAACAAATTATTATAAATTATCAATTCTATTTTATTAAATGCTTATAATATTTAAATAGTTTATTAAATTTATTAAGAAAATACAAAAATAACGCATTGTATGACTGTCAAGTAGGTAATGACAATTGACAATTAATTATTAAGTAACTCCAGGAAAGTTTTAAACATTTGCACAACTTAACTTACGACAGTATTTTTTAACCTCACAGCATGAATCTTTGTCATATTGATAATAACATGGATCTCTTAGTCTTTTGAAATGTGATGGACATTCAACCTTGGCACATTTAAATTTAGTTGTAGTCTTACTGTAAACATTTTAATTCGCTTAAGTATTCATATACACTTTTAAAAAGTAAAAATTGGTGTCTTTTAAAATTAAAATATATTTTCAAAACAATTATAATATGATGTTGAATATAAGAAACATATTTATTATTACTAGGGCTGTGCATTTTTGGGAAAATACATTCTTTTTAGCTTATTATAAAACATAGTTTTTTTTAATAAACAGTTTAAATTAGGTACTAATGAATTCAATTAATTTTTTTTTTAATTTTATAACATTTTTTAAATTTTTTATGTGAATTCATTACTTTTTTCAATATTTTTTTAACGATTCCTATTGACGAGTTAACACTTCTTTTTACATACATTTTATGATTTTTTTTAAATTTTTTGTAAACAAATAAAAATAATTAAAAATATAGTTTTTTAATCTAAATACAACTTTATGGATTTTTATGTTATATACAAGTAGGTAATTTGATTTTTAGTGCATTTTGTGAAATTTTACAATTATTTTAAAAATTCATTTACTGCATTAAATTCACATTTCACAGTCCTAGTTATTATAATATTAGATTGGCTTTTTTTAAATGTTAATGTAAGTACATATGTAGTAGCTAAGTACCTAATATAATAGACGATACCTTATTAGTTATTAGGTATATTAGAGTAAACCTTATTTCTTATAACTTTTTTAATTTTGATTTAATCTAATATTAAATGGTACCTATAGTGTCCTAGTTACAATCTAATATTAAATGGTACCTACTTATAGTGTCCCAGTTACTTATAGTTCATATATATTTTAGCATTGATTTAAATCAGTCACCGGAACTTCTGGAACTTTGATGATTTTTAAGGTTCCGGTTTCTGTTCGGTTCCCAGAAAAACTAAAGTTTCGGTTTCAGTTTCTTTTCGGTTCTTAAAAAATAAAAAATTTGATACCTGTTTTGGTTTTATACTTATGTAACAAAAATTGTAAATTAAAAGTATCAGTTCCTGTAAGGTTCCAGTTTTATATTAATTTAAATAAAGGTTCCGGTGTTAAAATTAATTTAAATAAGGGTTTCGGTTACCGGTATTCAAAGGGTTCCGGCTCCAATACCGGTTCTTTTCGATAAGGTTCCAGTCCCTGAATTTTAAATACTTTTATTTATAGCCAATATGGTGTTAGACGTTAGGGGTATGGTCGAATTAAACTTATTTTATTCGAACTGCACTTAGGTTTAGAAAAATTAAGACAGGTAGTGGTCGCACTGCACTTGGGTTCAAAAAAGGTATTCCAACAAAAATATCATGCATTTGAAGGTGTTAAACGTTTATAAAACTAAAAACACTAATTTCTCTTCCCATTTAAAGGCTTAGGACTGACAATGATTAAAATCATTGGCATAGGTAGTTTAAAACAATTGTTTCATACATACCATTGTCCATTATGTTAATATAATATTATTAGATCATCAAATATTATTATTGTCATTATTATAACTATTTTAATTAATTTTGATAATTTTTGTAGTAATAAATAAATATATATAATTTTTTTATTCTTTTTTTAAATCGTCAAATATTATTATAATAATAAACGTGAACGTCCATAGTGCAGACCTTAAATTTTAACTCCTTTTTTGAACTAGTGCAATTCGACCATTTCTTTTTAGTGCTTACCTTTTAGCTTTTATTGTTACGGTACCTACTAATGCAATTCAACTATCCCGGCCGTTAGGTATATAGTACCTATACCTACTTGGCTACTTATTACGATTTAGTAGGAATACACATTATTTAGAATTTAAATTATACTACCTATGGTAAAAACTTGAAACCTTTCACCCATTACCTAAAATGGTAAGGTTTTTTAGTAAGGTATTATTAAATTATAACTTTTTTTAAAGAAAATTAATATGACTTAGTTAAATACTTAAATACATAATATAAATGAGATCATACTTATCATATGTCTTCTGATCGCAAAAGCAGGCGGAAAAACATGGGTTCAATGCTGAGTCAGTTTTAGAAAGTCTTTCAACTGGCTCGTAAACATTTCCATTCAGATAACACTTGTTTATTGGTCTTGAAAACACTTCTTCTATACAAAAATTAGATTTAAATATTACAATACTATTAATTCTACTTTATGATCTTGCATAACAATTTACCACAATCATATGCCGCTGGACAAGAATTCGAATCATTACTGTAAATAGGTTTACATCCGATTTCAGTATACAGTTTTTTATTACTGACACAACCTTAAACAAAAAAATAGGTAATAAAGTATGTATGAATAATACCTTGTTGTACTATTGTTATAGGTATATTGTCTATTTATATATATAGTGGTACATATAACTACATTAATACACAATATTCACTATCTCATAATTAATACATTTTTTTTTTACCATTTGTATAATTCAAGTATAAAAATATTAAACCAAGTTTTAAAAGAAATGTCTGAATTTTAGTTTTAATCATTTTAATAGTAATATTGTGAAGTGTATTGCAAAACGTTAAAACTAACAGTATAATGGACCTATCACCTACGGGAGGTCTTATATAGGTCTTACCTACTAAGGTCTATTGTTCAAATGTTGTTTTTATATTATGTATATAGCCATATAGGTACTAAATCAGTTTTATACAAATGAACATGTACTCATTGAATGGCAAGTTATAAGTTACAAACATCTTATTTATGCATAAACTTATAAATGGGCGTGTATGGTATAATACAAGTAAATACCCATCCCTACCTTAGTATTATACAGAGTGTTCCAAATTTCATGTGACAGCTGATTTCAGCATGATATACTTAAATTAGGAAAAAACGACCTATGTGAAAACCTCTTTGAATCATATACTCTAAACTAATTTTTTTTATTAATTAAAAAGGGGAGATTTAGGGATAACTTTTAAAATTCAAATGGGAACCTATATTTTTTAAATATGATTCATATAGGATTTTTTTTTAATGAATTTTGACGTATCATTCATATTTATGGGTTAATAATTAAAGAAGCTATTTACATTCAAATTTTGTAATTAATGTGTAAAAATGCCATCAATGATAATAATAATAATATAGGTACTTTGTGCTTCTGGTATACACCGATGCATTGAACAATTGTTGTACCTACAACCTTAATAATCTGTACACTATCCAACTACCAATTTAATAGTAATAAAACGTGTATTTGGTACCTATCTTAATTTAATTTTATATTACATAGGTCACATCACATGATTCTATTGATAATAAAAAAAAAAAACGCATTAGATAATAATATACAGTCTACATAGGGATTATGTAGGTATATTGGATGTTGTACTAGTTATAATCAATGCTGACATGCTGTTATTGTAACGGGTATTGTCTCAACAATAATTTTACATAATATTTATTAAGTTTATTAAGTATAATATAAAATTAGAAATAAATATCATACTGTGGACAAATAGGTAATAGCTAATTTATACCAAATTGTTGTATAAATTATGTTATTATACAGCATACAATTATTTAAAATGTATACAAAAAGGTACATGTAGGATGAATACCTATCTGTATTTTTGACTAATGTAAGCGCCTAAACATATGTTTTTAATTTAAATAATAAATAATCACCAAGGCTAGGAACTTAAAAATATGCAGTAAAAATTTGGAAAATATGCAAAAATATGCAATTTATTGAATAAAATACATTTTACATAGGTACAAAATTTAAAAATTTAAATTAGGTAGGTACATAAAAAAAAAATTAACACTGCACACCTATTGTATTTAAATGCCTACGATTATACAATTTATTTATATCATGGTACAAAATATTAATCCAGTGGTAAATTTGAATAAACATAATTACGGACCAACCGACCAAAGTATAAATTTCTAAAAGAAAAAATAAATTTAGTTAATCCATGATATTATATGCATATAATTAATGTTCTTAAAGCTAAAATATGCGAATTTGTTCGAAATATTCAAAATTATGTAACAAACATTTTTGTATTTGTAATATACGTACTATGAATCAAATTTGTATAGAATTAAATTTTCAATATGCACTTTCTAAACAAATATGCAAATGCTTAAAGTTCCGAGCCTTGGTAATTACTAATAACATACTTACATACCTATACTTTCATATTTTGTTTGAATCAACTTAATATTAGATATAAAATTTCTAAACACTGCAAAATGACAACATTGATTTCAAAAACTTGTATGATTAAACTTCGAGTTCAACATACCTAATGCTAAATGATAAATTCAACAAATTTTGAAAGAACATCACTTTTTCACAACATAGAGATATGATCAATCCAATATTAAATTATAATAACTAGGGCTTGGATGTTGTAAATAATTAAAAGCATTGCTTGAATTGGAAAAAAAATAGAAGGGGTATGCAAAAGTATAAAACATTTGTGCGTCCCCCCGCGCCCCCCCCCCAATTCAACCACTGATTAAAAGTTATTAAAGACTAAAGGTTATGTCTAGACTTAGAGACTTAAAGCTTTAAACACATAATAACATTAATAAGTATAAAAACATGAGCAAATAGTATGTATATGTCGCATCCACTTAGTGAAATCGCTCATTTCATGAAGCGGATTTCCACTTCATAAAATGTAACTATTTAGTGAAAATGACGTTTTACTATTGTTGACCTTTTCATGAAGTGGATTAAATTCATTTTATCCACATTCTGTAATATTACTATTATAGTATACAAGTATTTTTGTTTTGGGTAATTGTACGATTTGCACTAGGTAATTGTGTATAATATGATAATAATTAAATAATATAATATAGGTAACCTTAAATAATAAAGTATAAAAATTAAATTAAAAGTTTTCTGAAACTTTATTTTATATTTTATTATTTATTTTTACATGGTTCAGAGTTATGACAACGACTATTGCACAACATTTTTTTTTTTAAACAGGCACATCTTGATGTTTGACATTTGGTATTGGGTATAATTGTACGATTTGCACTAGGTACCTAATTGAGTATAAAATAAATATCAAAGTTGTTTGATATAATTTGTAACTTGTTCACTGTATAAACTGGTTCGACAGTCGATCAGGTAATTTCAAGATAAGATTTCAAATAATTGAAAATGATTACATAGTAATATACAGATAGTGTATGATCCCGATATCCCGTTGACAATAACGTGTCAGTCTGTCTTATACCAGTTGTTGGTAGTTGTTGACTAGTAACACGTTATTTTATATAATATGGAAAAAGTATTATTTTATGAGAAGTTACAAGAATATAATGCTACGAAGCCGAAAAAAAAACATTTAAGTCAAGAGGAATAGATTCAAATGATCACGGAGATTGAAGCTGCTAAAACTAAAAGTTAAAACAATAAAACGTAAGAATTTAACTAATTAAAAAAAAATTATAATAAAAAGTTACTGTGCATAGTTATAAAAATTTAAACAAATTAGGCCATCATAAAGTTATATAAATAATGGTGTTATATTTTAATTCAATGATATAAATTTACTATTTTGTTTGTTATTGTTTGCTTTAAAGTTTAAACCAATAACCATAATCTATTTTATCGATAACCAATTTTGCGTAAAAAAGAACAAAACAATTTTGACTGAATTTATTGAAAACTATTGGGAATTTTTTACTTTTAACCCCCCATAGTTGATACAATTTTCCACCTAAAAACATGCTGTTGAACTGTTGAAGAAAATCGAAGAATTTTTACTGTCCCAAAAGTTGATGAAAGACACAACAATTTTGAATCTAATTTCAATTTTTTTATATTATACGTGTAGCCGTGTAGGGCAGGTAAATGTAAATCATATATAAAAAAAAAATTTTTGCTTGCTATATAAATAACTTGCTATAAATAACTCAAATAAGTCAAAATATTTTGAAATTTAATGGTGTATAGAATATGGTAGTTTAAACATCTGGTGAATATTTAAAGTATTTCCGGTAATTAGTTTTTAGTTACACCAAAAAAACTAAATCAATTTTGTGAAAAACTGATTATTCGCAAAAATCTCAGGTTTTTTAAATTTTATTTTTCGGACGCTTTAGAAAATTACAGTGAATCTCTCAAAAGTACCAACTTCATTCACTTTCCCAACAGAAAAATTCTGAATGTGAAAATCGATGGATTTCTTCTAGAAAATGTTGACAGACACACATTATCGTAAAATACATTCACTCCGCTCGGCGCTCGGAATCTAAAACAAATTGTAAAATCAATACGTGCTACATTTGTTGCTCCTCTCAGAATCTAAAATATGTATATTGTACATATAGGTAGGTACACTAGGCGTAGTTGTATGTTATATCAATGACTTATTAGTTTGTGTAAAGAAAAACCAGAACCTGTAATTTTTTTTTTTTAATATTATTATTGATAGACACTTAACCATATGTGATATGTCCATTTCTGATCACTATGATTGGTTAAAAAAAAAATTACGCTTGAAGTATAACGCGTCCTATAACCATAGGTCATAGCTATCCCCCTGAATATGTCACTAGGCACTGAGTAAATTGCATGATTTCTTAAAGTTTAATTTCTGATATCTGGGTTGTTAAGCAGCGAGCACACACAAAAATCTTCTCTTAGTATAGGTTTGTATGTTGTATGAAGCATATAACCTGCAAATAGCCATATGCCATATCTATTATAGAACATTTTTGTAATCTTGCATATGCATTCCAATAAGTCAAGAATAATTATGTAATCAGAATTTTTTTCGGCTAGGAACGGTTTTGAACTCTATTGCTATATTCTATATTCACATATGCGTGAACTTAATACGTTTGTGTATTCTAAAGTCAATGTGCACATTTGTCTCATACACAAATTATAAATTGCAAATTTCTATTACAACCACTTCAAAAGTTTGTTTGTGTACGTAAGAGAACACTTAACAATGTTGAATTCGTGCAATATAACTTCGCTGTGTCTTTACAAATTATAAAAGTTATTAACTAAAAATAATAATAATCATTAATAGGTCTAAGATTAATAATAAAATTTACTCGGAAAATGAAATACATATTCATAGAATAGGTGATAGATAGGTATATATTTATACTTTTATTATCAATAATTTTTTTATTTAATATAATATGCGGGAAATAGGTTAAGAATTGAGATGGTTCTGTCATGTTATGAGGAGAGGTGACTTGGAGATTCGTGGCTTTGGAAATACATTTAGAAGGAAAGAGATGGAGTCATGGAGAGGAAGACCAGAGAAGAGATGGATAGATAGAATAGAGAATGATAAGGAAATGATAAAGCTGTGGTTAGTAAAGGACTAAATGAGAGGTGTGGGGCAGAGCCTGAGAGCAATATTTATGAAGGTTTAGGACAATGTTGTCCGTCCCCATATAGTATGGACTTTGGGAGCAAAGGGCGAACAGATAGAAGAAGACAAATATTTGTAATAAAGTAGTTTTATTGAATTGTATTATACTGTAATTTTATACGTGGCACACTGACACGTCTACACAAACCTACACAATATCTGATATTATGTATACTAGTATGCTTGGGTAGTTATTATTGCATTTATTTATATTTGAGCGTTCTTTATAAATAGTTATTTAGTATCTACCAGCGTGTATTTAAATATTTTTATTATTAAATTATCTATTTTCTGACTTTGATGCAAGTAACTAACGGAGGGACATTACAAGAACATGTCGTTTTATATGTATCTGAGTCAGATTGTTGGCCAATGGTCATATTTTGACCTACTGAGATACTCAAATCCCCATATTTGCAATTGTGGCCAATAGACTTGCTAGTAGATGTCATTTCATCAGCAGTTGCAGCATTATATTCAGCTAGAAAATACGGGTAGGTATATATAATAAAAAATAATATTTTGTAATACAAACAATGGTGTAATTGCAGTTTAGCTACCATGCGATTGAATTTTTTTTTTCGAAAGCCTATGATTACAACGAGTTAAAAGGGATGGTGCAATAATAAATTTTAGTTGGGGAAATCATTAGTTTTTAAGGGGATTCGATATCGTGATTTTCTGTTTTTGTCTAAAACACAAGCGGCATAGGATTTTAGACTGGTTCTTTGAAAAACATACTAATTGATCTAATGAAGCGATAAGAATTCTGAAAACAGATTTGAATTTGTTATCAAGTCTATTTAAAATCGACATTCCCATATTTTTAATTTTAATTTCTCCAAAAATAAAAATACGACAACTTTTAAATGCTCTTTTTTAATATGACATTTTTAGAAATTTGGGAAAATCGATTTCAAGTAGACTTGACGACAAATTCAAATCTTTTTTTCAGAATTCTTATCGCTTCATCAGATCAATTAGTATGTTTGGCAAAGAACTGAAAGAACCAGTCTAAAATTCTATGCCACGTGGGTGTTGGACAAAAACAGAAAATGATTTGTGGAAATGTATTTTTGTACCGTTGTTATTAACTCGTTGAAACACAAGTTTCAAAAAAAAATCGCATGATTGTGAAACTGCAATTGTTCCCAAACAAATATTTATTATAGAGAAAATTGTAACATACGATTTAACCATTCAATAGGACATCCATCTACTTTTTCGAAATAAACAGGAGCACTTCGTGATAAAATGTTTTCCATGTATAAAATTTCATAACTACAACCAACTTCTCTACATGATTTATCACTTAATGTACCTAAATGGAATTAAAAACAATTTATCTATTAATTTCCTAAGTACATTACTATTACTATAGTCTATAATCTATATTACACATTTACTACCTATTTAATAAATAATTTATTTATGGAATATAATTTAATTACTTATATTACATTGATATGATTTTAAAAATAATAAAAGTAAAATAGTATAGTATACTAATATTGAATTGAATGGGTAACATTGAAATCTAAAATTGTGTCCACAACCCAGTCAATTACTAAGACTAATAACTTTCTTCTACAATCTTACATCGTCATGAGCATTGAGTCAGTATTTTAAATCAAAACTGTTCAAAGCAGTTTTTTAGTGGTTATAGTGGTTATATATACGTTTTAAAATAAAAATTCTTGTTTTAATTTTTTTTTTGTGGTCGTCGATAAAATACAAATTCTTAAAACAGACAGAGGAAAAATTGTTTTTAAAGACTATAGGTATGTATACAAAACAAAAAATGGGTGTGTGTGCAAAAAAAAAGGAAAATTGTGAAGGTAGTGTAACAACTCCTTTCTTATATTTTTACTTAACTTGTTTTAAATAATATTTATTATTTTTTTATTGAATTAAGATTAAAGTCTTTTAAGTTTCAGTTTTTACAAAAATAAAAAATAAATATGAAGAAAAGCTAAAAAATATGTGTTAATAATATTAATTTTATATTCGAAGGTAAATAATAAAAAATAAAAAGGGGGGGTTAAATGTCAGCATCAAAAATGTATCGGGGGGAAATGTCCTACTACACCGAAAACTGCCCCGGGGGGGGGGGGGGGTAAATGGCCGGATACCACTTCTAGGGCATACGTAATATATAATAGCTGATAACACTCAGGGTGTCTGTGATGCTGGCGCTGTTCATTTTTTCTCTTTAATACCAATAATTTAACAATAAAGAATATTGTATTGAATTAAATAATAATTATTCTTTTAGTGTCTTTGCCATTTAAATTAAAACATTTGCATGTTTCAATTCAAATCAATTCATAATTTACATTTAATATAAACTATAGGTATATCATTACACATATGGTTGTAATATGTAACAAATGTATTAAATTCTATAAAAATAGTTATTTAGTATTTACCATTAAATTCTGGTGAGCAAACACATTGTAAATAATCACCAACATAAAATCGTTGACCATTTTTGTAAACCTGATTGTCATATACACATTCATGACCAATTGCCTTTTCTTCGGCTAAAAAACAAATTATTATAAATTATCAATTCTATTTTAATAAATTTTTATAATATTTAAATAGATTATTAAATTTATTTAGAAAATACAAAAATAACGCATTGTATGACTGTCAAGTAATGATAATTAATTATTAAGTAGCTCCAGGAAAGTTTTAAACATTTGCACAACTTAACTTACGACAGTATTTTTTAACCTCACAGCATGAATCTTTGTCATATTGATAATAACATGGATCTCTTAATCTTGTGAAATATGATGGACATTCAACCTTGGCACATGTAAATTTAGTTGTAGTTTTACTGTAAAAATTATAATTCGCTTTAGCATTAACCTTTAAAATTTAAATATATTTTCATAACAATTATAATATGACGATGAATATAAAAAACTTATTTGTATTATTATTAAGGCTGTTAATTTATATGAAAACGGATTCTTTTCAGCTTATTGTAAAACATAGCTATTTTTAACACAGAGTTTAAATTAGGTACCTACAAATGAATTCAATTTTTAATTTTTAAAATTTTATAAAATTTTTATAGCCTTTTTAAGAAAATCCATTACTTTTTTCAATATTTTTTCTAACAATTCCCATTGCCTAGTTAAAACTTTTTACACACATTTTATGAATTATTTTTAATTTTTTAAAAACAAATAAAAATAATTAAAAATATATTTTTTTTTTATATAATTACAACTTGATAGATTTTTATATGTTATATAATTTATTTTTAGTGCATTTTGTGAAATTTAATTCTGGTTCGATTCCCAGAAAAACTAAATTTAGGTTTTGGTTTCTTTTCGGGTTTTAAAAAATAAAAAATGTGTTACCTGTTTTGGTTTTATACTTATGTAAAAAAATGTGTAAAGTAAAACTATCAGTTCCAGTTTTAAATTAATTTAAATAAGAGTTTCTTTTCCCAATATTCAAAGGGTTCCGGTTTCAATACGGCATGCTGGTTCTTTTGAGTAAGGTTGAACGGTTCCAGTCTGTGATTTTTAAATAAGTACTATTATGTATAATTAATGGTGTTTGCAGTTAGCCGTTAGGTACTTAGTATACGCAGTATACCTACCTAGGTACTTATTAAAATTTAGTAGGCATGCACAATGTTTAAAATTTAAATTATACTACCTATAGTAAAAACTTGAAACCTTTCACCTATTACCTAAAATGTTAAGGTTTTTTAGTAAGGTATTATTAAATTATAACTTTTTTTATAGACAATAAATATGACATAGTTAGATACTTATATACATAATATAAATGCGATCTTACTTATCATATGTCCTCTGATCGCAAAAGCAAGCAGCAAAACATGGGTTCAATGCTGAGTCAGTTTTAGAAAGACTATCAACTGGCTCGTAAACATTTCCATTTAAATAACACTTGTTAATTGGTCTGGCGAACACTTTATCTATACAAAAATTAGATTTAAATATTACAATACTATTAATTCTACTTTATGATCTTGCATAAAAATTTACCACAATCATATGCCACTGGACAAGAATTTGAATCATTACTGTAAATAGGTTTACATCCGATTTCAGTATACAGTTTTTTATTACTGACACAACCTTAAACAAAAATATATGTAATTAATTATATATGATAAATACCTACGATATGTTGTACTATTGTAGTAGGTATATATTGTCTATTTATATATAGGTACATATAACTACATTAATAGGTACACAATATTCACTATTTCATAATTAATACATTTTTTTACCATTTGTATAATTCAAGTACAAAAATATTAAGCCAAGTTTTAAAAGAAATGTCTGAATTTTAGTTTTAATCATTTTAATAGTAATATTGTGAAGTGTATTGCAGAACGTTAAAACTAACAGTATGATGGACCTATCACCTACGGGAGGTCTTATAGGTCTTACTAAGGTCTAATGTTCAAATGTTGTTTTCATATTATGTAGGTACTAAACCAGTTTTATACAAATGACCATGTACTCATTGAATGTCAAGATATAAGTTACGAACATATTATTTATGCATAAAATTTAAAATGGGCGTGTATGGTACTATGGTATAATACAAGTAGATACCCGTCCCTACCTACGTATTATACACCTATATACACGCTATAGTTATATATTATAATATATTGATGACATTTGAAATATATGTTGAATAGCCGTACCTAATACCTATTACCTATATAGACATGCAGTTATATATTTTTAAATAAAATGTGTAGTAAAATGTTAGTTTTAAAAATCCAATCAACAATACTTAGGTAGGTACCAAATGAAGTAAAAACGGTACCTATATAGATCATATTAATATGACATATATCATCCAGTTATATTTATAAGGTGCGAGAAAAAAATATAATTATATTGTTCCAAGGTAATTACTAGTTACTATTACTATTACTAATTAGCAATTACTTGTCACTACCTACCAGTCTTGTAATGTAGGTATCAACCTACTTGGGATAAAGTAAGCATCTATTCAAATAGGTACTTATTAAGTTTTTTTAGGTACCTACCTATAAGTGGTACTTTAATACGCTGAAGTACCTACCCAAGATTTTTCAATGGGGAAATGGGAATTGGGGGGGGGGGGTGGTTATAAACAAAGTAAATCAGAATTTGAAATCTATTACCTTATACTAGGTAAATACTAAATATTACTATATCCCGTAAGGGCGTAAGGCCTTAACCCAGTGGCGTATATATATTTTTGGTATTGGAAGGGGGGTCAGAAAAAAAATTTAAACCTAGATGCTTCCACATCAAAATAATAAATAGGTAGGGAACTAACAGAATATAAGTAATATACCTACTAGTATAACATTTTATTTCAAAACTACAAACAATATAAATAAGTATTAAACCATGGGCGTCATTACATATTTGAGGTATGCTTATGCTGAAGCCCTCTTAGCCCCCTCTGGGTAAGCCACTGCTCGTCTGCTCGCTTTAATACATACTTGGAAAAAGTATTTAAAATAATTTCTCAACGTATCTGCAGGGCCGGCCCCAGAGTAGGTCAACTGGGACATTTGTCTTGGGTCCCGCTAGAATTTTAGGGCCCCGCACTTACGAAATGAAAACTAGGTGGTAGCTAATAAGTAGGTAGTTGAATTGAAAACAAAAAAAATAATGCATAGAGTTTAAGTTATAATATGTTTTGGAGAGAAATAGTATTTATTATATTTCGTACAATAATGCATATTGCAGAATAATATTTATAAATAGCGTTATGGACTTATGGTAAAAAGTAGAAAGTGTAGTTTCTGTTCTCCGACGACTTAGAAGTAATGCCGACAGTGAATTTAAGCAATTATTTTTAGAAGCATAAGAAAATGCCTCTAATTTAGACTTGACTTTGACTATGTCTATACCTACACTAATAAAACACCAAACTAAGCGATATAATACATACCATCAGGCATTCTGCAGGCATCAGATTATAATACTGAAGAGTACTATAGACGTTCAATTCTTATTCCATGGGTCGATTCATTTTTTAATAGTCTTTCTGATCGATTTTTAAACCATAAAAATCTCCTTACAAGTTTTAAATGCCTTTTACCAACTGGACACAACCCAACAGATGAACAAATTTCAAGTTTTAAAAAACTTTTTGACTTATGTGAAAAAGATATGCAACAAATTAGTTTTTCTGTCGCTAAGGCCAAATTCGAATTGTGGTATGAAAAATTAAAAAACTGGCTATATTTTACCGCTAAACGCGATTGATGGTTTAAATTTATGTGATGTTAAAATATTTTAATTAGTATTTATACTTTGGAAAATATTTGCAACGTTACTATAGTAAGTACAAGTGCGGCTGACTGACTACTGAGAGATCGTTTTCCACTCTATACGGCGAATTAAAACCTATCTCCGAAACACAATGGGACACTCACGTTTAAATGGATTGTCAAATCTTCCCATACATCGAGAAATACAAATTAAAGAATCCGAAGTATTAATGGCCCCCTCCCCTTCATCCGGGCTTGGGTATAGCCGTATAGGTGCAAGGTAGTAGGTACCCCGCTGAGGAAGGGTGGTGGTGAGTTTAGAGACAGGTAAAAGTAAAATGTAATACTTTAAAATTTAAATGTTTATTTACCTATCTAAGATACGTATTAAAATATCAACTTATGAGGCACCAGAAACCTTATATTACATTTTCAAGGTTTATGACCAAACGAAAAAGTAATTTAAGGAAACAATAATGAAAAGTCCAAATGTCTTATATAGTTCAACGTATTTGATGTACAGAAAATGATAAAATAAACATTTGGTGTTAATTTAGTATCCACGATTAATCGTTTTTGTAAAAAAGAAAATCGGGTGAAATTCCTGTAGTAAAAATGTGAACATCAAAAGTTCAAATAACATAACGTAGATACAGCAACAAAATGCTAATACAAATATTTAACAAAAAATACATACTTACACCAAAAAAACGAAATCGACTTTGTCAAAAATCTGCCATTCCTTGATTTTTTAGGGTTTTAATAACAACTTGGAATGTCTCATGTTTGACCCCGTAAATTACCAACTAGATTCACCTTCTTATTAGAAAATCGAAGCAATTATATTACTGCCCCAAAAGGTGATACAATTCTTAAGTCGGAGAATATTAAATATTATTGCTTTTGAGTAAAAATAACTTACACGACAGAACTTACCAGCGTAGGAAGAAAATTATAAGTGGTTTTTTTTTTCATACAAGTATTAAGTAGAACCGCAACTGCTAATTCTTGTCCATATTTAATTTACATTTCTATACAAACACAGTTTTATGAGTTATGACCACTATACTCCTGTAAACTAATTTAAGAACCGTAGTTGGCGGCATTCTGGATTACTTCACAGCAGGCGTACCTCGTATAGATGGTTGATAAACGGGTGTTTCCTAACTGCCACCGAATATCTTAATTTGGATACAGTACAAGTTGTAATTTGGGTGTATTACACAATATTAAAATTTGTTGATTGGCACATAATAAGACTAAACACTAAAACACCAGTGGCGGCGCGAAAATGTTTACTAGATAATTATAAAACAATAGTGGTGAAAAGCACTCACGCAAGGGGGCTTTAACCCCCCCCCCCCCTATCACCTCAATTTTTTTTAAACTTGTTGTGTAATCTTACTAAAACAATAATTCGTAAACATGTATTAATAGTATTTTATTTTAATAAAATATCTATTGATGTAAACACTTATTATATACTTAAAAATCTAGTGTAAATATAATACTATATACTAATAATTGATGGCCTATCTATTTTAGATTCTGAGTGAAACGATGAATGTATTGATTTTACAATGATGTGTTTTTATATTTTTTTTTTATTTTTATTTTGTGTCTGTGTACACGATAAGTAGTCGAAATAATGCTTCGATTTTCGACTTCAGTATCTTGTTCGATTGGAAAGTGAATATCGTTGGTGCATTGGGGAGGTCAAAATTTAAAATTTACAGTACTTTTCAAAAGCGCCAAGAAAAACAAAAGAAAAATTAAGGAAAAACTGGAATTTTTACGAAAAATCGATTTTTCAGAAAATTGAATTTGGTTTTTGGTGTAACTTTAAAACAAATAACCGTAGATACATGAAATTTTCACTGGTTGTTTATATTTGCATTTTCTATACACGATAACATTTTCAAAATATTTTGATTAATTTTGAACTGTTTAGGGACATTTTCATTTTTCTTTTTTTAGAAATATCAATAAAATGTTATTTGTTGGTTAAAAAACTTGAAAATTAAATAGAAGGCTCCTAGTATATTGTTTCAAAGGCAGATGAAAAATATTAAAAATCGTTAGTCAGTTTTTTTTTTTAAGCATTTAAAGTTCAAAAATTGACAAAATATGGAAAAATCATGAAAATTAGCAAATTATTTTGAGATAAGAATTCGTAAAAATTTTTCTTTTTAAATCTAAGATTTGAAAATGTAATACAAGATTACTCATAAGTTTGTCTACCTTTATCAATAAAAAAATCTCTACCGGACAGTCAAATTAAATTTTTATGAGCGTTTGAAATTCAAATTTTTACAACATTGGATGTTCACTCGATTTCTCATGTAGCGATTTCCTTATTTTGTTGTTATTCATAAACGAATAACTATAGATACATGAAAATTTCACTGAATGTTTATATTAGCATTTCCTATACACCATACAATTTTGAAAATATTTTGACTCTTTTTGAGCTGTTTACGGATATTTTCATTTTTCAATTTTTTTTCTATGAATATTAATTAAGTTTTATCTGTTGCCTGTTGGGCTAAAAAGTGTAAAAATTTAATACAAGGCTCCTGGTATATTGTTACAATATCAGTTGAAAAATATTAAAAATACATAGGCACAATATAGACAGAATTTTTCAAAATCTCGAAAATTATTAATCATCGTAATTAATAAATTATAAAATGTTCAGTTTTTATAGCTAAGGATTGAAAATTTAAAACAAGATTCCACGTAAGTAGTTCTCTAACCGAAAAATTTAAAAAATATACAATCACAGTCTATTTTTATAGTCATTTTATGTCCAAATTTGGACGAAATTACATATTAAAAAACCTAGTTATTTTGTTGTGATTATATAATATTATTCGTGGGTACCTACTTGAAACTTCTAAAGTGTACTATTATATATCTATGATAGTATCAGGGTTAGTTATTGATGTTGATGTATAACGTGTTATAAGTACCTAATGGATATTGTGATAATGTGATATGATTAATTTGGAATTTATTATAGGTCAATTTTTTTTTTTATACCATAGATATGTATATAATTTGTCTTAAACCTAGACTGACATACCGTCTTCGCTCAGAATCGTTTTTCTTATACAATGATATTGTATCATTGAATTCAAATTTAATAGCATCCATTATACAGTGACCCACTTGTAACCTACTGTACAGCAGAGCGACATACACTTACCCACCTTTTTTACATTTCTTTTTTCATAACTTCCTCAATGAAGAAATCCTGCGTATGAACCTGAGTGGCGATGCGTATTTCCTAACCCAAAACCCAGAAATTCATCAGGCATTAATTGTAGTATAATTGAGTATAACCATTACAAAACATCACTACAAATATTTATAACAGACGAAAAAAATTGTTTTAAAACCAATTAAAATATACAACTCAGGCAATGAGCATTCTTTTTTAAAAAGTATTCACTAATTACTTATTATTCTTGTATTCACACTGGTAAACACATGTTACCTATGAGGCTTAAATGCATAGACATCATACATTTAGACCCAATATTTTTATATTCTAATAAATATTGAAATAATTTTGAATAGCCGATTACGATTTGTGTTTAATTTACATTTTGGTGCAGGCCCAAGACATTTTAAGGTGGGCCCTGAAGCCACCACTGCTAATCACTCATACAACACAATATAATATATTTATAACAATTATACATTTCCTTAACAAAATGGTAAATGTACCAACCATATAAAATCTTACTTTACTGAATATAGTATATTGAAATAGCCTAACTCTTAAATAAAATAATAAACACAAAAACAATATTTACAAAGTCATTTGTATATTTTTAATGGTCTTTCAATTTAACAGAAAACATGATTAACTTTGTCTAGTTCTGGGCTTAGCTTGAGTTCCTTCACGGAAACCGTTCCTGAAAAAGTAAAAAAAATAATAATTTAAATACATTTAAGAGTTTGAATTGTACTTATTATTCATATTAAGTTGGTGCTCAGAGAGGGCAAGTAATACCCATTTTAAATTCAGTCGTATTAGCGTATATTAATAAAATTTAACATCATCGCACAGATCTTTATACTAACATTGTTTTGAATATTATATTATACTTTTGTTATCAGTTGATTACATAGGTACACCAATATATAACATACAAATAAATTATGATACATTAATAACACATTTAAACTTAATACAATAATTTATTAAAAAAATCATTTTTAAGTTTGAAATTTAAAAGCACAGCAAACATTTTTTTTTAAAACCATTTAAATCGCATAATTGCATAATTTAATTTCTATTAAAAATAAAATTTCGAGTAGTTTGCTTGTAAAATAAATTCAATTGGAAAATTCTTAAGTTAAGTAAGTAAGAGTTAATAAAAAATCATCTAAAATACTAGAACATGTTGTGCTCAGAGAGGGCAAGCAATACCCATTTTAAATTCAGTCGTATTAGCGTATATTAATAAAATTTAACATCATCGCACAAATTTATATATCATTGTTATGAATGTTACATACATTATATTATTAACTGTCAGTAAAGACTAGAGAGAAGTGATGTACAAAATATGACTTACAAATGCATTAGAACTTAATTGATGTCATAAATAATGTACCTTAAATCAACTACAATATAATTTATTGCATTTAGAAAATCATAACACCAAGTTTGAAATCATAAAGCACAATAAAAAAATTATTTTAATGACAATATTTCTATTTAAAAATAAAAATAAAATATAGCCAAGTTAGCTTGAAAAATAAAAGCATCTTAAATCAACCAATTGGCCAATGCTTGGATTTAAAGAAGTACTGTACCATACAAAATAATAGTAAATGTTTCGTTATAATTTAATTCCATATGAAAATAATATTGTTTCAAGAACATCAATTCGGTTGTTTGGTACAGTTTGTTCAATTACAGGGATATGCAAGAGACAACACTGAAACCACTTTCAGAAAGTAGATGGAAATATTAATACATTTTAATGAAATAGCTGATAATAACAAAATATCAAATAGAAAAAGTATAATTTACTAAATGTGAATGACATTTTGAAGGAACTACCACAATTTCAATGGTTAGTCAATTAAAATTTTTAAATTTAATCATCAGCATGAATAGCTCAAATTTTAAAAACGCATGTGGTATTATGTTATGTAAACATGCATATATAGACAATACTAATGTACATTATTATAATGGATTAATATTTAATGGTAATCAAAAAGTAATACTCAGAGAGGGCAAGTACTACCCATTTTAAATACAGTCGTATTAGCGTATATTAATTAAGATTTACATCATCGCAAAACTTTTACACATTTATTGAATATTTTCCAAATTGTATAACTAATAATACCTACATCATTACAATACTCAGTGAGGGCAAGAAGTACCCATGTTATAAATAGTCGTATTAGCGTATATTATTGATTTTTCTTCGTCATATGCATGTAATGATTTGATTAGTAAACGGTTTTATTAATAAAAACTGTGTGTATCTTTGAAGTGATACTAATAAAATTAGAAAACATTCGAGACAAGACTCACCTGAATTTCCTGCGAACAATCTTCAGATGTCTGAGTCGGCCAGTTCCGGTGGTCTTCCTACGTTGAGCTTTGACGCTCCAATTGTCTGAAAAAAAATTAATGCAACATTAACGAAATAACCAGAGTAGGAGTGTGATGACGAGATCGCCGCCTGTTCAGTGTACTTACAATGACGGAGCTTCTTGCTCGGGTATCCACACTGGGCGCACTTGGACTTTTGTATGTGATACGATGACCGTCCACAACGACGACACAGAGTGTGCGTCTTATTGTGACGTTTACCAAAACTCGAAGTACCTTTCGTCTAGAAACACAACAAAATTATTGACTACTGATCTGCGGAACCCGGTTTCGAAATCCGACGATCGCAATCGGCGAGCCGTCTGCCGAACGCCAGAAGAACGGGCTAAAATTCAACGCAAAGGATCGCTCGAATAAAAGCGGATGCAAATATAATAAAAATTTCGACTTACCATTATTCCGAGGACGTGATCCCAAAATGACAACAACAACCAACCACTACAACTGGTCGGGCAAATGGACGAGTTAACCTAAAATACGATTTGGTGGGAGGTCTCAGATAAACCGTAAACCCATCGACTGAGTAATACAGTGTGACCGGTCGTTGGATGACAAATTTACCGAGTGTATAAGTTCCTTGAAAAACAACGCACAGGTGTTCTATGGTGTGAGTGTCCTTGGATAATGGATATCTAACAATCGTGAATCGGAACAACCGTTAAAATTAATACTTTTGAGTTTTTACAAAATGTAGTATATACTATAATACTATATTGTACAACGGTCAACGTCAACGACATTTGATACTTATTCATTTAACCTAATGTACTTACTACTTTGTTTAAAAATTATTCCGAATTTCAAAATTGTATTTTTATTCATTTGTTAATTGTGCACTTGTTCGTTGTTAATTGTTATTGTTGCTGTCAATTTATCATAGTTATTAGTTATGTCTTTCGAGTTTTGTTGAAGTGTACAATATATGTAGTTAATAATATCGACAACCTGTTTTTAGTGTAATTATGGCAATTTGCGAAGAAGTAGAATACATGGACGTGTCGTTAAATTCGGAAAAAAATGAAACAACATCATTTGGCAAAAAATTTCATGTTAACCGCACTCCAACTCCTTTAAAACCGTCACGTCACTGGTGCATGTCTACAGAACTCTTGCGTTCGCAATACAAAACTAACAACGTCCGCAAAACAAAAGTTTATAATCCTTTTAATGACAACTTAATGCAACGATTAGGTGAGACAACAATCAGCCCTACGGTATTTGCTAATGCAAAAAGTCCAGGGCAAGAAGTAGAGTTTGGATGGAATATTGACGATGTCTCCAAACTTTACCCAGTGCACATAGAAGATGAACACATAGTCGACGACGATCAAGTTGATGATGAAACAGAATCCAAGTTACAAGAGACTATAGACAAGTAATCAATAATCCATTTGATATGTAGCTATAAGCTTAGCCAATAATTATATACCTTTCATTATTCATTATTTATATAGGTATTTTTATACAACACATAAAGTTCCTAGCCCTTGGAATAATCAAGTTATTGAT
Organism: Macrosiphum euphorbiae; assembly: GCA_949089665.1. Lineage (NCBI taxonomy): Eukaryota > Metazoa > Arthropoda > Insecta > Hemiptera > Aphididae > Macrosiphum > Macrosiphum euphorbiae. Next base: position 28,362,838 of record CARXXK010000004.1, on the reverse strand, counting down.
TGGGAAGCTCATAAAAATTCATCGTCTACACCCATATCAAATAAACAAAACCAAAAATCTATATCATATACCCGTGAAGGTACTTTTGTTTAACTTGACTAAAATTAACCTAAAATCATTAAACATCTTATTTTAAATATTTTTCAGTTTCAACACAAACAAATTTAAGTTTTCCTTCCATATTACCTGATCATGTTGAAGAAATACTAAAACCTTACTTCTTGAATTCAGTAAAATACTTTTTCCTTGTGTACCTACCTACTTAATACATAATTTTTTAATATCTTTTTTCCCAATTTTGTTAGACTCAAAATTTTGAAGAAGAAATAAGTCCTACAAAAGATAACTCAAATTTACGTCGCAAATTATTTTTTATGAATGATAATGATGACCCAATTTCTCCAGTAGAGATGTAAGTAAATGTATTCAACAAAAGCAAATTATTTGTACACTTAATTTTTTTATTTATTTATTACAGACGCAGAAATAGAAAACAGTCATTTAGTCCATTAACAAAGTGTTTTAACAAAACCATTAATTCAAAAGGTCCAGTTCTTGGAAATCATTTAGGTGTACAAGAACTACCTATAGACTGTCACATTCCTATTGATGTATCTCCGATAATAAATAAAAACGATAGAGAAAATACTCCACCCAATAATAAAAGTAAGAAATTTAAACTATGTTTTCACATTTTGTTTTTAACAAATGTAGTATATTTTAAAATATTTTATGTCTTACATAATTCTGATGTTAATCGTAAATGACTGTAAATTATAAAAATTCCCTTTACACATAAGGTTAATATGTTCTTATCTTATATTGGCCGCATTGTGAATATTACTATATTCTGTCCAGTGAGAGAAGGCACACCGACCAAAATTGGTTACCCCCACGCCACACCCTGCCATTGGCGAACCGGTTTCTATTACATGGTGACGAGGGGGCATGCACAGAATCATCCCATTCACACCGAGTATATGTGTTTTATGTTTTATAATGATTGAAGATAGAATTGTTGCCCGACGGATTATGTCATAAGCTCTAACATATTTTATGAATTGCGATTACTTTATAAATATTCCACTGCTCGATCTATGAACGTTACAGAATTGTTTAATCAGTTTGTCATGAGTAGTTATGAATACAACAATTCCATGCTCGTTGGACAACAATTATATCTTTAATCGGGGTTTTTATCCAAAATAGTTTTTCATTTTATGGTAAATACAACAATAAATTAATAATATATTGATGGAAACCAATATACTTTACCTGTGTCCTATAATTATTCCTCAATATTTATAACACACTAACGTTTACAATTTTTATAAATAAGTGCCAGTAGAGTAATGTTGAGTACTTTAAATTATAGTTGCCAGAAATTCTGGTTTGACAAACATTTTTAAACAAGACCAAATGTTAAATAGTATAGTTCGAATTTTTTTCAGAAAACATTAGAAGTTGGTTCGGTTGAGATTCAAACAAATTGACCTATAACTAATAATTATATTTGTTACCAAATTATTGTGTACTCTTTTAAAAATATGACCAATGCTTTCAATTAAATATCAATTAATCCTATGACTTGTTAAATGTTGCAAAATTTAAATAATTACAATTTTTAACTGTACCTCATCCAATTAAAAGAATAATAATAATCAAGGCTTTGCACCCAAATGATTTGGGTTTAGGATTTTGGGTGCTACATGCCTGCATGTATTCCGTTGTCCGAACACCAAAATAAAAAATTTAAACATACATTTTGGTGTTAATTAATGTTATTATTTGTGTTAATATTGGTTAATACTACAGGTGTATAGTAGTTCTGAAAAACAAAATTTTTTAGTTATTTTTAATTTTCAGATATTTTGTTAAAATTTTTAATTGTTTAGCCATATGTCCTAACAAATAATTAACTACAAACTCAAACTAACCACATAAAATATATATCACATGAAAATTGTAAAATAAAAAAAAATTCTGGTTTCGAGTTAACCTGAATGTTTTATTTGGGTTTTGGTTAACTCGAGTGTTTTGAAAATAGAATTATTCAGGTTATATGCATTTTGGGTGTTTGATTTTTTAAGAGTTTTTATGAAAGTTACAGTTTCTGGTTAATTCCGATGCAAGGCCCTGATAATAATCATTCACTAGGTCTGCTAAAATATGTACAAGATTTTGTTTATCAAAAATCTAAACTGATGAAAATAGTTATTATTTACATAATTTTTTAATTAGTATACCCCAGTGCCATGATATTAAGGAAATTCGATACCTGATTTCTATTTTTGTCTAGCACATGAGCGACATAGAATTTTAGACAGGTTCTTTGCCAAACATACCAATTGATCTCCAAATGAAGCGATAATAATTCTGAAAACAGATTTGAACTTTTCATCAAATCTACTTGTAATCAACTTTCCCGCAATTTTGTTTTTTTATTTTAACATTTACAAAAACTGAAATAAGACAATTTTTAAATACTGTTTTAATATGACGTTTTTAGGAGTTTGCTAAAAATAATATCAAACATTTGGGAAAGTCGATTTCAAGTAGACTTGACGTCGAATTCAAATCTGTTTTCAGAATTCTTATCGCTTGATTAGATAAATTGGTATGTTTGGCAAAAAACATGTCTACAATACTATGCCATGCTTGTGTTAGACGAAGACAGAAAATCACCGGGTAGAATCTCCTTAATAAAGTCACATATTAAATCCTTTTGTGCGTGTGCACATACCATCTGCATTTGTGCAATTTATAAATTAAACCATGTATGACTATGTGAAAAGATCCAAGGGAATGTACAGTGAAACTTCCATATAACAACATTTTTAAATCAAATTAGAACTAAATGAATTCAGTTCTATGTAACGAAAATCTATACTACAAAGTTAAGTTACCCGTGAGACTTCGTAATATGGAAGTTTTACTATTTTTAATAATAGTTAATACATTTATTAATTATTATTATTACATAATTAGATTAAATTTAAAGATTTTAATAAAAAACCTTAACTATTGTTAACTATCTACAAATATGACTGTATTAAATATAATCAGTTATTATTATATTTTTTTTCCTATATAGATAAAGATTTTATTTTTTTGACTCCGGTATCAACAATGTCAATGCCAAAACGACGACGCACTGAGAAGAGTAGTTTGATGATGGAAAGTAGCTCAGATACTGGTTACCAAACTATGACTATGAGCATTAAGGAAATGTCTAGTATGGCACCATTTGGACATAGTTCCAAAAATACAATGTTTACTGCATCTACACCCACAGAACGATGATTCTGAATATGGTATACATTTTTTTTTATCGCTTTTAAACATTAACTACAGGTACATTTTTACATTTTTGTAATCAGGAGGAGCTAATTAATATCAAAATTATTAGTTTGATTAAATACCTATCCTCTAGTGATAAACATAACTGTGGTGATTTTAGTAACCATTTAAACAAAATTGTAAACATGTATTTTTTATATAATTTAAACAAGTTTACAAAAAACCGCGCTATTATAGTCAATTGATTTACCAAGTTTTACATAGAACAAAAATTATATTTGTCATATATTTAACATAAATTAAATACTATTTAATTGTACTATATGTTACTTTGCAAATGTTTTCATTTTTCTTCATGTGATACTGTAGGTATGAAATGTTATCAATTGTTAGAACCGAACATAATATACTTCACTAGTTATTTATAATGCAATTAGTGTAATTTTTATATTAAAACAAATTTTTTTATTTTAAGAAATAAACGTTTTTAATTCATATATTATACTATGTTTATAATGGCATTAAACAATAAAATATATTTATATTATAGTTTGGTATAGTGAATAACTTAAAAGACATGGAATGATTATGTTTCAAAAATATAATGAGTGGTAATAAAACAACAAAATAATATATATTATACTTCCTAGTTACATTGAAATTTTTACATTGGACCAATAATAATCTGGGGATAATATTTAATCAATTTTATCACAAAATAAGAAAATATACCTTGTATATGTTTTATTTTTGTGGTTCACTAAAAGAATAAGCTCAGTATTTTATTCCGACGCCATGCGTTTGAAGACTAAATCCCAAGACGCAGCACACTGCAACACAATTAATCAGTAAAAATAAAGGTACGTCAAGGTTTACACTAATACTCACATGTTGATAATACTGTATATGGCTTTCAGCTAAGGCAGTTAGCATACTTTTGAAGTCTGCTTTTTTTTGGCACTTCCATAACCCATACTCTTGCCTGAACACATCGCTACAGACATCCAACCGTTCTTGATTAGCTTCGACAGCTGACACTAGTTTTGGGATAACTTGACTCATCTTTTCTATTTTTTCCTCTTTATCCATTTCTGATTTCGTCCAGAATGACATTAATGACTTTTCATCGTTAGTTACCTAATATATAGTCTAGAGTTACAATCCATTACTAAAATATATTAAGACAATATACCTTATCTTTGTCAGCCTTTTTCTTCTCCAAATCCATAAGAGACTGTTCATACTGTATTTGCAGTGCATCTCTTTTACCTAGTGTTTCTCTGACACATTCTATATAGCTAACATAATCCTTCAGTGGCTATCAAAACAAATAATTAGAAATATTGTAAACTAATATTTTTGTTTTATTTATTTACCTGTGCCCAGTCACTTATAAAATTAGATATTAAATTATGACGTAAAGCCGAACTATTGGCAGTGATAGTATGGCCAATGCGGGATAGTGCAACAGAGACAGATTGTTCATTAGAAGACCATTCAATAAATGCTGCTCCAAGTTGGTGAGATTCCACACACAGTTCTAAAAACAAGAAAAATATTTTAAAATATTTTTAATTATATATTTATAACACAAAACAAACCTTTTCTTTCTTTGTGGATTCTCTGAGCTACTTTTTCTAACATGGCTAACTTCTCAGATAGGCCATGGAGATGATTTCTAATGGGATCAAACTCAAAATCTACCTGCCTTGAATTATATGACACAGAAATGGTATTTAAGCTGTTTGACATACGTCTTAGTAGTCCTGTTCCACGTTTTTTATATGTAGTGAACTCCTAAAATTAAAATGATAAAATAAATTATGTCAACTGTTTTAAATTTAGTTCATAGCACTGAATCCGATAAGTTTTTTTTAGATCATTATTATATAGAGTACATACTGTAGCATTCGCAGTCAAAAAAACTCTGAGATGTTTATCTTCTGTGAGAATAGGATGGCAAACTAAACGTGACAGAAACCGCTCCAACAATGCCATACGGCAAGTGACAAATTCTTTTGAATACCTGTCTAACTGACCAAGAATTGTGTGTTTTGCTGGTAAAGGCTATTGTAAATGAAAACAATGTTAAAACAAATAACCAAAGTTTCTGAAAAAAACAAAACACTCACGGGCACTATTCGATCAGGATATTCAACAGCAATGTTTTGTCTCAGCCACACAAAATCATTGTAACGCCGGCGAATAACATATTCCTTGTGTGGATAATCTGTTCTATCCGCCTAAAACAAACTAGGTCAAATACTTCAAACCAATGTGAGAGTAGCTAACTTTACCTTTGTAGATACTCTATATGTGATGTAAGTCTCCAACGGTTCAACAATCTTTTGTGGATTGTCAACCCGTACTTGAATGTCACGTCGAAAGTCCAACTTGAGTTGAAAGTCATTGGTGTTTGTTGGAAATGACACTAACTGAAAATCGTAGTTTAAAGTTAATAACTATCAGGACATGATATAAGAAGTATTTAGATTTAAAATATATTTACCGTAGATGCATCGTTTAGAAGGGTCTGAGGCGTTGGAGTAACGCCTTTTTCTTCGACAGACACTTCAAGTACCGCCGAATTCTGGTCAGTCATCATTTCATCAGGTTCAGAACTATCGGACAACTGAAATTCGTGTTTTTATTTACAATCATCGTTCGTTTTAATGGAGAATATATAATAATAACAATAAATAAAACGTTTAGCGTTCCCGAGGCCAGAGTAAGTATATTTCAAAAAAACCGTCCGACTTTACATGTTTTATCATTATCATTTTGACATTTTCCCAAGTATTTACATGCAATTTAAACATAACCTTGAAAGTGTTATTAACGTGACATTATCAATCCTTTAATTATTGATAACTCTCAACCCCCACTTGTAAGCTACTCGCGGGACGGAGATTTGGTATACCGAAATGACCACGAATTAAGATATTATACTCAATAAAGTATCTAAAATTCTAAAGTGTAATATTATCTTATTCCGTGGAAAGAACTATAAATAATAAAATAACTATAACTATATTATGGGAACCGTACGTCGAAAAAACAAATAAAATTAAAAATAATAAATACCTAGGTATTATTAATTATAATCTAAAAAACTGTACATCCATTACTCGAAAAAATCAACAATGACACATATTATTATCACGGATCGTGTTGGTATTTATTTTGCTTTTTTCGCAATAATTATTGTCTTGGTAAGTGCTTAGGCGTAGTACGAGGGCGCTCTTGTGCTTGTGTATAATAATTGTACTTCTGCTGTGTGCCCAGTGTGTATATTAGATTTAACAACTCTAAGTAAACAAATATTATACATTTGTCATTTATACTAATTAAAAAATAAAAATGTAAGATAAAACATTGTTCGATGATTATATCGCAACCGAAATAAGTAATAGCGCGTCGAAACTAGCTATAGCTATTATAGTCGTCACCGCAGCTGTAATAATATTGTCTCTAATGATAATGACGTATTGTCGTATTACGATAGTTATTATTATTATAGTATTTAAAAACAAAATCGGTCATCGCAATTCATCATTCATCGGCAATAAAATATTATAAATAGTAATTATATTTAAAATTGTTTGATCAATGGTGAATGATGATAATATTAAAGATGAATTCCAGAAGTATTGAAAGTTTAAAGTTTAAACATCAGCTGTATCTGCGGACGAACCGTTAACGATTTCATTACCGCAATAATTGCCAATTAGGAAGTGCTTACACGATTTCGGTACAATTTACTGATAACAATATATTATATTATAGGTACTTTTTTTTCAAATATATATTGCAATTTATTATATAGCACGACTTTTTATTTATAAGTTGATTTTATTATTTTTTTATTATTATTAGTTATTATTTATAACAATTTCATCTTGGACGAGTTAACTTATATACAGTGTTATAACGAATACGATTTAGTTATATGCGTTTTAGAAATAGATGGATTTGTTTCAAACAAATGTATAAATTCACCTCAATGATTTTATTAATATATTTCTTTATATGATACAAGAAATATGTGGATTATAACAATGGGCGTTGCCCCCCCCCCCCCAGTGTTTTATAAGATAACTGTATATTTTACCATTGATTTCTGATTCTAACTGTGCGTTTATAACTTCCAATGTATAGATTATAGGCATGGGCGTAACTACTGTCGACTAACTTGAATTTCGATGATATACTGCAGGGTCTGTACTTCTATAGGTTTTGTACACCGATGTACCGAGTTGGGGTACCCTGCAAGCACTGCTACATACGAATTAGAATTCCAAAGTTATTCTGTATTATGCACAAAGAACAACCATACAAAATTGATTACACCCTCACAAACACGAGAAAAAAAATATGCTAAATATGTGCGCAATGTGATAGTTACTATACTTATCAAGTCTTATAATGTTTGTGATGAAAATTGATAGTAATTAATTCGCCCGGTGCCAATGTAATTTTGTCCACAAAAATACGCTCTACAGGAATAATGTTCTGTTGAATCAACCAAATTTGATAGTAATTTTTTTTAACTAATAGAGGGTAATATTAGGTCGCATTTAACTTCGTTTTTCAATATTTTAATCTCAAACTTTATAATATGTCTTCAAAAATTTTAAGGTTTTTTATGAATTATATTATACAATAATTCAAGGCTGGGCAAGTTAATGATTTTTTTTAACACAGTTAAGGTTAGGTAATATGCAACAATGACAAAAAGTTAAAAGTTGATTTAACTATTGGTTAACTCAGTTAAGTTAAAAGTTAATACACACTTTTACTAACTTTTATTAAGTTAAAAAAAGTTAATTTGTTTATACAACGCTAGTGTACTTAATTTTTTTATTTTTTCCAACCCAAAACTAAATTATAGACTATAGTGTTCTAACTTTATACAGTATTTCCATATAAATTAAATTCGAATGATATAAATTTTCAACTTTAAACAATTTATGGTAAACAATTTTTGACATGAAAACGAAATACACTGAAACAGTGTCGGACTGGCTCGAAAAGGCCCAGTCCGCGATTTGGAAAAAAGGGCACCCAACAGGCAAATGGCAAATGTTTTAATTAGCCCAAAAAAAAACTCGCTTCGCTCGCAATACAATTTTCATGTACTTACATAGTCACATAGAACATTTTTTTTCAATACAATTGCCAACTTCCATATTTATCATACAGCCATATAGCCATACATATAACTAAATACGTAGGTACCTAACTGAAATTCAATCTTTTGATATATTAACTGGTTTTACTATATTTTCAATATAGAAATTATATTGAGCATATTCTTAAATGCTAAGACATTTTCTGCAGGTCCTAAGTAAATTGACGACAAGAGACCCATCAGACTGTTTTTATTATCAGACTGGGGAAATCCCTCCTATCCAACCCACAAATTACGCCACTGGGGCGTAGCCCCTATACTGGCTACATCACGTTCTGTGACATCAAATAAAGAAAAACACCGGTTCAAATTGTGCACGAGTACAATAATTATCCAAAATATATTAATTCAGTTAAAATCAGTTATAATGCGAAATAATACCAAGTCATACGCATACGTCCGTATAAAAATAGTATTATAATATTGTTTAAGAAGATGTCAGAGCACTATTTGTTTTCTCTGTCTGGCCCACGCACAACACAGACAAAACGCATTACTCAGAATCTTTTTTTCTATGTTTTTAAGTAATCTTAGAGTAAAATCACCTATTACAAAAAAGATAGAGAATAATATTTTCGAGGGAATGACTTATCGATTTGTCTAAATATTGTTTCAAAACAATTTAAACATAATTTAAATTTGCAAAATTTTTTTGTTTATTTTGAAAGTAGAATACAAAGTCAAATAACAATAAAATACAAAATCGATATGTCATTCCCTCAAAAATATTATTCTCTATCTTTTTTGTAATGGAAGATTTTACTCTAAGATAACGTAAAATCATAGAAAAAATGATTCTGCGTTAATGCTTTTTGTATATGTTGCTCGTGGGCCAGAGAGAGAAAACAAATAGTGCACTGACATCCTCTTAATAGTCACAACAATTTTACACTATTTAAAATCAATGATACATATTGTATATAGACACTAGATAGCTATTAAATTCTTAGAATGATAATGATAATGTCATTATTTAATTTTTTTTTTCCTTTCATATTTCATTATTTTAATATTTTTTGAGAACGTCTCAAGATTGTAAACAAAAATACGTTTCTTGATTTGAAAAAAAAATGTTTATTTCGTATTTCTATTTACTCTAAATGAATAATAATAATATTAATAGGTACAAAATCAGGGGCCCCCAATTACCATAATTAAGCCAGGGCCCCGTCCGCAATTGCGGACTAGCGGCCCGGGCCAGTCCGACCCTGCACTGAAATAGTAAAATATAATAAAATTAAAAACAAAATAAATTAACTTAACTTACTTCTTAAAATTAAAAAGAGGATAAAAAAAAATAAAAGGTCTTAAATTAAATATTTAGATATTTATGTAGGTAGGTACTATTTATTATTATGTACCTACCTACTTCGTATTAATTTTTTTTTAAATAATCTATAAATAATACTAAATAAAAGTATTTTTGTTTTAGGCAGTCGACCTATTACCACTGATTAGTGACTAAAGGCGGGTTCACACTACACCGTGTCGTGTAATATAATCACGGTTACCTAAGTTACCAAACGATACCGCATAGTTGAATATATTCAACTTTTGACCGTGTGGTTACATTAAGTATGAACCCGGCTTTATCTGCACATAAATGTAACCACACGGTCAAAAGTTGAATATATTCAACTATGCGGTATCGTTTGGTAACTGAGGTAACCGTGATTATATTACACGACACGGTGTAGTGTGAACCCGCCTTAAGACATATTTAATTCGTTTCAATACAAGGACTTAGGACCGGTTGAATAAATGTTTTATAACTCAGACTAGGTCAACGTTTTCGGAAAAAATCAAAACTATTAGGCTTTTGTAAAACAAGTTAAACAACCATCAATTTATTGAAAATACTTAAACAATTTACAATTTATTTTTATTAAATTGTGTAGGTTTTTTTTCAATTGTATCTATATATAGTATTCAGTATTTAACAATTACTCATTAAAATCTAATGTATTTTGTATTTTAACTAAATATTTTTAAGACAATTTTTGAAAGTATTTCACCAATTCCTGACTTACACCTTTTTGTTATTGTTTATTTTGTACAATGCACGAGCGTGTATAAAAATATCCATCGATATTTCTTGAAAACAATTTCACATTTCACTCGCTTCACGTTTATTGGCTCTGTACAAACTATATTATAATACTACAAGCTGAACCCGTGCACTTCGTTGCCCCTTAAATGTACCAATTCTATATATGACTCAAACTTTGTTCAATTCGTTATTTAATATTCGGTGTATTAATCTTAACTTTTCCGTTGCTCGGAATAAAAATTCTGATTCGCAGCAGTATATTATCAGGTAGGCAATCTACCTGTGGTAGATCGCGGACCCCTAGTTTGTACGTAAGTGTATGATTTAACCCTAAAGTATCAAAGTTATATCAAGTTTGTCGTATTCTACCTATGGTGGATTAATATAATCAATTAATACAAAATCCTAACCTAACCTTTTGCGTCACTGTTGTATTTTTGACACCCAGATTTCCTACTTATCCGGTGGATTTTCCTAAAATTTTGTTTCATTATAACCTTCTCCGTGATATACTCTTTCGTTTAAAAAAATCAAGAAGATCTGATAAGTAGTTCCAGAGTTGACTCTGTAGAATGATTTTCATTACACATCTATGATATATATAGTTAGAATATATAATATATAATATATTGACAAAAAATAACAATCAACAAAGATGCCCGTAACCAATAGCAAGCAATTGTGCATTAAACTATTATTATTTTAATTCTCAACTTAATTTTTTTTTATTATTATTATTTGTTATTTAGTGTGCACCTTAAGAGTCCATAACTCCAGAACCACTTATTGCACAGCTTACAAACTTCATGATCGTCGGCCAATATTTTGTCGTTTTGGTCGTGACATTTTTTAACGCCTAAATCCATACAATTGAAATTGAATAAAAATCAATCTCGTTTAATCTCAAACCAATTAATATTTATCTAAAAAATAGAATTGTTGTTGTCATGTCAACAGACGTTTTTTTCATTTTTCATACATTTTGTTGTTGTTTTTGGTCATGTCGCCAGGTGTGCACTTATGAGGCCATAACTCCGGAACCATTTATCGCACAGCGTACAAACTTCACAGAAACCATCTACATATCAATCTTAATATGCCCTGAAATTTTTATCGAAATCGGTTCGGTGGATCTTGAGCTATAAGATTTATTCAAAATGTACACTTATTTTTATATATTAATAATATCATCAATATTAAACTATACATTTTTCTTTATTAATCTAAAATACAAATAACATAATAACTATAATCTAAACATTTTTTCCACCGGACGATTCGGGTCAACCATCGAGTAGAAACGCTGGTTTTGGACATCAGGGAATGTCCGACTTATAGACATACTGCACTGAGGACGAAGAGAGGACATTTTTTGGTGGACTGTCGGACCAGGACACCTGGCAGCCACCGAGCCACCCCCTTGGGGGTTCTCGTTGGGCCGCGACGACGGCGCGAGGTGTACTACAACAAGCGGCCGACCCAAGCCGGCAGTTCTCTCGAGAGGAGGATGCTCTGGTGCTCGACGGCGATTTCTATGGCTTGCAGCGGCGGCCGCAGCCTATACGGGATCGGGAAGTGCCAATTGGAGGACGAGTCAGGAAATCAGCCTTTGCCGGAAGACCACCACCACGGAAATGCTACCCGTGTCCGCGAAACCGGCCCGAGTGTTCGTTCTGGGGTCAGGCAGGCGGTCGGCCGGGCGGTTCGGACTAGATAGCTTCCGGCTGCAGATCGAGGTGTGGCCCATGCGTGCCGGACCCGGAGACGGTTACACGAGGAGTAGGAGGAGGAGGAACTTTCGGAGGTGACGGTGAAACTGGTAAAAGGGTAAGATGGTTTGATGGCGGTGGCAGGTACGCTGAAATTGTAATTTTACGAAAATTATTAATAATTTTGACGACTTTTCGACATACTGTTATTTGGTATACTACATAATAAGTAGCAACACTCTTAATTCTTAATACTGTATGCTTATAACTTACGTTATAATATAATATGTTGTTTGTTGTCTGTTTGATTGGTAATTGGTAGTATAGGCAGTATTTGATTTACAGTTTGAATACGGGTTAGGTTGATGTATAATGGCCGGCTTTTGGCGGCTTTTGTTGTGATGTATACATTTTCGCGCTTTTCTTGGAACTGCCACGTCTCTTCTTACCCCGTTCAGTTTCACCGTCACTCCGTTTGTTCCTCCTCAACTTAGAGTCAAACTCTGTTGTCACCATCTCCCGGTCCCGACACCTGCGACTCTGGCACGCGCACCTCGACATCTGCAGCAGGCTTTCTAGTCCCGTTCGCCCGGCCGCTTGCCCGCCCCGACCACAGCAGAACGAACACCGTCCTCGCTCAAGGGCGAGCCGGTTTCTCGGACGCGGGTAGCATTTCCATGACATTATGCCTTCGGTGGTCCTCCGGCGGCGGCTGATCTCCAAACTCGTCCTCGCTGATCCCGATCCTCTGCTGCGGCTGCTCCAAGTGCCGCCGCTGCACTCCATATTTTTTTTTATCCATCTCCGCCGTCAAGCACGCATCCTCTTCTTCTGCCGCCGGCCGTTCGGCCGCATATTAAGTTGTAGTACACCAATACCCTAAGGCCTAATCCGTCGTCGCGGTCCAACGAGAACGTGGCCGGGTCACCGCAGGGGAGGCCAACCGCGTTCCTTCGGGATCGGCCTCGTGATGTCCAGGTCTGACAGCCCGCCGGTAGTCCTCTCTTTGTCCTCAGTGCAGTATGTCTCGTTATATATGGGCGCCATTCCAGTCAGTAGCCACTCCAGTTCTTGGACATTCCCCGATGATTCTATCTAACTCAACCAGCGTTTCTTTCTAAGTTCGCCAGGTATTGCTTTGTGAATAATTAATTTAAAAAAATAAAAACTTAAATATAAATAAACAAATCTTGTTACTATGGTAAAAGATATTATTATTTATAACATTATGGCATTATTTAATAAATTATTTCGTTTTTAGCATTTAAAACGGAAAAGTTGTTCATTCAATTATAGCCAGATGAATATATAGTTGTGTATGTATTGTATACGATATTAATGTTATACCTACCTAATAATAGTAATAAGTTATACGTTATAACTAAAATCTGCAGATAATATCAATATGATAATAGACATAAGCTCAATTAAGGAGGCTGGAGTAGTGGAGTGGCTATGCACTCACAAAAGTTAAGTATAGCCTCCCTCCCTCCTAAATAAATAATTCTCTGAATTCATATGATATTAAATTAATATGAATAAATAAAAAATTTAATTTACTTGAATTTTTTTGTCATTTCCTATATGTGGTAATAATACAGTTACAACATAAAAAGTTGGGCAAGTGGGTGTCGCACTGCTGTACAAGTATATTTTTCAACTGCTAATGTAACAATATATCAGCTTTGTATTACATTTTCAACCTTTTTTACCCAACAAATAAAATTGTATTGATATTTATAGAAAAAAAATTGAAAATGTCCGTAAACAGCTTAAAGTAAGTCAAAATGTTATGGTGTATAGAAAATGCTAATTTAAACATTCAGTCAAAATGTCATGTACTTACGGTCATTTGTTTAAGAGTTGCATCAATAACCAAAATCGATTTTCTCGAAAACAGATTTTGAGTAAAAATTCCCGTTTTTCCTTAATTTTTCTTTTGTTTTTCACGGCGCTTTTGAAAACTACTGGAAAAATTTTACTTTTTACCCCCCAAAGTACCAACTAGATTCACTTTCCTTTCAGAAAAGATACTTTTGAAGAAAATCTAAGCACTTTTACTGTAATAAAAGGTGATGGCAGACACAAAAAAAAAATTTTAAAAAAAACACACATCATTGTAAATAATCAAATCGTTTCACTCAGAATCTAAAATTAACTCTTTAATTTCACGTTAATTAAAAAATTAATTTAGTAAGTTAACAGTTAAGTTAATGAAAAGCCAAAAGTAACTAGTTATGTTAAAAAGTTGAAATAAAATTAACTTTTTAACTTAACTTTAACTTTTTAACTCGTTAATGCCCTGCCTTGCAATAATAATTCTTTCAGATGAAATCATTTTTTTTATATAATACACCGCATCTATCCCCCTCCACTCCATAAATAGTTATCGGGAAGTAGATTAGTAGTTAAGTATTTTAATTAAGGTAACAATTAACTAAAATATAAAATATAATTTTCAAATTTTATAAAAACCACACAGGGCCTTTTAATATATATATATATATATGTAAAATATACTCTAAACACCATTATACTATATACAGAGTGTCCCCAGAGGATTTACCCATTGCGATATCTCCCGAGTCAATAAATATATTATAAATCTATATATTATATTATAATATATTATACTTATTTATTACCAATTATGGCCATTACACCACGATAAACGATTAATTTTTCGTGTTTCAATAAACCTAACAAAGTAAAATTACTATATAATCTTTACATTAAACATATCAAATTTACAGTTAGTAATAAACGTGAATTGAAAATAATAAAGCCATCGAATATCATAATTCACTATAATAGTTTAAACATCAAACTTGTAATTTGTAAATGTGCAATACACAATAATAATGAATATATAGTATGTGTGGCAATATACATCGCTAATCAGTAATCACTAACAATCTGCACTCAGCTGGATCATGTGTATACAAAATATTATGTAGTATTGGGTAGGTATAGATACTATGTAGGACGTACTGCGCAGTACGTCTGGATCAATACATAATAATATATAGGTTTAATAGGTAATAAATTTACACTTTTGAAATTATATCAGCATACCTGACTACCTGGACCTGACCAGGCTGACCGGCTTGCTACCAATATATGTTGCGTATTAAATAGCACACACGAGTACACGACTATATATTACTTACTTAAAAAATAGTAGTGACTACTACCATATTATTGATTATAAATACTATCATCAATGCTACTACAGTACTGCCTATATTGTCTTTCGAATACCCAAGAGTACCTATACCTATACAAATAATTTGCCAATATTTTAATTGAAAATTTACGTACAATTATAAAATATGGATTAGCTCATCATTTGGTACACGTGGGGCTGGGTAAATGTTGTTCACTTACGTAAATGCGACAAATTCACTTTTACAAATGCGGTACGTTCAATTGAAGTATATTTTTATGTGTAGGTGCGATTACGCATATACATGGCTATACGATTAATACAAAGAGAGAAAGGCAAGATATTGGTAGATAGTTATTGGGAATCTTCCAAAAAAAATTTGCAAAACCCATCAATACAGCAAAACGATTATGATAATATTATTTATAAACTGCAGTTAAAGTAGATGTCTGACAAGTATTTTTTTCTTTTAAGGTGTATTCATAAATCAATAATTTTATTGTACCTAAACTATCTATAATGAAGTCTTTATTATATTATATTAAAATATAATCCCCCCCATTGTCATATAAACGATTAGAATACATATAAGAGCGCCAAACTAATAGACAATAGTAAAATCAAAATAGATAGGTACCTAATTAATTCACTACAAATAAAATAATCGATTAATTTTAAATTAATATTCTCGACTCTCGTACCTATATATATTATAGGTATTGAGTACCTAATTAGAGAAAATTATAAATTTACAATATTTATATTTCAACATTTTAAAATATTATATCAAAAACTAGAGATGGAAAACGTTATAAAACGGAAAAAAAACCGAATATGAAGACAAAAATAAAACGGAAACTAAAAAGAACTCTAATACGATAACAAAAATATACCAAATACTGAAAAATTATAAAAACAAAATCAAAAATAAATTATACCACAATAAAAATTAAAAATTAAAATAAATAAATCTTTTATTTGAAAAAATAATTATGAAAACGTTATTTTAAAATGATATAAAAAAATTACTTTTTAAAAATGATAATCAAAAATGCAATTATTTTTGGGCTGGATACACGATTAAATGTTTCTGACCGATATTTTGTAAGGTTTTCGTTTTCATGGTTACTTTATTATTAACAAAACATATTTATGATTCATAGATTTTCCTTGTAGAGGAAATATATCGAGTTTAGTTATATAATATACTTATTGCTTATTAATTTATTATACTACACCGAGACAAGGAACCATAATAATATATCTTTGTCAGAAATCCAGATAATTAAAACTATTAGCAAGACTTACTTTTGACGTAAAAACGCATAATTAACTTAAAAGAAACCACAAAGACTTAAGAGTTAAGACTTAACATAATTAATGTAGGTACCTACTAGCAAAAGCATAAACTAGGGAGTGGATTTAGATATACAATATTCATACAAACTCTTAACTAACTTCTTCGATCAGTAATCTTCTACAATGGTTTAATATTGTACAATACACCCAAAAACTAAGCTTGAAATGAACATAATTCTCCAAGCCGGACCAAATTGTCTTTATAGAAAGTACTGTTGTTTAAGTGTACCTATTCAGAAGTAGCCCAATTGAAAATATTCTAATATCATTTGCCGGAAAAATGTCACTAAAATACAGATAAATTTAATAAACTTCATGTGCATTTCCAAAAATTGGGACAAGATATATATTAATGTTTCCCTCTATACCTGTCTCTTTATCTGTCTACCTACCTAGATATAAAACACAAGAATCCGAGATACCTAGCCGGCTACCCACCTACATTTAATATTTTTGAAAAGATACTAGATATTTCCTTTCTTGCGTTTATAGATACAAGAGCTAATTTTTTTTTAAATAATTACTTTGGTCAGTAAAATATTGCTAAAATGTAAATGTTTCGATAGTGTTTTTTTAAAAACTTAATATAGTTTTTAGTATATTATATACTTACTATACTTAATTTATTAATTTATTGTACAATACCGAGACGAGTGACAAATGTTATAATATTATATATTTTTGTCAGAAATGTAGATAATTAAAACAATTAAGCATTAAAGTATCAGTACTAAAGGTAAATAATACATTTCAATTTAAAAGGAACTTAAAAATAGTTCATTTGCATAGCTGCATTTAATCGTTTTTGAAGATAAAGTTTTAAACCTCAAAATCACCTGATAGCCAGCCTCAGTCGTAGGGCCCCACAACACTAAATCTGGACCTGGATTTATGTATGATTATATTTTTTTAGGAGTAATAAAGATTGAATATTCTATAGGTTAGGTTTCTGGCATAAGTTATTCTTATTTGCAATTAAAAAATATCAAAAATACAGTCACAATTTTTTTTAAGCGTTTAAAAAGAAAAATCCTTGAAATCACTTAAATTTTAAATTATTTTGTGGTTAAAAATGCATAAAATGTTTAAACGTAACATTCTTAACATAATAACATCTTATAAGTTTGAAAATGAATAGAAGATTTTTGATTTTTTTCTTTCACGCTAGAAATTAGATAAAAAACCTTTAGCGTAAAGCCACACAAATAATGTATGTTTGACTGAAATTCAAAATTGGACGATATTCAGTTGTATAAAAAATCAATCCAATTGTTTTATTATTTTGTGACCATTCAGAAAATATTAATCATCCCTCCCAATTTCCTAATATGTTATATCAATATATAAATAAACATTATACTTATACAAATAGGTATAGGTATTGCATATTATACATATGGTGTAATATTGTGTATTTGTGTATGACTGTCGTCAGATATAGATTATTTATATAGTGCCATATAAGTCTAATTAATCTATATATGTCTTTAAGATTATTTATTTATTATAAAATTAAATTGAAACGACGCGCAGGAGGAGATTATATTATATTTCGTAACATGTCTGCACTAATTAGTAATTTATCATGATGATGCAATTACAACTGCAGTTCTATTATACATGTAGAGAATAACAATTAACAACACACTATATTAATTGAAAGCCTGGAATAAATTGTTATATCCAGCAGAAAATACAAACAGTGTAAATTATTTAACAATTAATTATTATTATTGTTGTTACAGAGGGTACACTTGTAATTATTGTACATTGTACCTATATAATTGTATATGACTGTATTGAAAGTCTATATTACTATAATATTTAGGCACATCATAATACCTATATTTTTCATATTATATCGCGCTATCAATTATGATAGCGCGATATAATATAATATTTAAAAATATGAAAACAATTAACTTGAGATCGTCAAGTTAAGTCAACGTTAGAAACGTTAAGCTATAATATAGTTATAATAAACAATAAATAGGTACCTATTTATCCCTAAAAGTTTAAAGTTATAATAATTTAGATAAAACTGAAAAATGTTAACTTAACTCAGTGGAATTTTTTTTAACTATACTACCTACTGGGTCACATTGTATAGTGATTATATGGAACCTCAAATTGTTTAAATAATAACTAAATATGTTCAGTGGCGTATTTACAAGGGTGGTCCAGGGGTACCTGCCCCCCAGAATCTCTCAAAAAAAAAAAATTTTAAAATTCTTACATATTTGCTGACCCCGATTTATGTAGCCTTTCTTGGACATGGTTTTTTTCCCATGAACAAAATATTTATATGAAATATAGTTTAAAACTAGCTAACGAACGCTGAAAAACCCGTCGCAGCGAGTACAACTTTTCCTTGTATTGTATATTTGTATATACCAGGTAGGACCACGTTTACTTATGTCCTATTTATTTTCTGTCCAGAGATTAGCGAGTGATATAGACGGTTATTGTCATAATGTCATATTTTTACAATTTAAAAGATTCTCTCTTACCACAAACCACAAGACATTTTGAATAAACTTTGTAAAAAAAAAAAGAATTAGATTTTGTACTTACAAATTATAAAATATACTTTTGTTAAAATTAGCCCACGAAATTTAAAATACCTATTAAAATATATTAAAAAAATGTTTTCTATTCTTATTATCTATAAACAATCATTTTTTTTTATTATTAGATGACCCGCGGCAACATGGCATTGGGTGTGGGTGGAACTGTGAGTGTTTTGTATTGGATAGGTTTGGTACAAGTGTGTGTTGTGGCAGAATTTCTAGTGGGGCACCCGTAGGTTTCTGCCATGGCCGGGGTGAGGGATGGTGGCACTTGTTCTCCGGACACCGTGACTTGCCCAAAGAAAAATGACGCCCAGTGACCGAGAATCGAACCGGCGACGGCTGGGCCGCAACCGACGCCTTCGACCGCTCGGCCACCTGTCCCCCCCCAAAAAAATGATTTCTTTATATCAGTATACCTACCTATATTATGTCGGAAAATACGCCAGTATGTTGTTAAAAATGTATTATAGGTACTATTCCGATCCCATTGTTTTTACACACTATAGCAGGCTGTAGTGGTTAGGAACACGTTTCGATCAACTTTATTAGATTATTACTATTTACTATAAAGGGATATTTGTTTCGTTGTTTTTGTACTTATTTAAAATCATTGTTCCTATAAAGCGTGATTAAATAATAAAAAAATTAATTAATGAATAACAATAGTTTTAGTTATGACTTATGTTATTGCAATTTATTAGTATTGTATAATGTAATATTAAAATAAATTACTTTAATAATAGCAATAATATTTTTAAAAAACTTACTAATATAGGCTGACAAACCGCCTTCGCTTAGAATTATTTTTCGTGTGCAATGGTTAAATGGTTTATCATTGAATTCAAATTCAAGTATTTAATACACCCATTACAGTGACCCACTCGACACTTACTACAGGAGACCCACTTTCCCAAATTTTTTTTTACCTAATTTCAGGTTAAATATAATATTTAATATTTCAATGTGATACTTGAAAATAAATGCTTTTTTCATTTTAGAAAATATGCAATACCTATTTTAATTATTTACGCCGTTCCAAAAACGACATATGTGGCGTGAACAACAACGTATACATGCATAATAATTATATAGAACACATATATATTATATCTACACGTATCCGTATAATTTTAGTATTTGCAATAGGTACCCATATATTAATATATTATATATATAAATATATATATTTTGCATATATTTACCATTTTACCATCTATGTATAGACTATAGGTATTGTGAGTTATTGTCGTTTCTGTATATGGTGGAATATATTATATATGTATATATACGATTTCACAACAAGCTATGTAATTATCTAGTCAAACTGTCAAGCGTATTATATTATATTAATGTATAATGCCATGTTTCGCGGCCATCTTACAGCACCCAAATTCGACTTAAAATTAGGTTTAATCTTTCTATGTAGCTAGGAAAAGAATATAAGCAACTTAATATGTTTACACGATAGTCTTCCCCAAAATATCGAATAGCTATAGGCACTAGCGATGTCAAATTCCGGTAAAAAAAAACAACTTCACACTGTCACAATTCTTTACAACACACTACAAAGTACAAACCCCAAACAATAGATACATGATACCATATTATTATAATATATAGATCAACCAACTTGTATACAATATTCGTTTATTATTATTATTATTTTTATTTGTTATATACCTATGGGTTTTATGTTCAAGGACGAGTGGATGTTTACAATGGTAAGGACACTATCTAAATAGAAGAGGTCAAAGGAGTGGGTTTACAGAAGAAGCATTTTGAGAGTGACGAGTACATTTTTCTTTTATTTATTTTCTCGAGTGTTTTTTTTTTATACATCAGCTAGGAAGTTGAGGAAATGTCACATTTTTAAACATTTGAAAACATAAATTAAAAAAAAGTGGATGTCGCTCTGCTGTACAGTAGGTTACAAGTGGGTCACTGTATAATGGATGCTTTTAAATTTGAATTCAATGATACAATATCATTGTATAAGAAAAACGATTCTGAGCGAAGACGGTATGTTAGTCTAGGTTTAAGACAAATTATATACATATCTATGGTATTAAAAAAAAATTGACCTAAAATAAATTCCAAATTAATCATATCACAATATCCATTAGGTACTTATAACACGTTATACACCAACAACAAACCCTGATACTATCATATATATATAATAGTACACTTTAGAAGTTTCAAGTAGGTACCCACGAATAATATTATATAATCACAACAAAATAACTAGGTTTTTTAATATGTAATTTCGTCCAAATTTGAACATAAAATGACTATAAAAATAAACTGTGATTGTATATTTTTTAGATTTTTCGGTAAGAGAATTAACTACTTACGTGGAATCTTGTTTTAAATTTTCAATCCTTAGCTATAAAAACTGAACATTTTATAATTTATTAATTACGATGATTAATAATTTTCGAGATTTTGAAAAATTCTGTCAAAATTCGATGTTAAAATGCTTATAAAAAAAAATTGTGCCTATGTATTTTTAATATTTTTCAACTGATATTGTAACAATATATCAGGAGCCTTGTATTAAATTTTTACACTTTTTGGCCCAACAGATAAAACTTAATTGATATTTATAGAAAAAAAAAACTAAAAAAATTGAAAACTGAAAATGTCCGTAAACGGCTCAAAAAGAGTCAAAATATTTTCAAAATTGTATGGTGTATAGGAAATGCTAATATAAACATTCAGTGAAATTTTCATGTATTTACAGTAATTCGTTTTTTAATTACAACAAAAAAAGGAAATTGCCACATGAGAAATCGAGTGAATATCCAATGTTGTAAAAATTTGAATTTCAAACGCTCATAAAAATTTAATTTGACTTTCCGGTAGAGATTTTTTTATTGATAAAGGTAGACAATCTTATGAGTAATCTTGTATTAGATTTTCAAATCTTAGATTTAAAAAGAAAAATTTTTACGAATTCTTAACTCAAAATAATTTGCTAATTTTCGTGATTTTTCCATATTTTGTCAATTTTTGAACTTTAAATGCTTATAAAAAAAAATTGTGACTAAGGATTTTTAATATTTTTCATCTGCCTTTGAAACAATATATTAGGAGCCTTCTATTAAATTTTCAAGCTTTCGCAACCAACAAATAAAATTTTATTGATATTTCTAGAAAAAAAACTAAAAAAAAACGAAAAATGAAAATGTCCCTAAACAGTTCAAAATAAATCAAAATATTTTGAAAATGTTATCGTGTATAGAAAATGCAAATATAAACAACCAGTGAAAATTTCATGTATATACGTTCATTTGTTTTAAAGTTACACCAATAACCAAAATCGATTTTTTGGAAAATCAATTTTGCGTAAAAATTCCCGTTTTTCCTTAATTTTTATGTTGTTTTTCCC
Source organism: Macrosiphum euphorbiae (assembly GCA_949089665.1). Lineage (NCBI taxonomy): Eukaryota > Metazoa > Arthropoda > Insecta > Hemiptera > Aphididae > Macrosiphum > Macrosiphum euphorbiae. The sequence goes on along the minus strand of CARXXK010000004.1, from coordinate 28,340,099 downwards.
GGCGCGTGTGAAAACTACTGGGAAATTTAAATTTTGACCTCCCCAATGCACCAACGATATTCACTTTCCAATCGAACAAGATACTGAAGTCGAAAATCGAAGCATTATTTCGACTACTTATCGTGTACACAGATAATAAAAAAATAAAAAATAAAAAAATAAAAAAATAAAAAAATAAAAAAATAAAAAAATAAAAAAACACACATCATTGTAAAATCAATACATTCATCGTTTCACTCAGAATCTAAAATATATTATATTAGCTGACCCCGTGCGCTTCATTAGCCGTTAAAAATGCCAACTCTATATGATTCAAACTTTGTTCAATTTGTTATTTAATATTCGGTGCAATGGTGTCAAAACTTAAAAATGTTCATCGATCATCTTGAATCTCAAAATACTTGAGCAAGTACCATTTTAGAATGAGAATTTTGGAAAATGCTTTCTCAGTGCACACTTGCACGGTGGTACGAAGGTACCGTGATAATTGCAAGCATCAAGCTATGATTGTTTAAGCTCTATGTTCATAAGTCAGTGACCCAGTAAAGACACGTTTGAATCGTTTGATTATATTATATTATAGCCATTCCGAACGGTATAGATCATGATTTAGTGATTATGCAATCAGTATAATATTAGGGAATAGGCAGGCAATCCAGTATCTGGTATTGCGGACCCTGCGAGTTGCGTACCTAAGTGTATATTTTACATTCATAGAACTATTGTAGAAGATAGGTGTCCCCTGTGCAAATAAATAGCTGGCCATAAAAATGCCACCACTTATATGATTCAAACTTTATGTTCCATTCGTTATAGTTAATAGTTAATACCCGGTGTAGTGATGTTCTATACTTAAAAAAAAAGGATTTAAGTTTAAGTTTTTTAATTTCTGGTCAGGCGGTACTGCTGGGAGCCTTCCTATTAACGTTATTATTTTATGTCTATAATGTTCAACACACTAACTCATTACACCTTATTGTATAGATTGTAAATATTCTTTTTAAAATAAAATAAAGTTTAACTTTGATTTTGATTATATTTTTAACACATTAATCATAAGATTTCACATTTTTTTGTGCTTACGACTGGATTTATTTTTGAAGATCACGAAAGATCACCCTTAAATTTTTTTTAAATCTGTTAATGACTGGTGTTTTTGTAATTTTATAGTACATTGTATTAAATTATATCCACCATTATAATATATTGAAATAAACGGTTTCCCTATAATTAATATCCGTCGATTTATCCCATCTTAATCACAGTAATTTTGATGGTTCTGATCAAACAAAAGATAAGGGTCTAAAATTCTATTCAAGCATTATAACTATTTTATTTTTTGTAACCAATAGCAACCATAAAGTAAACAAAAATATATTATTTATTCGTGAGCTAAATATTAAAGTAAAAAAAAAATGAAGGACACTTATCGAGATAAAAATATATAGCCTAAAGAATATAGATCAATAGGGTAGTGTAGCTTTCTGATGGTAAAAATATTTTTGACATCGGTTAAGTAGTTACAGAGATTACCCCGAACAAACAAAAATGTTTTCTTCTTTATAATATTAAAATATATACAGATTACGTATATATAATTGCATAATACTATTATGTTCATAAGAATAACAAATAATAAATTATACTATTCTGAGAGGGCTATTCTACGCCTTGATATAAGCATCGATACGCCTCCTATATTATCACCTACAAACTAAATCATTCATCAAATAAATATCTAAAATGACAATCTGGATATTTTGAATAAACGATCAACGATTAACATCAGAAAGTATAATATCATAATATATATATATTTTTTTTATTAGGGTTGAGGCTTCGGCAACAAAGATCATTAACCTGTGGTACTGTAGGGGGGAACTGTAGGTTGTTAACACGTGTGTGGGTTTTGGCCGAATTTTCGATTTGGGCACCCGTAGGTATCTGCCATGCCCGGGTGGGGGATGGCGGCATTTGTTCTCCGGACACCGTGACTTGCCCGAAGAAAAATGCCGCCCGTGACCACGGGATCGAACCGGCGCCGGCAGCGTCGCAACCGACACCTTAGACGGCTCGGCCACTCCGTCTCCCATACATAATATATATTATTAAATATAATATTTTGATAAGAACTTATACAAAATGTTTTTGAAACTTATGTTTACAAATTAATATAACTAATATTATAAGAATTTAAAGACCTTTATGCTTAGAAGAAAAACAATTTAAAATTAACTATTCAAGACATAAGTATATATTAGCTATTGTAGATATTTAAATATTTAACTACGTATTAGTGTATACTAGCATATTTTAATTAATATTTAGTGTGGTATTTAGTGTGTGTATTTTATGTAGGAAACTTATAAATTGAGATTAACACATGACTTGTTAGTGGATACTTCTTACGCTCTATACGGTATATTATGGACTACAATAAATAATAATGAGAAGTAAATAAGCCTAACTTATTTTTGCCATTTTCACGTATTCAGATAATTTAATGCATAACAGTACCAGCTGGCAAGTGGCAACTATATAATAATTTTGACATCATTATTCATTATATACATTTAGTATTAGTAAGAAGTAATATTGTCAATGTCGTTGTTACTTGTTAATTATATACGATCACTATAATCTAAACATCTAACATTCTAACCTCTATGTTTATTGATACGTAGCTATACGTGCAAGAAGAAGACGATTGAGATATATTAAATCATTAATCATTAAGCATAACTCTATATACATAAAGGTCAATAGTTATAAAAAATAAAGCCATGACTCTATTGACTTCTTCCATAGTCCATCTTGATTTACTAAATGTTTGGCATTCGTATTTCGTGTACCTATTAGGTGATCTACTACGGGAAGTTGATCTCATACCAATGTATTATATTGTATTATAATTGATCCACCCCATTTGAATACCTACATAAAATATAATATTAATTATAAAGGATTAAACAAATTAGTCAAATAGTCAAATCAAAATGCAATAAGAAAAAAAATAAAATTTCTATTAGGTATAGTAGGTATTCGAGTTCAATAAACTTTTTATCAATATTAAAAATTGTATAAATATATATTTGTTATTATTTACTGGCCTCCTCGTCTCCGCCATTCTACGATAAGATATCGAATTAATAGGTATCATCATGTAGGTACTACAAAATAAATGTAAAGATAACAGTTTAATAATTATGAAATATTTATACAATTTAATAGATCACAAACTACATTTACGGTTAAAATGTAGATCCACAGGCTACACGAATGCCAAATGTTTTTTTTAATATTTAGGTAGATATAATCTCTATACTTATTGTCGTTTAAATTTATTAAATATAATATTATAGACAGTATCATAGCTGTACATTTGTAAGTTTCAACAATGATTTTAACCAATGTATTTTTAATATAACCTTACTTTTTTTTTAAATATCAAACGAACTATAATATATTTTATAAAAATATTTTACACTTGTTCAAATTTAACTACTGCATGTTATTAAAATTGCTATATTTCCGAGTTAATGTCAAGCGTATACACCTGAATACTGTATAGTATATAGAAATAATATTTTTTAACGGTCTATTGTTACGAATTTATGATATTATATCAATATATTGATATTTTTTTACCTGTAGAGTAGTATGAGTATTTTTTTTTTTATATAAAACCTACTTGAAAATCAAAAAATATGGACTTAGTGTAATTTATACATGCTTGCATGTACCTATACCTACTGCAATATCATAATCCGGTACATAACCAGCTGTCAGCGTGTAAATTATTTGTAACTGTAAAGGTAGGAGCCTACCTTCCTACCTACCTATCTCTTCAGTATAATATTATAGAGTTTACCTTCAACAGAGTGAAAGTGAAATAAAAAACATATATATAATAACAAGGAGCAATAATAATATAATGGTTAACACACTTGACACTAAAGTGTTATATAATCCAGTGAACTCTTGTCTTTTAACGTTATAGTTTTATCAGTGTTGATTTTTTAAACAGTCATGTGAGATCTGCTTCTTGAGAACATCGAACTTAATAATTATTATTATAAAATCATAACATGCATACTAAACATTATGGCCGAACTATTTTCACCATATCCATCGCAGCGTATTTGGTTTTAGACCATGTGGGTCTAATTAAAGCAGCGTCTGAAGGTAAACGCCAAAACACGTCCATTGATTTTTTGTTTTTTAATTCTTGTGTCGATTGAATTTTCATTTTTTTTTTTTTTAATTAAACGTGTTAAATAGTTTCTAATTATGATTTTTGGCCGTCAAATATATTGGGTAAGCGTGCGATGCAATTGGTCAGAGACCATTTGTCTAGAAGACAAGAGAGAAAAAAGTCGAGGAGTTCAAAACAAATTTGTTATGGTAAGATGAACTTGAACATTGTAAATAAAATTTTAAAGTCTGGTTTAGCTAACCATATACGATAGGTACATCATAATTCATAATATATCTACGCATATATTTTGTAATTTATATGTATAATATATACCTTAACTGTGACTGACGTAAATTTTAATAATACACCAACTTACGTCTGACATCGTAACACAAGGACCGACAATCATTTTTTACTAAAACGACAAAAATGTGAGACTTGAGCAACGGCGTTGGCGAAAAAGAAACAGTCGCGAAACACCAGTATACGTATATATAACTACAAGCGTGCACTGCACGTAAACTTTTGTGACGAGAAAAAGCACTATTAACTTGCCGGCTTAAAATAACTGCAACATCGCCGAATTATTATTCATCTCGTACGAACGACTGACAATACGTGCAACGCATATATTACGAATGTCGTACTCTATATGCATCACATATTACAAGAGTCGCCGACGGGATTTTTATTTTTGTTGTTTTTTTTTTTTACAACGATACGTCAACAATAACACTGCAGACATGGTCGGATGCTTCCCTATACCCCGGACCAATTATTCGCCGCTCATGAAATCGCCTCAATCGCCGGACACGGTGGACACGAAATTCTTGGTGATGACCCGACAGAATCGCAGCGATCTGATTTTGGTCACGTACGGCGACCGGCACGTTTCTATGAACAACTCTAACTTCAAGCCCGAACTGCCGACCAAGATCATCATTCACGGGTTCAAAGGCAGCGGACACGACAAGGTGGCAAAACTCCTAGGCAACGCGCTCCTGGACCTGGTTAGTCTGTAGACATACTATTATATATCTACCTACCTACCCATATATATATATACCTAGATTCGCGGTGGGGTTATAGGTCCGTGATTTTTTTTATTTGGATTAAATACAATTATTACCTTTTTTCATCTAAACCGGTTGCACTGATACAGGAAGACGCGAATGTGATTTTCGTGGACTGGGAAAAAGGAGCAGCCGGGCCTGGCTACGCGCTTGCGGCCGCCAACACGCAGTTGATCGGACGTCAGCTGGCGATATTGATCACGGACATGGTGGCGCTGAACGGTGACCCTGCCAAGATTCACATGATCGGGTTCAGCCTCGGTGCCCACGTGGCGGGTTTCGCGGGCAAGGCGTTGAAACTGATCGATATACGCGTCGGCAGAATTACAGGTGATGCCTGGGGTCTCGAATACGCCTAGTTGGTAATAAATTGAGATTTTGAGGAATAAATTGAAGTGTATCGATACGTATGGGTTTAATTATATCTAGCGTTCAAGAAGTTACATGACGAGAGATATACCAGCGAAACGTATACCGACCCGTATCGGATTCGGACTCAGATACGACTACCGATACGTGTCGATACGTATCGAATTTTCCTTCTTTAAAATTTTTCATATATTTTATTAGCTTTCGGACAATTCGATGCGTTTATTATACATATTTATACGATGAATAATATTTCGTTTCTGGTGCAGGTCTGGATCCCGCGTCCCCGCTGTTCAGACAAATGTTGTCAGCCTCGCTGCTGTCACTGAGCTCAGACGACGCCGCATTCGTCGATGTAGTACACACAGACGGTGCCAGGATATGGTCCGAGGGGTTCGGCTTGTTCAACCCGATCGGTGACGTCGACTACTTCCCGAACGGCGGTCTTGACCAGCCAGGTTGTGAACAAGTCCGCGGTTCGGTAATCGTAAGCCGGTTCGGTAAGTCTTATATGAGTTATTATAAGTAAGTCTTATATAGGTACAATTTACATATTATATAAACTATATAGATCGAATAACGCGATTCTGGTTGATGCGTGATGCATCTTAAGCAAGCATGTTTTTTTTATTTGAATGCAGAGATGCAGTTTTCAAAAACATTTTTTAATCTAAATCGGATTATTTTTATGAATATTTTGACTTATTTATTTATACGTATTAAAAATTATCTATTGAATATTGAAACAATGGTTTTTTTTTGTTTATATAAGTATATTTTAAACTGTTTGATAATAAGAGTAAAGTGACAAAGGGTTTCCAGGCTATCCTTCAAAATTGTTTACTGTTTAAATGTTATGTTAATGTATACATATAGAGGGAACGATGAATTCAAGCGTGGTATGTAATCATCTCCGGGCGTTACAGTTCTTCCTGGAAAGTCTCAAAGCTGTGTCAGATCCTGACGCATGTCAGTTTACCACATTTCCGTGCCCAGCCGGATGGTCAATGTTTCAAAGGGGCGAATGCTTCCCAACAAATTGCACAGGTACTTAACTTATTCTAAATTACAATGTATTTATGTATTGTATATTACCTATTATCACAATTAATATAGTATAATATGCATTATTGCATTATATCTTCAGAATTCGCACATAGCGCTACTACATTTAAACTTATACCTGACAGCGATATTATAGGTATATTATTTGTATCATAATAACGCGCTCGTTGGTAATTTTGAAAATTATTCATCTTTTTACAAAAAAGAACTAGGCCCTTTACGATGAAATATTGGTAATACAATAAACTATGAATAGTCCTTTACTTTCACGAAATTGAGATTTGTATTAACACTATTAATTATATTATTATATTATATAAAATTTATAATGATAGCTGGTTCTATATTATTATTTTACTCACGCGTGGTGTTAAGTCTGAATGCGATTTCCTTTTCTCAGTTCGGTGTACTCGACACTACGTTTCATATTGTTTAATTTATTTAGTACGTGGCAAAGGGAATATTGATTTAAAGATACGTAACTATCAAGTATCAACTGACAAATACAAAATAATAAATATTAAAAAAAGTGATACAATAATATATTAATACCCTACTAACCAAAAGTAGCATATCATATAAATGTTTGTGTTACTATTTATAATTGTTTCATAAACATTTCGAATAACTTTTTCGTAGATTCAAATTGTGTAACCATGGGTTTTGCGGAATCTCAATCGAAACTCCGTGGTCCACTGTATTTCACAACTAGAGATTCAAGTCCATTTTGTGGTATGGGATGTTGATCGTTGATTTTGGATTTTGTATTGATACTAAATTGTTTATATTACATATTTCATTCTATAGGGAGACAGCTCAAGGCATCCGTTTTACTATCTCCAAAAACATCTAAGCTTCGAGGTTACTTGCAAATATCGTTAGAAGATGGTGAAAACACGGCAAACTTTAAGCTCCGAACAAAGTAATAATTATTGATATATTTACTTTTGGTATTATCATGACGATTTGTGTTAAGAAATTAACCAATGACGCAGTTATTGACACCAGCGCTTTATTTATACCTAAATTGAATTAATTTTTCCAGGCATACGGATTATATTTCTGGCGGACTTCTAGCTGAAGGACTTTCAGTAGCTAGATATGAAAAATCTGTGCAAAGATATTTAAATGTCGAATTGAGTTTCCAATCATTAGCTTATCAAACTGAAAACGAAAAGCATGGGCTCAACAGTATTGTAAATGTGGTCGTGGACAAAATATCCATTTTTGACACGGAAGGAAACGTGTAAGTACCTATGTATATAATTTCTGTAAGTGCTAAGAATGATAATTGTTCACATCATGAAAATTAGAAAATATTTTGTTTTTTAGATGGTCTAATTGTACAGAGAATTCGAATTTAATCCATGTGGACGGAACAACGATATACGCCCAAACGTATTCACTTTCATTATTTGATGCTTGTTAGACAAAATGACTGAGAACAGTCAATTTTTTTTATTTTTTTTTTTTTATTTATTGAATATATCTACTTAACGAACGACTGAAATTATTACATATATATATTATAATACTAAACAATGTATACTATGGTTATGAACTAATTCTAATTTAAAAACAAATTTTTTTTTATATAGATACTTTATTATATATTATATATATAATATTATACAAGTTTATTATACTGGTTTTTGTTTTCTTGTTAAACGATGCAATTTTTAATGTGGACTGTAAAACGAAATTATGCAGTGAGCCATAAAACCTAAGTATTATATGTATAGTTAGTTAGGTATTTTACGATACTGAGAAGATAGAAATATATAATATGATACGGTATGTATAAATATTAAAAATACCTATCTTAGTCGTATATATTATATAACCCACGTGGGAAATTCGTGGGTATTGGCTTCGCTATACATTATTATATAAATCCATTGTATTTTTGTATACATATTTTATTATATGTAGAGTACACTGCGACTGATGACTGGTATTTTCATTTTATTATATTCTCACCCCCTCGAAACTAACCCACGGAGGGTGCCAAGCGGTTTTGTACGGTTATCGATCGACCCATCCGGCGCGCGCCAGCGCTTTTCACTCCAGATTAGTCAGTATGCCACGATGACCATAATTATTGTGTTCTCGGCGCTGTAAACACAACACGCGTGTTTTTATCAGGGTTCGACGGAGGATATTTTTGCACGATAAATATTATATAGGTACGTGTATGCAGGTATATACATCACGCGCATTACGTGCAAAGTGATAACATACAGACCGATAGAAGCGCACTTCTTTCGAAAGGGACATGTCGTGTATCGTGTTCGGAAGACCGGGTTCTCTGGGTGCCTGAATTCCTAGGTGGCATTATGGCAAAATGGTAACGACTAGAGTAGCATCTACGAACAAACGATCGTCTGCTGCAATGCTCTGTTGCGCCCGAAAGAAGGTAAGAGCGAAAAATCATTTTACCGAGAACAATAATTATAAAATTAATTTAGTATATTATACCTACCTAGATCGATCAAAACCAACACAGATTTCTAAACTAACGAAATCGTAGTTAATTCATTAGGTAATCATTACCTACATATATTATTGATATTATAAATTGTTTCCATCTCTCTCTGTCTGTCACTCTCGCTCGCTTTATTTTTCTCTATTGTGGGAAAATTGATATTTTCTATTAAATAATATATAAAAATATTGTTGATTAAAAAAAAACAACAAAAATTTCAAGAAACATTAAAATGTTCCATTTGGTAATTATTACTATTTGTAAATACGCGTTGTACAATATTTTATATTAAATTTGATAGATTTTGAGCAATAGGTAGGAACGTAATATAGTTTTCTTATATACTTAAATCGTTTTAAATTATTGCTTTGGATAATTTTTAAAAATTAATTTACGGTACCTATCACTTTATCAGTTTAACTTATTTAATTTTTAACGCAAACAATTTTTTTTTAATTTATTAGTATTTTATCTTTTGTATAACACACAAGTTGTTTTTGGTAAATACTATGAATATCTTTAATTGTAAAAATTATCTCAAAGAGCATTATTAAATATTGTAATATTCGTCCTAATCTAAAAAATCATTTCCTCAAATATTATATTATATACCTACGAATATGATTGATGAACGTTTATTATATAAAAAATATATCACTACAGTCTACAATATAAAGACAATATTATATGATAAATAGTTTAAACATTGCCAAGTTTAATAATAAATAACTGCTTTTTACAATAAACAAGTCAAAATTAAATATTAAAATTAATTAAAAAGTACTTACATTGTATGAAGTATGTTTACACGTACACGATGCTTGTGGTATCGTTGTAATGTAAATATCGTAACAATTTAAGAATACTTTATTGGATTTATAAAATCATGGTACATTTGTAGGCAAGCATGTAGTTCATTGTTGTATGTATCACAATATTGTTATATCTATTACTTGTAGTTTTTATGTCAAATACGCACAAATTTCAAGACGATAATGTGTTTAAAAAAGCTGTATAAAACACGTCAAACTACTATGCTCATATCAGTTAAAATTTCTGTAACATTCTGAACCACTAAGTATAATGTATATCGTATTGTTTATTATCTTTTACTTATCTTGTACTTTTATTACCAAGATGAACGAATTTAGTATTGCAACATTCTTCAATTATATCGACGTAGTATAATATAATATTATATGACATTGCCAACTACAAATCCTACTTAGACTATATATTTTTACACATGAGCCAACAGTTGTGCAGGTAACGTTGGAATTAAGTATATAGTTAATGTCGTAATGGTATAATACTATAATATAAATTATATCATTTTAATAAGAATTAACTATAATATAATTATTCAGGATACAACATTTAACTTATTTTTTTTTTTTTTACTTTTATTATACAAAATATTTAGATGAATTAGTTAGGTACATAAACCTTAAATTATACAATACCATGATATACCTAGATAAAACTTAAATTACATATTTGCATATGCAATGTGCATGAACAGTGTACACTACCCACAATATTGTGCATTATGCGTTATAAATAATAAAAATCATAGTAGGTATTAGTAAATTATCAGTAAAAAGATTCCTAAAAATTAAAATTAAATTATTAGATGCATGAGAATAATATTTTATTATATTATGTACTTGCCATAGCCCATTAAATATATTATGCATTTGTATCATATTATATAATAATTTGAAACTATAACAATAATTATAATATCAGTAGCCCCGAAATTTCAAAAAAATTTCAAAATAGTTTTAGTGTTTTGTGAACTCTTAAGACGCATAACCGTAAAACGTAAGTAACCACGAATTAAAATTATAATATCTATGAAGTTATTTGCAAAAGTGTTATATATCTACGGCATCAGCATACCAAACTTATGAGGGATCCAGTTAAGGTGACTCTCTGTTATATAAAAAATTATCAGTACAACTCTCCCCCCAAAGTACATTACTGTATGATATATATTATCAATACGTATAATAAAATTGATTATATGTAATAACTAATAACTAATAGGAAGAATTCGTGAACATATTTATTAATCAGAGTTAATAGTCAATAGTATATTTTGATGAAAACGTAAATGGATTTCCTGATTACCTAACTGATATATCTGTTTGTAGTTAATAAATTTCCATCAGAAATATGTACCTCACATTCTGCAGAGTTTATACACGAGCGTATGACCGTGGGTACTCGAATGCGAAAAAGGTATTAAACTATTAACTCCCCGAAGTTTTAAATTATAAACATGTCCTGTCCCTTTTCCCATTAAGAATAATTTTTAATTCTTGAATTTATTTTAGTTTGATTACAACTACTCATTAGCCGTTTTAGATTCTGAGAGGAGAGATGAATGTATTAATTTTACAATGATATGTGTGTGTTTTTTTTGTGTCTGTATACACAATAATAAGTCGAAATAATGCTTCGTTTTTTTAACTTCAGTATCTTGTTCGATGGGAAAGTGTCAAAATTCCCAGTAGTTTTCAAAAGCGCCGGGAAAAAAAAATTAGGAAAAACTAGAATTTTTACTCAATATTTGTTTTCAACAAAACCGATTTGAGTTTTTGAAGTAACTCTAAAACAAATTACCGTTAAATCATGACATTTTTATTGTTTATATTAGAATTTTCTATACACCATAAAATTTTCAAAATATTTTGAGATGTTTACGTACATTTTCTGTTTAATTTGTTTAGCTTTCTTTTTATAAAATTGTATTTGTTGGGTCAAAGAGTTAAACAATTTAATACAAGGCACCTGGTATACTGTTAAAATAGTCGTTGAAAAATATTAAAAATACATAGGCAAAATTTTTTTTATTATCATTTAAAGTTCGATTTTTACAACATTTAACAAATTTAAAATTAAAAAATGATTTTGTAGTTAAAAATTTATAAAGTGTTCAACTTTTTTTAGCTAAGGATTGAAAATTATAACAGGGTTGCACGTAAAATAGGTTATATATAAATTACTTTATTCACAATAATATCGTTAAACATACTTAGTAATATAATTCAGTAGAGCAAATCGACATCCACTTACCTGCCTTTTCATATTTTGTATAACTGAACATAATACATGGTAGATAATGTTAATTTCAAATACGTGCTGTAAATATGATAAATGAGACTAATTGCACCATAATAGTATAATAAGTACCTATAGGAAATATGTTATATTATTTATTAGTTATTTGACCATTTTGCAACATGTATTCACTGTAATATCTCGATTACCGCGAGGATATAAATTAGTGCGTTTGGATTAAAAGGCAATTACAATTTATATTATCATAAACGAGTTAAAACTAACCTAACTGCTCGCTGCAGTTGACATTATAACAATATAATAATGACGGTTTTGTAATCTGTCTACGTGAAGTTAATTTTCGGTGAGCATTAACATAATAATATAGATGTTATAATAATATGTTGAATTTGGTTTTGTACTTGGTTGTTTATTGTGTTTTACAACATAGGTACCTACATAGACATTATTTCAGTGTACTGTGAACGTACCAATTACGTAACCATGTATTAAAATTGTAATTTGTATGAAGGTCGCTGCAAAAGTCTAATTTACATTTAATAACATTTATGAAGACATAAAAAGTATTTCTGCAGTTTCGGTGAATGTTGATGAAATAATATCAGACAGTTGTTTGTAGCGTCCGAAAAAATCATAAAAATTCACCTTTAAAATATAGGCACTAATGACTGGAGTATACATGCGTACAGTTTATATTACAGTAAAATGGGGTAACTTTGATAAATTTGTACCGTTTTATTACAATTTTACTTTTTATTTTATGGATAACTTCTGTAGTATTAACTATAAAATTCCAAAAATTACATCTTAGTTATTGCTAATTATCCTCAATTGTTTAACATTTAAATTTTTAAATTTTTGATGTTATCTTCTGAGATATTAATCTTTTTAAAATGCTATCAAAGTTACACCACGTTTTGAGCAACTTTGATACCAGCATTTTGTAATGTGTTATCTAAGTTACCCCATTTTATGAAAAAAATATTAAATTGTCGTGGTACTATGGTGAATAAAAATATCATATTATCAAAGTTACCCCACGAAATCAAAGTTACCCCATTCTACGGTATATAATATTTAAATTATTTAACATTGTCATTAAAATAACGTTTTATAATACCCCACAAAGTTATGATTACAATATTTTTTAACATTACAATATATTTATTTTCTTTTGTAGCTGTTGATAACCTATTTTACATGCTTAGAATCAACTAGTCAATTTTTTGAAAATAATTTAGATTTTTTGAAGCAAAATTTAGACTGTGGCAGTCCAAATGGAAATCACCCATGTCCAAATGTAGACCGTTAAATCCAAATGAAATATAAACAAGATTAGATAGCAATATGTTCCCAGAAACATACTAACTTCTAAAGTTAGTCTTAATTACATCTACCATTATGATTTATGAAGTATATCAACTTATACGACAGAAAGACGTTTTTCTAAAAAAAAAAACCTAAAAATAGACAAAAGTCACTATAATACTTGTAAGTACTATTAACTGCAGTATATCATCCCAGTCCCTGTGTATACATCAACGGTCAGGCACGTGCATTTATAATAAACAGCAGGTAGAACTCTAAACAAGGCAGTAGGTACACTAGTATTATAATATAGGTACGTTTGTCCCCCCCGGCCCCCCCCCCCCCCCTTTGCCAACACATCCTCCAAACGTAATTTTTGAAATTTGAAAATATCAAATGACTCGAGATGAACATAACATAAACTATCTACACGACTACACCCGAGATATACGTCCTCCTTATGGGAATAACTAAATCCAGAAATCGTATCACAATAATATTATGCTTTCGAATAAGGTAACTCTCGTATCGGACGAGCTGCAGTAGCGCTATAGAGTTGTTTTGAATCCCTCAGGAACGGCTGCTGACATAATTTGTGTACATGACGTGTATCATGAAAAGCCAAAAGCGCACGATTTATAAATGTATATGACACACCATAATCATTGCATACACGATCACAGATACCGTACAGAGTACAGACTGTCGGACTGACGATACCCTCCAATCATTACAGATAAGGTGTGCATAAATGTAATATTATATATAGGTTATAGCAGGTATCGTTTACTATAGTGGCAAGTCCAAGTGACGCACCCAAATATGTATATATATTATAATATATCGGGTGATTCATTTAACGTATAACATTATTTTTTTCAAAAAGTATCAACGTTTTAAAAATATATTTTTTTACTTAAATTTAAGAAGTTAAAAACAGTAAAATAATTTTTTTTTAATCTTATTTTATAACGACTATAAGAAATATTTTCAAAAACGTTAGTGTTTTTTGAAATAAATAGTGTCTTACTTGAAATAGATCACTCCGTATAAATTATTATACGCATCATGTATCTGATTTCACGACCCCGGTCCGACTTTATACACTCCGCCACTATATTATTATATATAATATTATGTGACCTAACCTCGTCCCAGACATTATTTCAGTTACATTTAATTATTTTGTACCACATTGGCAACTAATCACCCTTACTCGGTTTAGTCGGTTACTTATACATACGCATACGTATCATCGCATTATATTGTTCAATATAACATAATATAGGTATGTTTCTATTGTTACGTAACACGCATTACGTTTTGTATTATATAAATCGAACATTGTTTTTGTATGCCTACCGCTATTATATGCGGATTCGTTTGCCGTAATTTAAGGTTTAATATTATTACAATTATTTTCTTGTTTAAGGCGTTTAAGCTGTATGTGTGACGTCAGCTAATGCCGATATGGTTGAATATAATATAATATATATCATGGACTATGGTAAAATAATCAATGTTACCATGTTTGTCGAGGTTTTAATTTAAATTTTTTCTTCTTAAATATTCGTTTCCTGGCTTTGATTTAAAAATAACACGGTCTGATATACGCATCTACCAAAATATGTATGAATTGTGCTTTTATTTAGCGCAAATGTACATTATTATTATATTATGCAAATGAACATTGAATAGTGAATCACATATATATGTACCGTAGTCGTTATTATGTAGTATTATTAATGTATACGTCTTTATGTGCAAAAAAATATTTTAACTATAACGTAATTTTCCAACGGACGATGCGCCGACGTCGCGGTCGTTATGGTGAAAAAACGTTTCTTATTTTTCGCGGGGAAACATTAAAGGTCAGAGTGAAAAAAAACGCCGAAAAAGGCAACTACCAGCAGATTCTCTCTAAGGTTTTATGTTATTTATGTATATTGTATATATCATCTATATATAGCGTCTAGGACGGGTGGACGGTATTTTACACTCGCGCCGTTCTCGCGCTCGGGATACAAGCGCCGAACGGCGATACGGTTTTAAAACAAAATCGATAATAAAAAAACACGCATTTTCATACATTCAACTCTGCCTGACTCTGTAAGCTGTTTTCACCTGAGTGGACATCTGAACAACTATACGGTATACGAAAAGTTGTTCAAAAATTAAACTTATAAATGCATATATATTATATAAAATATAAAATATCATATCGCATACTGCACCAATATATGGCCTATTGTATAAATTGAATATTATATCAGCAAGCAATATAATGTCACAATGTTTGCCCAGCCGGCAGCCGGTAACACGAGTCTTCGCCAGTTTGCACACTTATATCACATATATCGAAAAAATATATATATATTATATAGGATTATAAATTATATATATTATATTATTATAATGTTTATGTTTATGTGAATAATTTTCTCTTTGCCATATCGATTTATCCGTCACCTTTAAAAATGATATACTCTGCCACATATGTGTGCAAGTATAATATGCTCGGATATTGCTTGTACATAGAAATAGCGTTGCGCATAAAACGATATTTGTTGACATAAGAAAGGGGATTGGCAACGATTTGGACTAGGAAGAGAGAAAAAAATAGTCCTTTTATTGCGTTGGCCAAGAAATATTTATTTTATATGCCTTTTTCGAACACTATATTATAGAAATAATACAGTGTGATTCACTAAGCATGCTCAACCCCGTTTCTTCTTTAATAATGATTTTTTTCAAATTCTGATTTTCATATTTTTAAGTTTACTTACCTACTTAGAGAATATATTTTCAACTGCTTAGATTTTTTACATAATTTAAAAAAGTATCCTGTGGCGATATAAACATATTTTTCAAACAACAACCATCCTTATTTTCTGTAGGTATCTAAGTTGAATTAATATAATAAAAATAAAAATTACAACATAATAACTAAAATCGTTATTTTTGGTTATTCAACATCATTATGTAATCTCGTCCAAATTTAAACATAAAATAACTATAAAAAAAACAGTGTTTTTATATTTTTGAGATTTTTTGGTTATAGAATAACTTATACCTATGTGGAACATTTTTTTACATTTTAAATCCTTAGCTGTAAAAGTAGAACATTTTATACATTTTTAACCACAAAATCATTTTAAAATTTAAATTTTGTTAAATGTTGTCAAAAATTGAACTTTAAATGCAAATAAAAAAAAATTGTGTCTATGTATTTTTAAATTTTTCAACTGTCATTGTAGCAATATATTAGGAGCTTTGTATTAAATTTTCAAGCGTATAATGTTTTACTGACATTTATAAAAAAAAAAAAAAAAAATTGGAAACTGAAAGCCGATTTTAGGTGAAAATTCCCGTTTTTCCTTAATTTTGTTTTTTCCTCTGCTTTTGGAAACTATAAGTAATTTTTTACTTTTGACCCCCCCCCCCCCCCAAGAACCCACTAGATTCATTTTCCTATCAGAAAAGATACTGTTGAAGAATATCTATCTAAGAAAATCAATACATTCATCTCGCTGCTCAGAATCTAAAATGTGGATGAGTATGTTTCGTGAATCAGAGTGTACGCTCTTTTATAGTCATTATATTTACATTATAAATATTCGATTCTTTTAATGCGTTAGATTGTCCAGAAAATAATGTCTGATATTATTTATTATGCGTTTATAGTGTACATGTATACCAAGTCCTTTTTAAAAGCTACTCGTATCATTAAACATTTTAACGTACCTCATTTGTTTGCTTTTGATATCGTGGAAAATGGAAATACAAAATCCGTCAGTGGTGCATCATATATTCATGTAAATATTTAATACTGTATTAAACACACAGGAATGGTGATGAATATTGTATACTACAGTAGGTACCTACCTATATGGTAAATAAATCTTCCCAGCCCGTATAAATGGTATTTTATTTTGCATTATACAAATCATTCATTTTTTGTTTTCGTTGTATTTTAATGGAGCTTAAATTTCATCCTTTCCCGTGAATAAAAATCGTATCCGATCACGTGCCCCTAAAATTTGTCGACTAACACCGACGCATGCAGTAGGCAACTATATAAATTTACAATTACAAAAAATAACCCCTAAACGACATGCCTTATAATTCAGATAGTCAAATTAGAATATACGAGTATGTCTCTATAATCGTATGGTACGTCTTCTGTTTACACTATTTAATATTTATATTAGTATAATAGTTCAGAAATCTTCAGTGACACTATATAGTTAAAGTTAATATACTATAATAGTATAATATATAATATATTATTCGGTAATTGGTAATAATGGCCATAGAAAAAATGACCAAGTACAAAATTGGCCAAACTAAAACTGGCCACTAGAAATTTGTCCAACAGAAAAAAATGGTCATGTATAAAATTACCAAAGAAAAATATGTATTATAATAAATTGTTCTTTCAAAAAATATTTTTATAAAAATAGAAATAAAATAACAAAAAGGTGGGCTATAGTGGGTGTCGCTCTGCTGTACAGTAGGTTACAAGTGGGTCAATGTTACGGATGATATTAAATTTGAATTCAATGATATAATATCATTGTATAAGAAAAACGATTCTGAGCGAAAACGGTTTCAGCCTATTATAATACTTTGTATATTTGATGATACAATTGTTTATTGGTGAATTATCACTATTTACTTATCTATATTTAATTTCATAATTTGAGCAGAATAAATGTCTACAATATGCCTAAATAGCCTAAATATCAAATATAGGTTTTCATTTATTTATGAATATTTAAAGCTTAACCAAGATTAGGCAGTGATGTGGCAACGAGAATACCCTGAATTGTGTGGTTCACTACTCCATTAATCTGTGAACTTAACTTAAATAAACTACATGGTGTTAATTAAATAAATTTAAAAAAATATATATACCTATACACTATACAGTAATAAGTATAGGTATTTATGTAATTTAATTTTTGAAATGTTTAGAATACGCTTTTATTATCTTATTTTCTCAGATAATTGAAAATAAATCAAAATTGACCAAGTTAGAAGGAACAGAATAAGTAATATTACTTTATACTTGACATTTTCCTCGTATTATAATGGAAATCGTTAGAACAACAGTCGTCTGTTAACAATTTTTTGGAACCATCATTGAACATCTCATATTGTTTGGGTGTGTTTCTAACACTATTTTGGAAATTTCAAATTAAATAATATTATTGTTAATTAGTTATGATCTTGAATCATATAATTTCATATTTTGTAATACCTAAAATTATTTTATAATAATTTATAATACATTAATCCATATCATGATTGTTGATGATTAAAAATCAGAACATCCAACTTTCGGGCTGCGCCGCCAACCAAAAACGATACAGTGACATTTTATTGGAATATTGGATGACACATTCCACTCGCTCATTATGGTTGCATTACGGTAAATTATACACTATACCACGGTCTTATATAAGACCGTACACTATACAGTATACAGTATTAAATCAAATGCGAATATACAAGTACTCATAGTCCATAGAGTTATATGATACATTGATACGTAGACTATAGATACCTATACGGCTATACCTAATAAAATGTGGCCTCAATATGAATGTTTGTAAACGAACACACTACACATAATAGAAATCGCTAAACTAGACGTCTAGACCGGTGTGAAAAATAATGCAGTATGCACCGGGATGTTTGAACCATATCATTTACATGGTTCATTATCCCGGTGCGGGATAGTGTGGGATCATTTTTAAACCTGTCTAGTATACCGAATTTGTATATGACATACGCACTATACAATGATAGGTAGGTTGGTACCTATATAGCTATACTTGTTATTTAATATTTATATGCCATATTACCGTACTATGCAGCGGGTTACTCGGTGATTATTTTACCGATGTTTTCCTAGGATATTCCAAAACCATATCCACATTATTATTATACTTAAATACAATTTTTTTAATAATGTCCATAGAATATAGATGCGTGTGAAACTGTATATTGCAATACAAAATGGGGCCTGCGAATAATAAAGTTGTTGACATTAGTGCATCATAATACATATTTTATTCATACTCATTAAGTTCATTGGGGTTTTAACGAGTGGGATACCACCCCTCCTCACATTCTCCCCCTATCAGAAATGGTTAGGAAGAATTATTTTCTTATGAGATTTATTTTTTTGTCAATAATGACGGAAACTCGCTCGGTTCTACTGTACGAGTAGGTACCATAAGCAATATAGTCTTCGGTCGGACGGTCCGGTTCGGACCACAGAGACGGAACACAGAATACATATAATATATGGGTATAAATACAAACCAAGTTGAATACTGCCTTTTCTAACATTGTTATTGTACCGTCTCTACACTTTAGTCCGCATGCTCATGGATTGGACCGAGTGGGTTTAAAACCTCACCTGAACTTGCCAGAAAATATGTTTCGGGTTTTCACCGTCCGTGAATTCTGTGGTGAGAATTCGGGTGAATTCTGGTTCTATATTTTATACCCACGGTCTTCCGAACGCCGACAACTAAGGTGACCTCACATTAATATTGTAACGCGGTATCACAGTTATACGTCGTCTGTTGTGTCTTGTACTCTTGTGCTCGTTTCCAAAAGTGGAGATGGACACAACTCTGAAAATTTCACGGTAGATCGTGGGTAGTGAATGATACCAATGATACCATGATCACAGCGGCCAATCAGAATACGATAAGGGGCAAACAACATATTTGGTACTCATGAGCCAGGGCCAGTGGTTAAGTGGTAACTTATCAATTTTATGACGGCGGTCATCGCCGTTTACGTTTTTTCCATGTTCGGGAAACAAAACCACCCCAAATATAATGGGACGTTTTAGTCTAGTTTTTAGATATAACGGAGCATGTATATCACATTATCACCTTTAATATAATATCAATAATAATATACTTTGATAGAGTAAGACAGTAAGTAGATACCAACCTACCTGCCAACCTATATGTGATTGATATGATGATCATAACGTCTTTTTTTAGGGTTCCGTACGGTAAAACGGGACCCTATTACTAAAGCTCCGCTGTCCGTCCGTCCGTCTGTCACCAGGCTGTATCTCATGAACCATGAAAGTTAGAAAGTTAAAATGTTCACAGATTATGTATTTCTGTTGCCTCTATAACAACAAATACTAAAAATCCTAGAATATAAACTATAAGTACCTAGTGTTGCCAATATGTTTATAGCTGAGGATGGTACGGAACGCTTCGTGCGAGAATCCGACTCGCACTTGGCCGGTTTTTTATATTAATTTGAACGGAATTATTTGCTGATTTTGTTTTACTGCACTTCTTAAACTATTCAGTATAATAGCACATGACTATTTGATAAAAATAATGACCTAATTAAAAAAAGAAATAAACGAATAATTAAATATTACAATTTACAATTAATACAAAAAATTATGAAAATTACGTTTTTCCTGTAGGTATAAATTATAAATAATTATTCCAAACAGATTGCATTTTTTTCAATACGATTTTTTCCAACTGTTCTAAACGTGCTTTCTTCACAAATCAAATATTCCAATAGGCGGGTAGTTGTGAAAATGATTACACTATAGGTACCTATCTAATTTAGAAGAAAAGTGTTTCACTTATTTCTATTTTGCTTTGACACATTTTTCAAATGGAATAAGTAGAGAATACCTACTATAATTAAATTAAAAACTATAAATACACTCGTCTTTACACAACAAAAATGTATTTCTTGTTACTTGTTAGCTGCTGTCCTTTAAATACATAATAATTAATGACTTATAAATAAATGGACTTTTTATAATATTAATACCCTCCAAAGTTTAAATAATTAAAAATACTAAATCAAACTACAAACTTTGTATACAAACTTATTTTTCATTATTATTTATTATACCTACCTACATGGCTACATGTTTCTTATAAAGTAACATGTTGCATGTAGGTACTTACCTATACATAATATATTATATTGTATAATTAAAATCGTTTATTTTCACTCATTAAATATAATTTTGTATAAATATTTAAAGGAGTTCCCAACAGTTATAATAATTTAACAAAGGGTTACTGAGTACCTACCTCCTTCATGACAGTGTCAGTGCCCAGTGGCATATGTCAATCACGTGTCAATCATGTATTGCTAAAGTATATACCTACGCTCCGGCTAGATAAATATTATATTATAATATGCATAAGTTATACTTACATATTTTTATAATTGTTTTGTAACCCAAGACGAAGTCCTCGAGGAATAAGTTTAGAATACCAATACCTACCTAACGTAAATTCTAAAGAATAAAAATGGTTACAGTGGTTTCTTATTTTTAGACTATGAGCTTTACTAAGAATTGTATTTTGAATGTTAGATATTGTGTAAAGACATCAAATATAAAGACACGCCAACACGCTTTTGAATTTGACTAAAATTGAATTTATTTATAATTTATAGGCCATTGACCTAAGAATACTAAAATTCATAATAATTAATAATATTTAAAATTAAAAACACGGTTTATATCGAAGTCAATTGCTCATATATCATACATTTCAGTTGTAATTAATAATTTATGCGTATTAGGAAATATCTTTAATAAATATAACAGTAGGTAGGTACCTGCATTTACTTAAAATTCCTTATTAAAAATTAAAACCTACTCACACTATTACTGGCGCAGTTGTTTTAGATAATATAAATTTATTTTTAATAATGTATTTTATTCCTGTACAATCTAGTATATAAGAAATCAATTTTCTATAAAACTCAAACTCAAATATTCAATAAATACATGCCAAAAGCCATTGATTTTAATTTATTATAAAAACGCGTTAAATCACGATATCATCTAAACTGGTAAACAAAAGTGAAAATAGTTTAATATTGTGGTACATACTACATACCTACTTATACAGTAAACTAGAAAATAATTTAGTATTTAAACAGTTTATGAATTTATATTTCTTTATTCATACATTTTGACAAATCAGATTTAATCTCCCCAAAATGACTAATACCTGCAGCTTACCTTTAATATGAAGTAGCACCAGCTACTTTATGCTTACCTATAATAAGTCGTTACTCGTTTTAACTTCCATTATAAATAATTATTAATTAAGTCATACTTTATAGATCATAAGGACATATTATCATAACCGACATAACCACATAAAGGTATTAAATATTAATGCCTTGGGTATATTAATAGGCTTTAAACCTATTGGCTATTACATATTTACATATTGTATTATGGATATTACTATATTAGACTATAAGTAAAATATATAGTATTAAATATTTTGTGATTATGTAGATACTTATATATTATTACTGGAAAAAAGAAAGTAAATCTAACTCAATCCATAGTAAAAAGTAACGCGTATTCAGTTCGATCAGGCCGGCTGCTAATTGCGATTACCACGGTTCGGCTTCAGTTTAATATTGATCCGTCTGACCAACTATCTTCCGATAGATATTGCATAATATTATGCATTCACATATCAACAGTTAAATTTGATTATATAATTTCCGGTTAAACTAGAGAATTTGTCATACTTTTATTCTTCACTTCATAAACATACCTATATACCTACCTGTAATTAACAAGTATACCCTATGGCCTATACCTAGGAACTAACGGCCTGCCTTACTACCAACTAGGTAGGTACTATTTGTGTAGTTTTGGATTTGTCCTCAATGAGTTTGAAACCCTTTCCAGATTCCTAAACTAACTAGGATATTAATAATGACAAAATAACTTTTTGTATACATTATACTATAATTAGGTACAAACCTAATGTTTAAAGAACACTGCTCTAGAGTCTATAGGTATGGTAGGTAATTTTATACAGTTTGGTTTGGTAAAAAGATAAATATTAAAACAAAAAAAAAATGTAAAATAGGTAGCACCTAATCGTTTAGAGTTAAATAATTAGCTGTTTAGCGCCCAGCTGTCCTGGCGTCCACCTTAACTCGCGCCTACTTGTCCAACACTCAGTTAGCTGCGCCGAGTTGGCCGTGCCTAGTTGGCGGCGCCCACTTGTCCCATTCCGAGCCCATAAGGTATACCTAAATACCTAGTATGTTGTTTTATACTTTTATCATTTCTATATTTCTATAAAAAAAACTTACGAGGAAGAAAGTCAAACATTTTGAAAATTATAACAAAACTTGAAATTCTAATATAAATACCTATAGCTGAAAAATTAAATTCTCTAGTTATTTGTTTTTGAAATAAAATCATTCCACTGGGCACTGAGAATCTATAAAATATATTCTTAATCAAGCAGTAAAATGGTATTTGACTTTACGAAAAAATATGCAAAATAACATTTTATTTTTAGACGCGTTAATATGTGATTCAAATTTGTAGTTTACCTCTAGGCTCTAACCAATAATTATTAATTTTACTAACCAATTTTAAAAAATAAAGGTAGGCAGTGGGTTTTGCTCTGCTGTACAGTAGTGGTTCACTGTAATGGATGGTGTTAAATTTGAATTCAATGATATAGGTAATTATATATTTTTTATTGTATATTAGTATACGAAAAACGATTGTGAGCGAAGACGGTCAGTCAGTCAGCCTATGATATTATTTTGTATATTTGATGATATTATTGTAAATAAAGTAATTTATATAATATAACCTATTTACGTGCAACCTTGTTTTAAGATTTCAATCCTTAGCTATAAAAGTTGAAAATTTTATAAATTTTAGATTTTGAGTGGAACGATGAATGTATTGATTTTACAATGATGTGTGTTTTTTTATTTTATTTGTGTCTGTGTACACTATAAGTAGTCGAAATAATGCTTCGATTTTCAACTTCAGTATCTGTTCAATTGGAAAGGGAAAATATTAAAAATACATAGGCACGTTTTTTTTTTAAAGTCATTTTAAGTTCAAATTTGGATGAAATTACATAAAAAATACCTAGAATAGGTAACTATTTTAGTTATTTTGTTGTGATTGTATAATATTATTCGTGTGTACTTGAAACTTCTTAAGTACACTATCTATGATAGTATCAGGGTTTATTGTTGATGTATAAAGCGTTATAAGTACATAATGGATATTGTGATATGATTAATTCGTAATTTATTATAGGTTAATTTTTTTTTAATAAGTACCATATATAAGTATATAATATGTCTTACCTTTACCTAGACTGACTACCGTCTCCGATCAGAATCTTTTTTCTTATACAATGATATTATATCATTGAATTCAAATTTAATACCTTCCATTATAGTGACCCACTTGGCACAAGCACCTTTTTAACTATACAATTATTTTAAAATCTTAAATTTGACAAATTTTGTCAAAATTCGAACTTTAAATTTGTAAAAAAACATTGGTCTATGTTTTTTTAACATTATTCAACTGCTATATTAATAATATATTAGGACCCTAGTATTAAGTTTCATTATAAAACCAATACATTCATCGCTCCGCTCAGAGTCTAATGCAATTTATCAATTATACAAATTTACAGACCCAAGTCATTAGGTACTTATGAATTTTGGCTTAAACTGAAATTTTATAATTTATATTTATACAGTTATACCTTATACATTAGGATAATGCAAATATACAATTATTGATTCATATGTTAGCAGCTAACCACATATAAACAAATTCTCACACAAACATACAAATACAAAATTATTTTCTACAGAAATAAACTTTTTCATTGATCGCAGATACAATTTCAAAACATTAAATCAATAAATAATCAATAAATTTTTATTATTTAATAATTAGTGAATTAAAAAATAAGCTAAGTGTTATTTTTTTTAATTTAATCAGTTCTCGTACATAATCGGGTTTAAAATACTATGAATTTTACAAAATTTAACATATTATACAGTACAATAATTATTGGAATTAAGCCAAATCACATAGAAAAAAAAAATAAACATATAATAAAAATTTAATAATATTGAATTATTATTTCATGTTAACATTATTATTAATAATTAGTAGTTTGCAATTTATTGCTAATTGAAAATATAATCAAAATATTTAAACATATTCCAAATCAGGTTTTACAGCAGAAAAATTCAATTCCATCTCAGTAAAAACATCAAATTCACAATAATTGAACCATACTTTCTCATTTAAAAATCTGGAACTAAGACAATGGCACTGGATGAAATCCAACAGGTTTTGACATTTACCACGATTGTAAGGGCTCTTATATCCCTTTCCATGTGGAATAAAGTGCTCGTAACGTGCAGCATTAATACGTTCATTAGTAGTCATACCGAGCCAGACAATTTGGTAAGTCTGACATCCTAACAGCATTGACACCCAAATTGAATGTAAAATAGCATTGATCATAATCCAACTGACCCAAGAATCTAATATGAGAACTTCCCAAATTACATAAAATATATTATAATGAAAAGTTTGCTCATTAAAGTGATTTGCCATATTTAGATATTTTATGCTTCCAAAAATAACAAAACCGCAAGCTACAAGTAGTGACATAAGGTATCCAATAAAGTGACGATGATTTGAAATACCAATGCAATTGTTCACCCAAGGACAATGATGATCAAACTTTGCTATACATCTGTAAACATAAACACAATAAATATAAACAATCTGTTCATACAATAATTAATTTACTATTCTTACCTATTACAAATACTACAATGTTTTGATCTGATTGGCTTTTTAATCAAACATGTACTACAAAACACATCCGGACTAAATCCAGAGCTTTCAGCCAGTTCAATGATAGCATTATATTGATCATTTTTAGTATTTGGCACATATCCTGGATTGCCATTCCAACTGTACATAAAGTTGTACCATAACAATGACGTAGTAATAAAAAAACCAACTGAACACCAGAAACTTATGATGGGTAATATCCAAAATATCCAAGTGACGGACATCCAAAATTTTGTTGCAAGATAAACAGACACAGGCAGTGTTTCAGATACTGATGCATATGTACGGTTTAGCTTATACATAATGAGATAGCCAATAATCAAACAACATAATTTAGCTACATATATCATGTGAGAGTCCAATACAAATCCAACCACATAAAATGCTACAGAAACGATTATAGTAGATATAGTTTGTTCATTTAATTTTAATAATAAAATATTCTTTGGTTTCATTTTATCATCCACAGTTTTAAGTGTATTCATTCCTATCCACACCTCTGATCTTGACTCGTGAATTAAATTTAAAGCTGTACATCCTATTGAATTTCTAATTGTCAATGGTGATCCTCTCATGACTAGAATACTGATGGCTGTTGGATTCCGACTAATCAGAGCCCAATGAAGTGGAGTATTCCTATGCACATCATCTTGTATGGACATAGACGCACCAAGGGTTATTAAAAGTTTAGTTGGATCAAGTCCTAATGTCTTATACGAACTCCACATGAGAGCAGTCATTCCATTTTTATCTCGCAAATTGACATCTACACCTTTAGCAATCAAATAAGCTACAATTGCTGTAAAACCTAAGTTTGCAGCAATATGCAAACAAGCGCGTCCTTCAACGTCATAAAAACACGGGTCTGCTCCTTTGCTCATCAATAATACTACTACGGATAAATGGCCTTGCCTAGTCGCCCAGTGTAATGGAGTTGCACGTAGATCACCTCCGACAGGGTCTACAGCTGCGCCTTTTGAAATGTAGTATTTAATTAAATCAATTTTATTGTTAATTGCGGCCCAATGTAGGAGATAAATATTTTGAGGATCTGGTTTGTTTATATCATAACCACTTTCAATTATTTCTTTACACCGGTTCAACAGTCCGTGCTGAGTAGCTCTGACGATATCGAAGTTTTTTGCTTCGTCGTCTGGAATATTTGGTTTTCGAGTACTTGGTGTCTTTTTGGTGAATACTGGTACAGCGTCTACGGTACTTTTGGCCGATGATATGGCACCACAGCGATCCTGTATGAGACCAAAGTGGCCACATGATGAATGCATCATTCTGTAAAAATTCTGTAAAATTGTCAAGGAACAATGAAAACTTGTGCAGACCAGACGCTTCGATTTTTATGTACACTTACCTAGCAGTCTATATCATCGGTACATATTGATGAGCGAATTCCAAGTATTCGGAACGTCGGGCGCCAACCCCGAATTATAGTATTGCATGTATCATACAGTTATCATTCATTCCCTCGAGTGTAGTTACTCATTGATTTTCGTACACACGAGATCCACTGTTAATAATTAATAAATAACCGGACGAATAACTTCCGATTGGTAACTTTAATAATAACTAGTAAATAGTAATCCATACGGACTCTACGGACCGAGAGCCGAGAGGTTTTTGAACGAACACAGGCTGCGAGACGAGACTGATAGTGATTTGTTGTTGTGTTGATAAGGCAGACTGCAGCGCACTGTCTAGTACCGCGGTTGATATTAAGAGGGCGTGCGTGCATCAATTCTGCCGTCTATATCGATCGTGACGTCGTAGCACTGACCCAATTTCGGAAGCGCGGCATTTTTCGTATCCACCACAAACGCAAGCCACCCCCCCCCCCTTATATCACCCTATATGGCTACATCACTTGACAAACGTAGTCGCACACATGGGAACCGTGCACGTGTAGTAGTGTAGTAGTAATAGTGCCGCAACTACCGGCCATCGCCACCGGGGTGATCACTATTAGGGTCGTTAAGTCGTACTGAGCCGATCGGTTTGATTTTAAATACAATACATATATTATTATGACTTAGGGCCGTTCTTACGACGTCCGGTTAAAGTTAACCGACACTTAACCGGAAGAATTCTGCCGGTAATAAAATCTGTTATCAGTCGGTTAGCGTTAACCGACACTTTACCGGACATTGTAAGAACGGCCCTTAATGTACCTACTGGCATTTTTTGTACAGAGTACAACTGTGTTTTTGACGCGTTATATTTTGACTGCGTGATGCGTACAATATTATGTGTGCGCACCCATGGGCGTGCTCGTGGAGGGGGGGGTGTCCACCGATAAATATAAAAAGTAACGGCACTGAGTACGATAGAAATAGAATAATTGTTGTAAATAACAACTATAATATTATGGTAATTACTAATTAGTACTAGATAGTAGATAATATGATATACGGAAAAACAAAATTTTATTTTTTATTCAATAAAAAATACTTCTTTTGAACTCGAAAAATAGTTTATATTTGTGATCAAACAAATGTTTCAATTACAAATTGGACACATTATAAGTTATAAACAATAGTTTTTGTCTTTGAATAAAATATGATTGACCCGCGTTAATTTCCAAACATTCCAAAACTGACAAATATTATTGCGGGGGAAAAAATATATTAAACAGTACCATATCATAGTAGGTACCTATTCGAATACTCGAAAAAGTATTCTAATATGTGTACAGAATAATATATTTTTTTAAATGTGTTTGAATATGTACTCTGAATACTTTAATACTTATTTATTCAAATTTCAAATACATATTCTGAAATCTGAAAACAAAATAAAAGTACCTATTCTTTACAAGATTTCTTTTAGGAGTTAGAATAGTAGCTTAAATATCTACTGCAATCAATTCATGTAGGCAATTTACTATTTAGTATACATTTTAATAACCATAGGCAACACCTACCACATATTATAATCATTTCAAACAGTTTATTAATACACATTTGATTATCTCAGATCTATAATTTAGTGAGATGTTATAACTTATAAATACTATAACGCCTACATAAAACTCAATATTTATAATATATCAAATTTGTAATATATACGATATCGGATACTTCTATTGTAAGAACTTCTAACCTCCAACACTAGGATTGCTTGAAGGAGGTGAGGAAACCTATTTTGTGCTTGAATATAATACTTGAAATTCATATATGTTTTTTGGAAAAAAAAATAGTCCATATAGTATTAGGACTTATTTGGGCCCTTATCTACTTAGAACCTAAAAGTAGTGTATGAGTCGTAAACTTTCAGACTTCAGTACTACTTACCATAATACGTTATACGTCTATTAAATACTCGCCATGTCTCCATGCGTAATTAAACTAATAAATAATAATAATTATATAAGCTATATAAGGACTAAAGATTACTGATTAATATTATGGGCCCCTAATTATCTGTCTCTATTAACTGAAAAATACAATGTATTCCTTATAATAAAACATGTTTTCAAAACACATTAAAAAAATATTTATGGTTTATGCGTGATTGTCGGTTGATTACTTGATTGTATAATACAATACATAATACAATTAAAAACATTTTTATTCAATAAAACAATTTTTATGTCAGAATTTAATAATACCTACATAGTACATCAAATTAAATGTCAAAAACTAAAAAATGTATTAAAAATCATTCACAAAAAATTCCTCGTTTTCTATTTTGAAAACTCGTTGAAATTCAGGTTGGCTGTAATGTTATTTCCGATTGATAATATTCACAAAGCATGTACTTATTATACATTTTGTTTGCCTAATGTTAATTTTAACTATTTTTTATAAGTTTGATAAATTTAAACACATTTCCACATTCTGAAATACATATGTGATAATGTGATATTTATATAGGTATCTTAAAAGAATTTAAATTTAAGTTAATCAGCAGGATTCTTTGACATTTTTGAAAACATACTAAACTGTGAAATTAAAACCATTGTTCAGCAACATTTTTGGAATTCAAGTCTAATAATTTGCATATTATATTGATTTAAATAATTGTTGTTTTATAATATGTTAATATCGATAAATGTATTGTTTCTATCAAGATTTTCTTTAAATAAAAATCTGAATCATACATATCTACTTGACTACCTAGGTTTTTTAACCTCTAGATAAAACCAGTGTTGCAATCATTCATCAAGGTATTGTATATATTATATATTTATATACATATTAACATATTGTATTGCAAGCAAAATCTTAGACTATCGTTACCTATGTGAATATAAAATAAAAGACCGGCCAGATACAAAATAGTGGAGTTGGGCAGTGAGCACTCGTCTGCTCTCTTCATTATTCGCTCAGCTATAGGTGCAGATTATAGACTTTTACTGTTTTGTTGTTGATATTAATTTTTAAAGCAACCATAAATCATTTTAAAAACGTTTCTGACCGGATTCCGTTTAATATCACGTTTACTGATACTATTTCAAAATTGTTCAACGTTTGTCGGTAGTTTTAGAGCAACTATAATGAAAAAAATTGAAAAATGACTTATCAGTTATCATCAATGTATCATACATTTATATAACTGTGCGTTTAAATGCTGCATGAAACTTTTTGAGTACCTACTTCTTCTATACGAAAAAAAATAATAACAAGATGATAAAAAAACTCATTATCTTTAAATCTTTACATTTTTTCTTCACTCTTGAATTACATTATTTAACATCGATATCATAGTACCTATGTTTATTACCTACCGTAAAATGGGGTGACTCCGGACAGATTTGAACGTTTTTTCAAAAATTAACCTCAATATATTGTTTCTAAAATTATGAAAAAAATATGCAATATTCTTTAGGTATGTTGAAATCATGTAGGAGAAGAATA
Source organism: Macrosiphum euphorbiae (assembly GCA_949089665.1). Classification (NCBI taxonomy): domain Eukaryota; kingdom Metazoa; phylum Arthropoda; class Insecta; order Hemiptera; family Aphididae; genus Macrosiphum; species Macrosiphum euphorbiae. The sequence goes on along the minus strand of CARXXK010000004.1, from coordinate 28,308,937 downwards.
ATCATAAAAGTCTTTAAAGTTCACACTTTTTTTAAAAGTTGAAAACTGTCCAGAGTCACCCGCAAAATGGGGTGACTTCGGACACGTATTAAATTTCATTAAAAACCGATGTTAAAATTACAATGGTTGACTTCGGACAGTATAGATATTTTTAAAAAAAACGTAACGAATTAAACAAAAAAAAAAACATAACTTTATCATAAATACTACGTATTTTATTCAATATTTTGAAAAACTTCACATAAAATAAATTTTTACTTTTATAAAAATATCAACAAATGTTATATTAGGTAGGTATATAAATTATAAATTCATTTTATTTTTTCAATAAAAATTAGTTGTATCAATATTGTCAAAAATAAAACGTCCTCGTTTCATTATTTTACTGGGCACTAATTTTCGTTTTTTTGTATGATCTGGGCATCGTAATTTTCCTGTCCGGAGTCACCCCGCGTTTTGAAAAAATTTAAAGAATGTAGCACTGCAATGTATGAATAAATAAATAAACTATTTTAACACACGTAAATTATAGCTGATAAGTTTGCGAGCCGATTGCCGAAAACCGCAATCAAATATGTTTATTTGTTGTTGTTCTACATATGTTATCAGTTCGATAATTTTTAAATCTAAAAATAGATCATCTTGTATTTACCTCTATAACATATGGTATGATAATATTATGTTACCAATAAATATTATTTTCTATGGAGGATATAATAGATATGAACATGGAGTATCAGTTTTCAACTTTTACCAAACTTGTAATCCAAAATGATAAGAAAACTACAAAAATATGGTTTTGTCCGGAGTCACCCCGCATGTCCGAAGTCACCCCATTTTACGGTATGTCCTAAATACAACTAATATGTAGTATTTGCAGTCAATGGTAACTGGGGAATGGGGATGGTTATCTATATACTAGTATCATTAAGTAAATAGTATATATTATATTATATTCAATGCTAGTATGTAGGCTATTTTAGTTTAGGTGGTTAGGAGATTGGAGGAACAGAGTCGGGCAACATTTGTTTGGTGGAATTTTTGCACATATGTATATTAAAGTCTTAATGGTTTCACTGTCCCAGAATATGAGATTCACAACGATACTTAAAGCAATACAATTGGTGGTTACTAGAGGTAAGGTATAACTGTTTAACCTGTAGCACGCTCCTTCCTACATAGGTGATATATAATGTATATATATTATCTATGCCTTTACCACCGCCCCTGCGGCCTGCATAATGACCTACATGTGGCTATATTACCTTATAAACTGCAGGGAATTATATTGTGATTTAGTGATCAGTAGTAATTAATACTACCTAGTATAGGTGTAATAAACTTTTTTTTATAGTAGGTAAAATATTATAAATACTGCATTATAAAATGGTTAAAGACTAAAGTAGACCTCGTTTTACTTGAATTAAATAACAATTTATTGGTTCTCATGAAATTACTACCTATTGGCATTTATTATATTATATATTACGTATGACTGTATGAGTACGTGTAATGGGTAGGTACTAGGTACCCTACCTTTACTTAAACAGTTAACATTATAAGAATATGTACTAATTATACCCAATTTATATCAAAAACTGAAAAGTACCCAGGTATAATGCATAAAAGTATTCCATACTTATAGAATTGGTATGAAAAAAACATTATATAACTATATAACTATATATATATGGTAGCCCAGGTAAAGTAATAGTACGAATACTGATGAAACCTTTAGTATGATTTACCGGTAATTTGAATTTCGGACATTTACAGATTGATTTCTAATCTAGGCACACAAAATAATTTAGTCAAACACCGATTTTTGTAGTTTTGTCTTTTACAAACGAGATTTGACAAATATTAGGATAAACAATCAGTGCTGGTGAAAATCCGAAGTTTTTTATCAATAGTGTGATATTTCTCTTCTTGCTCTATACTCGTATATATAATAAAAATAGTAAAATACTATATATTATTAATTATATTTTAACTTAAAACAAATTATTTACAATTTAATAATGATTAATTATTATAATATTATTCCATATATTATTGTTATTCCTCATTAACTATGCTATTAGTAAATACCAATGTACCTTAGAGGGTTCTGGTAAAAGTGAATCGAAAAAAAAACTAAAATAGTGGAAAATTTCAAATAGGCTATAAATAGCTTAAAATGAGCCAAAATATATATCATGTCTATTGTCTAGAGTATGCAAATATAAATATTTCGAAAAAATTCAAAGCAACTATTGGTTTGAATTAAAACAAAATTGATTTTATCAAAAAACAGTGTTGAGTTAAAATATTCCTATTTTCCGTAAATTTTTAATAGTCTTTAACTCGAGTTGAATTAAAGTTATTAAATTATATAATAAACCCGACACAAACAAATACCTATACATACCTATAATTTACCCGATTGTTTAAAGTGAGAAATGTTGTGTGAATTTTGACAACCTTTTCCCACAACCCAAAATACAAGCTAGATCCAATTTTATACTAGACACCTCAAACCCCTCTAAAAGTTTATGATTGAAGCATTGTTGCTCTACTAAAAGTCGATGATAGACAAAAAAAAGAACACATCGATACGTAACTATTACATTCATCATACAGAGTCTAAAATTACATTAAGGCATTAAATTATTTTTTTTTCTTTCTTAATAATATACACTATCTATACACAATAAGGCAAAATAAGAGTATGGGCTATAATACAAAAGGAAGAAAAAACTTGAATGAAGAAGCCACCCACTGATGACACTTTCGTCTTTCAAGCATATTCTTAAACTTTTGATATAATTGTAATTAGTTATACTTTAGGTAGGTAGGTATACTTCATATAATTTTCAACTTGTATAAAGTCCGTAACTGTTTAGTTTCAGCAATATAGGTACATTAAAATATTATATTGATTATATATTTATTTATAAATATTTAATAACTTTTATTAATAATAATAACTTTTTTTTATAGTAGGTAAAATATTATAAATACTGCATTATAAAATGGTTAAAGACTAAAGTAGACCTCGTTTTACTTGAATTAAATAACAATTTATTGGTTCTCATGAAATTACTACCTATTGGCATTTATTATATTATATATTACGTATGACTGTATGAGTACGTGTAATGGGTAGGTACTAGGTACCCTACCTTTACTTAAACAGTTAACATTATAAGAATATGTACTAATTATACCCAATTTATATCAAAAACTGAAAAGTACCCAGGTATAATGCATAAAAGTATTCCATACTTATAGAATTGGTATGAAAAAAACATTATATAACTATATAACTATATATATATGGTAGCCCAGGTAAAGTAATAGTACGAATACTGATGAAACCTTTAGTATGATTTACCGGTAATTTGAATTTCGGACATTTACAGATTGATTTCTAATCTAGGCACACAAAATAATTTAGTCAAACACCGATTTTTGTAGTTTTGTCTTTTACAAACGAGATTTGACAAATATTAGGATAAACAATCAGTGCTGGTGAAAATCCGAAGTTTTTTATCAATAGTGTGATATTTCTCTTCTTGCTCTATACTCGTATATATAATAAAAATAGTAAAATACTATATATTATTAATTATATTTTAACTTAAAACAAATTATTTACAATTTAATAATGATTAATTATTATAATATTATTCCATATATTATTGTTATTCCTCATTAACTATGCTATTAGTAAATACCAATGTACCTTAGAGGGTTCTGGTAAAAGTGAATCGAAAAAAAAACTAAAATAGTGGAAAATTTCAAATAGGCTATAAATAGCTTAAAATGAGCCAAAATATATATCATGTCTATTGTCTAGAGTATGCAAATATAAATATTTCGAAAAAATTCAAAGCAACTATTGGTTTGAATTAAAACAAAATTGATTTTATCAAAAAACAGTGTTGAGTTAAAATATTCCTGTTTTCCGTAAATTTTTAATAGTCTTTAACTCGAGTTGAATTAAAGTTATTAAATTATATAATAAACCCGACACAAACAAATACCTATACATACCTATAATTTACCCGATTGTTTAAAGTGAGAAATGTTGTGTGAATTTTGACAACCTTTTCCCACAACCCAAAATACAAGCTAGATCCAATTTTATACTAGACACCTCAAACCCCTCTAAAAGTTTATGATTGAAGCATTGTTGCTCTACTAAAAGTCGATGATAGACAAAAAAAAGAACACATCGATACGTAACTATTACATTCATCATACAGAGTCTAAAATTACATTAAGGCATTAAATTATTTTTTTTTCTTTCTTAATAATATACACTATCTATACACAATAAGGCAAAATAAGAGTATGGGCTATAATACAAAAGGAAGAAAAAACTTGAATGAAGAAGCCACCCACTGATGACACTTTCGTCTTTCAAGCATATTCTTAAACTTTTGATATAATTGTAATTAGTTATACTTTAGGTAGGTAGGTATACTTCATATAATTTTCAACTTGTATAAAGTCCGTAACTGTTTAGTTTCAGCAATATAGGTACATTAAAATATTATATTGATTATATATTTATTTAAACATTTTAGATTCTGAGTGGAACGATGAATGTATTGATTTTACAATGATGTGTGTTTTTTTTTAATTTTTTTAATTTTTTTTTTGTGTCTGTCTGCTGTCATCACTTTTTAGGACAGTAAACGTGCTTGAATTTTCTTCAACAGTATCTTTTCTGATAGGAAAGTGAATATCGTTGGTGCATTGAGGAGGTCAAAATTTAAAATTCAAAGTAATTTTCAACAGCGCCAAGAAAAACCAAAGAAAAATTAAGGAAAAACAGGAATTTTTACGCAAAATCGAATTTGGTTTTTGGTGTAACTTTAAAACAAATGACCATACATAGATACATGAAACTTTCACTGGTTGTTTATATTTGCATTTTCTATACACTGTAACATTTTCAAAATATTTTGATTTATTTTGAACTGTTAAGGGACATTTTCATTTTCCATTTTTTTCTAAAAATATCAATCACATTTTATTTGTTGGTTAATAAGGCTTGAAAATTTAATAGATGGCTCTAAGTATATTAATTCAAAGGCAAATGAAAAATATTAAAAATCTTTAGTCACAGTTTTTTTTATAAGCATTTAAAGTTCAAAAATTGACAAAATATGGAAAAATCATGAAAATTAGTAAATTATTTTGAGTTAAGAATTCGTAAAAATTTTTCTTTTTAAATCTAAGATATGAAAATGTAATACAAGATTCCTCATAAGGTTGTCTAATTACATCAAAAAAAAAAATGTCTACAAGAAACTTAAATTAAATTTTTATGACCGTTTGAAATTCATATTTTTACAACATTTGATATTCACTCGATTTCTCATGTAACGATTTTCTAATTTTGTTGTAATTAAAAAACGAATGACTATAGATACTTGAAAATTTCACTAAATGTTTAAATTAGTATTTCCTATACACCATATAATTTTGAAAATATTTTGACTCTTTTTGAGCTGTTTACAGACATTGTCAATAAATTATTATTTGTTAGGTAAAAAAGGGAGAAAATTTAATGCTAGGCTCCTGATATATTTTTACAATAGCACTTGAAAAATATTAAAAATATATAGGCAAAATTTTTTTTATAAGCATTTAAAGTTCAAATTTTGACAAAATTTATCACATTTAAAATTTAATAATAATTTTGTAGTTAAAAATGTATAAAATGTTCAACTTTTATAGCTTATGATTGAAAATTTAAAACAAGGTTCCACGTAAATAGGTTAAAAATAAATTACTTTATTCACCTTAGTATCATCAAATATACTTCGTAATATCATAGGCTGAATAACCATTTTCGCTCAGAGTCGTTTTTCTTATACAATGATATTATATCATTGAATTCAAATTTATTACCATCCATTATACAGTGACCCACTTTTTTTTTTGAAATTCAGTATAATAATGTCTTATTTTAATTTTTGATACTTATTAAAATCTTAAATACACAAAGTTAAATATATTGTCCTTCCATGTATTTTTAAATGTTCATTAGTTTTTATGAGATATATTTATTAAGTCCACAAATAGATAGAAATACATTCTGATCGATATTTGTAAATCAAAGGATTTTAATAATTTCAATACTTAAGTTTTAGTCTTTAGACACAAAATATTAATATGTGTAATGTACTGAATACATTTCTATTCACCTTCGGAGTTAAAATAACATGTTTGTCCTCTACATTTTGATACTATGCATTATGAATTACTACTATTACAAATTTACAACATATATTTTTGGAAGCTGTGTTGCAGGTAGTAACAGTTTAGTAGCATGGCCTAATTTAACTATACCTACAATAAAATGAAATACAGTACACACTTGTACAGTTATTTCACACTTTTATAGACTTTGTTTATGTATGAAAGTATGAAAAAATAAAAATATAAGTATAAATATTATACTGAATAGTAAATAATAATATATAAGCATCATAGTATTTACGTAAAATAATATAATGTTAATAACACATTTTATAGTAAAACGTTATATTGATCTCATCAGTACCTACCTAACTATATACCTTTACGGCTCTACCAGTCTACCCCTCAGGTGTGCTCGACAAATACACGACAACCCACACACACACACTCACAATCACCAGTACTATAGATTGAACCAATGGAGGTAAACCAATACGCGCTGTGTGATGCCAGCCAACTTTTACGATCCAATTATTACAAAAGTTTCCCGGCAGAAAAACGGCAAAGTTTCTTGCCAGTCTGCCAACTCCGTCGGTGTCTTATTATATACCTATATCGCGAACAGCATGCGATGCCGCAGCAGCAGCCATAGCATAAAGCACAAACTTAACGATGCGCAGTACGTTAAAATGTTATGACCAGCCAGCATACATATAGTATAGAGGTATCTATATATACGAGTACTGAGTACTGAGTAGATATACGACGGAGGCACATTACATCATGCATACGTATATATATTATTATAATATGTCAAAAGGCGCACGTCGGTTTTAATTGATGGGCCTCGCAGGTATTGAATGGAGTCGTGCTCTCCTCCCCCCGGGCCCGCTTTTCATTGACCCATATTCGCGGTGTACGTCAGTTTTCCGAGTACGCACACCCTCGCGTTTTACTACGTTATGCACACCACGCGCACCACCTCTCACGAGCAGCACCAGTAGTAGAAGTTGTAGTAGTAGTATTAGTAGTAGTAGTAGTATTGGTCCAAGGGTAGCAACATTATATATATATATATATACATACATATTGTGTACACTTTTCCAGACGTTGCCAACGTCGGAGCGACAGATTTACACACACGGTTTTACGAGTAAACACCGTAAATTATGATACAACTACTATACAATCCTCGACCTCGCGGTGGTGTGTTGTAGATTTGTTTCGTTCACGGCTCGTGTATACTATATTGTTATGTATTATTATTATGCAGTTGACGGCATCGTACGTCGAACAACAATATTATAATATTCGTACAAAACTCTGAAACCCTCCACGGGTGCGTTCGTGTGCCGAAGCGCACGGCAATAGCAATATATCGTACGGGCACGATAAATACCGTACGGGGGTCGTGTCTGTACGCAAGCGTACAGTCCCTGTGTAAAACGGAGCACTGTTGGATGGGCGTCCTGGAAAAATCATTTTTCCACGGTGCGTACACGCTCCCCGGCAGGTCGACGGTATAGCGTTTTATGTTTTCGTCATCCGCGTTAAAGATAAAATCGCCGTTACGGGAAAACAAATGACGCGTATGTAACAGACATCACCTGCAGCTACTGCTCGCATAATATGATTATAGCCGCACCGACTCAGTGCGATGTATACATACGACTAGACGAATAATCGTTGCAAATGTGTGACAGAGACTCAAGTTCGGGATGCTTCTTCATATCGAGAAAGGTCGGTGATGATGCTATATAATATGTATATGTAATATGTATGTATAATCGTTTTGCACGTATATCATATACGGCGTATGCAATTATATCGTACAAACGTATGAATCGCGTAAACGACACGTTCGACACAACCCTATATCATATGACATTATATACATATTACTGAGGTCAAAGAGAGATCAAAGATAGAATAGGTAGAACTATTCGTCACAAAATAAGGTCAAACATTACGATTGGTCTACCCAAAATTATTACCATTAGTTATTAGTTAGGTTTAGTAAATATAAATTATTTATAATATACGAATAAACGATAATAAATATGAGTTGAGGTCATAGTTAACACACATTTAAAATATAATATGCTATTAGTTCGATGTATTTATACAAATATCATTCAACATTTTAAGAATAATAAGTAGGTATACCACGCGTTAAATTTATGTTTTTTTTTAGGGCCGTGATCGAGCTCAAGACTTGGCCACAACATCCAGACATGGCCAACAGCCATTGCCCGCTGGGACAAAAACTAAAGATGCACTGCCAGTGGTCTTACAGAGTGATTTTCGAAAAGTAATTCAATTTTAAGATTTAATATATTTAAAATTTACTATTTAATATTCACAACAGTATTTATAAGTATTCATTTTTAATTTTTAGTTAAGTGGAATTAGTAAAGAAGATTTTCGATTAATCGACACCATTGAAAATGAGTATGATGCAACTACAGCAGCGGCACTTGATGCAGTACAACGTAGAGGTGAAATGGTTGTCCGAATACTGGACCCGAGAATTCACCTCACTAAAACTGCTACAGATGCGGCTAAAAAATTTCTCATGCTTCAAGTAAGTTAAAAGTGTATTTATTAAAAGATTATAAATATTAATTTATAACATGATTTAAATGTTATTGTAGGATTCTAACCATATAGTGAATCTAGTTGAGATAATAAAGAGACCTGGACAGACTTTAGGGTTGTACATCCGGGAAGGTAACGGTATAAATCGTCACGATGGTCTATTCATTTCTAGATTAGCTATAGAGTCGGCAGTATATAATAGTGGATGCATACAGGTAAACAATCTTACAATTAATATAAAATAAATAACTTAACATATTATACTAAAAAAAAAATTAAATAAAAATATATTATATTTTATATTATAAAATATAAATAGACGTGTTTTTAATTTTTATAATATTTAGGTTGGCGATGAAGTATTAGCTGTAAACCTAGTTGACGTTACAAGAAAAGCCGTAGACGAGGTTGTGATAATTATGTCAATACCTAGACGACTGGTATTAGCTTTAAGACAAACAAGAGGTATTCATCGAGCTTCAGTCAATGCTTCATTGGCTTCTGCCATGCCTAGTCATCAACCTCCCGTTGTTGTGATTAAAAAGGATCTTAGTAGAGAATCAGATGACCAACATGATGATGACGATGATGATATGCATATGAAATCATATATGACTACAGGGTAAGAATATTTAAAATATTACTATATGTAGTATACCGTGTGTTCAATTTTAAAGGTAACAGGAAATATTTCGATCGAGTGACATTGAATTTGAATCGAGGTTATTATACTGCATATAGGACTTATAAATACATATTTTTTTAATGAATTCAAATTTTTAATTTTTTTTTATCAGCGCATGCGCAGTAAAATAAAAATTTCTTAAATAGCAACCACTATTTTGGAGACCGGATTTCGATTTCTTTATTTTTTCTGAACAACTTTGATCTTTACAGTTTGTTGATATCTTCAAAATTGCCATGTTTATGACGGTCGGAAGTTTTAAAATAGTTAATTTGTAAATATTGCATTTTTCAACGGTCTATCTTAATTTATAGGTATTTATAGGTATTATTATAACAATTAATTTTTATTAAAACTACTAATTTATCTACTACTATTATCTTAATTTGTTTTAATAGTATTATAATGAAAGTTATACTATTAACCTGTGTGAATAAGATATTTTGATAGCATTCTAAAATTGATTGTGAATAGTCAAACGTTTTTCGTAAGTCGCGCGTGACACATTATTTTCTGTACAATGGCAAACTATTCCGAAAAAACCGATATGGTATTAATTTTTGGAGAATGTCATCAAAATTCGCGTCAAAAAAATTGTAATGATTCCCACTACACCGCTGTTGCTTTTTTTAGTACATTATTGTAGCGCTACCTAAAAATTAATAATATAAAATTATACTCATTTATGGATGCCGGCGGTCGCAAAACTATACAATTTGAGAAATATAGATGACCGCCGGCGGTCACATGGCAATCAACGTTTTTTTAGTTTAAAGTAAATATTATATACATATGTGGAGCAAAAATAACTAAAAGTATATATTTAAAGGGACAATAAAATTGAATCATAATTTTTATTAATATTATTAATAAGCTATAATAATATAATATCAAAGTAGATAATTAATATATTATAATAACAGTTAATTAAAATTAATTATGAAACAAACACATTAAACAAACCAATTATTTAGTGCATTAATTAATAATTTATATTTGTCGAGACTAACCAGATAAGTCACAATTTAGTGATTCCTAATATATTTATAAAATAATATAACGTAGGTTAAAATATAATGTACTCTATAATAAGGTTATATAAAAATTAAACAAAGATTAAATATAACAGTAGAGTAAATCAAAGAAATAAAGAAAACATGCACGAACAACGACGAAGAGAATCTAGAGGAAGATCACAATCTCAACTTGCCTTGGATTCAAATGGCGATATTTCTGGAGATCTCTACTACAATTCACGACCTCCGGAATCAAGAAGACAAGCATCTACGGTATGCATGTCAACTTTTCTGTGATTAACTAAAAATAATTTACTATATTCTAAAACTTACATTATTTTTCAGTTGGATCGTCGTAATAATTGGTCGTATCAGCCTCCTCATCCTCCAGTTTCTAATGAACAACCCAAACCTCAGCATTTTCAGCCATTCGATAAAGCATATCCTAAAACTTTAGAATCATTAGCCGAAAAGGTACATCCATTTTGTCCAGGTGGACAATCCTCCACTGGCAGAAGAATGTCAGCAACAACTACACAGCAACAATATCGCCGTAATAATATTCCAAGATCTGGTTCAGATCAGTATCTACCTAGATCTGAGTATGATTATGGAAACAGTAAGTGAATAAAAAAAAAACTGTGTTTAGTTCAATGTTCATACATACTTCCAAATACATATTAATATCGTTTTAGGACCATATCGACAATCGCAAACGCTAATGAGATCCGGACTTAGAAGTAGTGCTGGCGCTGGATCCGGTACACGTTTAGTTTCACAATACTCGCAAGGTTCGTCTAGAACATTACCAAGACACCTAGATTATGCATCAGACACCGAAGCAACCAAAGTAACGTCAACATCTCCATATTACTATAGAGGTTCTTCGCAAATATCAGGTTTGATCTAAATTTAAAATAACAATTTAATAATATTAAATTAATTTTAAATTAATATTTATAGGTGTTTCAAATATGTCGAGATTGCAGGGCAGTTCCACAATATCTAGAAGTAATTCTTTAAGATCAAATTCACTTCCAAGAGATATTCGTACCCCACGAACCCCACTTTCATCTCTTAACACGAGGTTCGAGACATTGTATTTTTTATTACTTGTTAATATGATACATTTACATGTATTTAAATTTAAAATATTATTATCAAATTATAATATGTATTTAACAGCTTGAGAGGTAGTTTGAGGCGATACAATACACAGGACAATCCTAAAATATCATCTTCTCTGTTAAGTGATCATGAAGATAGTGACGGTAATCTTAGTGCTCCCGAGTTTCAAATGAGGCGCAAAAATCGATTAGTTAGCTCTCCTAGTGTATTTACAGCTGATGAATACAGAGCATGGATGAGTAGAGCACCATCGACTAGTGCTATTTATGATCGTATACGTAACGTTTGCGATCCATCATTAAAACAACAAAAAGTACAAAGATTCACATTTAGCGCTGAAAACCTACCAGAAAGAACTAGGCATTCGGAATTGATGAGTTATTCCGGAACTAATGCAGATTTAAGACCATTTAGAGGTCTTGGATCTCCAGCATTACCTTCAGCAACAACATCGACATTAGACAGACATACTAGAACGTCGTCATTAAGAAGAATTCGACATCTTTTAGAACTTGAAGCTAAACATTTAGGTCGACGTAGTCCATCGTCCACTTCAGATTTACAAGCCGATAGAGCTAGAGTATTGGAAATTAATCCAGCTGGTAAATTTTTAAGAGTAAAAATTTTCTTGTAATTCATATTTTATTCAAGTTATATATATATTTATTTTTTCGAAAATAGAGTTCTTAAAATATAAGTTTGAAAAAACTACAATAGACAATGCCCCGCCTATAAGTGGTTTATTATGGGTGCATCTACTGGCTGGCAGAGGTCTCAGAGCGACTCCCACTACCGTATTACCAGGTCAACCTACAAATGGTTTGTATAATTTATATACCTACCTAGTTATGTAAATTAGAACATTATTTATAAAAAACAATTCTTATAGTTATGGCGGCCACTGGTAGTTCGAGAGACTTGTATTGTGTTTTGGAGTGCGATCGCGTGCACAAAGCCAGAACTGTGGTGCGCACTGGTGATCTTGTATTTGATTGGGATGAAACATTCGAATTAGATCTACTATCAAATAAAGAATTAGACTTTTTAATATACTCATGGGACCAACAATATAGGCACAAGTTATGCTACAAAGGATCTGTACATCTGGCGTCTTTAGTTAGAGATAGTCCCGTACATCAATTAGCTTTAAAAATTGAACCTCGGGGTACATTATATTTAAGGTTAAGGCACACCGATCCCTACCAGACTTTCATCAGAAAAACTTTAAGAACTTCAACCACACTACCACCGAGAACGAAAACTGCTGGACTGTTTGGTATGTACCTTAATAAATTACTAATCTCATAACGTTCGATACTGTTATTATAGCTTGAAAACTGATTCTAAACTATATTTAATAAAATTTAAAGGTATTGATCTCGAGTCAGTAGTCACTCGTGAAAGTGGCGCAATTTCCAGTTCTTTATCTTCATTAGCACAAGCACCAGCCACAGCATCCGTACCAGTTATTGTTCGGAGGTGTATTGAAGAGGTCGAACGTAGGGGCTTAGACATTATTGGCCTTTATCGACTTTGTGGGTCCGCTTCTAAGAAACGGATTCTTCGAGAAGCTTTCGAACGTAATCCGAGAACTGTGGATTTATCGCCGGACAATGTGCCTGATATTAACGTAATCACAGGTAAATACAGCAACAATTTAATAATTATAAAACTATTTATTTCTAATATTTTTCGATTTTAGGTGTCTTAAAAGACTATTTGAGAGAACTTCCCGAACCACTCTTCACTCGTTGTCTATACCAAATGCTTCTTGATGCACTGACGGTATTGTTGCCAGACGATCCACAGGCCAACGCCAAATTGATGTTATCGATTTTAGATTGCCTGCCAAAATTGAATAGAGTAAGTCATATTATATATTTAAACTCGGTGATAATAGAAATGTAAAGACAATAACTTATTTAATTATCATTAAAAATGTGTTTTATTTTCTTACAAAGGCTACGTTGACATATATTATGGACCATCTGGCACTTGTCGTGTCGCAATCCCCGAGAAACAAGATGTCAGCACAAAATTTGTCTATATGTCTAGCTCCTGTATTAATGGTCCAAAGCGAGGCGAAAGAAAAACCTATCGATTTCCAACAGCCCGTGAACGTGTTACGATATTTATTAGAGATTTGGCCACCTAAATCAGGTTAGGACAAGTTTATTTATACGGATTCCGTTAAAAATCACACAAAAAAACCTGCAAACAATGCCCATTTCGATCGTGCTGTGCGAATGTCTGTGGTTTAGTACATTGGTTCAAATCCAACCGTGCGTATAATGTATATATAATATTATATACCTACCTACATACATACCGACATAGTCATCATAGGTGGAGCTATGGGGCGTGCAGAGTATGCAACTTCATTCCCTAATATTTGATAAAAAAAAAGCTGCCTTAAATTAGGGTTTAAGAGCCACTAAGCCTAACTAAATCTTTTTAAAACTAAATATATGAGTATAAGTATATGGCTTTTTCTTTTAAAAATGGGTACCATTTTATATTTTTAAATACATATAATGATTTACGCAGTTTTTAAAAATATTAAATGTATGTCATCTTAGTGCATTTACTGGATACATAAATGCGTTTTAAACTATATTTTCTTTTAGATTTAATATCCATATTTGTAAACATATATAGTTTTATATCACTCGTTTTATGTATTCACAGCTCTATATACGAAAAAAAAATATTAGCTAGATATATACTAAATACCTAGTTGTTAGTAGATATAAATAATTATATTTCCTACTTTGAAAATCAAGCACAAGTATTTAAAATTCGTAGTGTCTAGAGCTTATCGCATTTTAACTTTAACGAATAATAGTGGAGTTATATTTTTGTCATACTATTAAGTTTTATGTAGATACAGATAATTTAAGTATATGATATCGTGAAAAGGGTTAAAAGCCTCCCACAAGTTGATATGCATTTTAAGATTCTGCTTACTCTGAACACAACTTCTGTTAGCTATGCATTTAGGTGTATTTGCCAGGAGTTCTTAACCAGTGGTCCATGGACGCCTTGGGGGTCCATAATGGTTACTCGGTGTATAATGTCTAATTACAAATGTGCATAATATTACGGTGGTACCTGGAAAAGTTTGACTCATAATGTTTATTGTTTATGATTAATGTTTAGGCGTATTTAATTTCATAAAAAAACGTATTAGACTATAAATTATTCTTATAAGTTATAAACTAACATACATAGCACTCGTTAAAATAATATTTTTTTAAAATTAACATTAAAACAAATATTAAATAGGTGAGTAATATTTTTTTAGATTCTGAGCGGAGCGAGGAAGCTAGTGGTTTTACAATCGTGTTTAAATTTTTATTTTTTTTATATCCTGTATACAACATTTCTACCAGAAGGAGTTCTTAAATTTCAACATATAGTACCCTATATTTTAGCAAATTGGATCAGGATGGTACTTTAGAGAGGTCATTTTTCGATTTTATCAATAGTTATTAAATGCCACAGTAAAAACCACCGAAAAATTACGAAAAACCGCTAAAAATTGGATTTTAATTTCCAACTCTTTATTTATTACCATAGAAACGAAAAAAAAATAATAATATTACAATATTAATTAAACTTACATGATATAATAATTAATGACAATATAAAATATACAGACTGACAAACCGTCTCCTCTCAGAATCGTTTTTCTTATACAATGATGGAATATCATTGAATTCAAGTTTAATACAATCCATTATACAATGACCCACTTGTAACCTACTGTACAGCAGAGCGACATCCGCTTACCCGCTTTTTTTCATTTTTTTTTTTTCATTACTCGTAATTTTTTTTTATTTATTATAAATATTTAATTACAATCTATACAACAACTGTACAATAAGTAACTTTGATTTAAGATATTTACTTAGCGAGACTGACAGATAAGGGAGGGCACTCCGTAAGGAACCTGATAGTAATAATTTAAAATTCAAAAATGTCGTGTTTTGGGTTTGGGGGAAGAGGTAGCTATAATATAATTATAGGTGGCTATAAACTGTACTGTAAAGGGGTCCAAGTGCAGAAAAGGTTAAGAACTCCTGCTATATGCGATAATCACATATTATATTTTCACCAGTATATTCAACAACATAATATCAGTAGATACCTACCTATAATATAATATTATTTATACGATCCTCTTTTTCCACGGGTTCGCGAGCATTGTGAACATTGATGAGCCCCGACCATATTTTCCAGACAGTTCGGGAGTGTTTGCCGCCGTCGGTCGTCAACGGCGTTACTCGGCCCCCGCCGCTGCCCGCGAAGCCATCCTGCGTGCCCGCTGTGCCAACAAGGCGCGCCCCGCCGCCCGTAATTGTAGCGTCGCCGACCAGTGACACGGCCACGTCTGACGAGGACGACGACGACAATGGCCACGGCCACGGCCACGACGGGACGGCCATCGAACCGCCACAGATACCGGCCAGGTCTAACGCGCACCGGCTGACCAAGGTGGCGGCGCCGGAGCCCGACGAGAACGCAGCAGAGACACCCAGCTCGTCCACCGGCACAGAAGACTCGCAGCGTGACGTGGCCGAGCGCGCCGCTGAGGCGGATGAAGAGAGTTGTGGCGAAGAACAACTGGAACGGAGACCACGAGGACTGCAGAATGCCAACACCGCCATCAAGCACAACGCTAATAATAATAATAATAGTAATAATAGTAATAATAATAATAACCGCCAATAATGTGGCGACATGTATTATAAATATTAGTGAAAAACGTTTGCCAACTTTCTACCAAGATAATAATAATATGTATATTTAGGCACGGGAGTTCCGTACAAATGATCTGTATTGGACAGACGATAATAATATTATTATCTTTTATGATATACTATGTTATTGTTATTTTTGTTGTTGTTGTTGTTGTTGTTGTTGTTGTTGTTGCTGTTATAGAAGAAACAATACATAATATGTATAATATTATTATTATCACCTTGAATTGATTTTTGTTTTAAAAAAAAAAAAAAAAACGAGAATTTTTACTCCTCGTGGTAGGTAGATGTTATACTACATATTACATAATATACTAGTATAACTGTATAAGGTCTGTGGTGTTACAGCAATATATCATAGAGTAGGTACCTGTATAATATGGAAAATTGATATTTGATACAACATTTCTTAAATATACATGTACATTCTAACGGTAGGAAATAATAACCATGCTGTAAAATAATTTTAAACATATTTCAAAAAAAAAATCCTAAAATTTTTAACAAAAAAAATAAAAACGACAATAAAATATAATACCGCGTAATATTATTATACTTTGTTATAGTATAACATTAATCATATTAGCAATATGTATATACAACACGACAACCATGCAAAAAAAAGTATTACGTTCATTAGGGTATTAACTGTTTTTCGTGTTTACTATCAAAAACATTCTATACTAACTCGTTCCTCGTCGCAAGGTAGATAAATAAATAAATAAGTTATATTTCAAGAATTTCAGAGTCATAAAATAAGTAATATAAATAATAGGATTTATTAAAAAAATGGTAGAAATTTGGCAAGCATAATTCCACATAATTTCATATTTACGCACAAATATATATAAACAAAATGATATATGTTTGAAAGAAAATTAAGCACAAAATAAAAAATTATAAATACCTACTGATCTAGATCACATGTTAATAAATATGATTTAAAAATGACTTTGTATAAATTAAAAAATAACATTAATTATTTCGGGCACCTTTTATAGACGATTAATATTTTATGAACATAAAAAGTAGTCGTTTACACGTAGATATTGTAAAAAATAGTCCATAACAACACAATCCCAAAAGCACTTGATTTCAGAACGATTTGATATTTTAAATGTTTTGATTTCAAACAAATGTAACGAAATAATTTATTGTAAATAAAAAAAATGGTTGTTCCTACTGCTTCAATGTAAAACTTAAATCAATAAAAAAAAATGATACATAGACTTTTTCACAATAATCAAATTAAAATAATTTACATGCACAAGAGTGTTTTCTGTTGAAGACATTTTCCAACAAATATGTATTAAGAATTTTTTAATTTTTAAAACAAAGCAGTTTTTTTAATTTGAAAAGCTGTTGCCTGTATGACTAATCTTATAACTCAACAAATGTCATTTATCATTTTACTTATTTCCTATGTACTTATATTTTATTTATAAAATAAAAATATTATGTATACATAATAAATTATGTATCATAATATATTTGTACCAAATAAATGTTGAGTGTCAATCGGTGTTTCAGTAAATGTATATAATTTAATCATTATATCAAGGTAGTAGGTACCTATTTAGTTTTATTAAAAAAATATATTCTATGTGGTGCATAATAAATGATTAATACCATAAATTGTACAACATATAGGTAATTCGTTTTAAAATATATATTTAACTAAATATCCATAGTAAAATATGGTGTTTTTTAGATGTATCAATGATGAATTCTAAATTAGTTAAATTTAAATGCCTACATTAAGTATTCTAATAAAACTGTTTCACTAATTTATTTTACAAGTTATATTTTATTATAGGTACTATTGTAACCTAAACTTTACTCAAAATAAAAACAAATACAAATATCTTGAAGAAAAAAATTAAATCTTTGTTCCAATTAATTTTTGATTTCATTTTTGAAATTATAACTCTAATAATATAAAAAAAGTGGGTTAGTAGGCAACCGCTTTGCTGTACTGGAGGTGTTCGGTGTACATTATCGTAATTGAGTAAGTCACTATAATATATGTGTTGAATTTGATTTCATTGATAAATTGCATATATTATAGAAAAACGATTCTAAGGGGAGGTGGTCTAAACTATCAGCTTATATTACTTTTACATCACGGCTGTAGCCTGTAGATAGTATGATTGTTGGGACTTGGGAGCACGTCATCCTAACGTCTATAAAGTAGGCGCTACACCATGTGGAACGAAATATTCAATAGTTCTTACTTCTTATCTAAAATACGAAAAGTGATGAGCTCTTCACGGATGTCTTATTTAATTCTGAATTAGGTACTTTACAATCTTAGATAATATACAATGAGTTAATATTTAATACCTATGGGCTATGGTCCAGAGTCTAAACTCAAACTTTACTTTAACATTGTTTTTTTTAAATTCAGCATTTCAGTATCTTCTTCGATTGGAAAGTGAATATCGTTGGTGCATTGGGGAGGTCAAAAGTTTATATTTGCATTTTCTATACACGATAACATTTTCAAAATATTTTGATTTATTTTGAACTGTTTAGGGACATTTTCATTTTTCATTTTTTTTTAGTTTATTTTCTAGAAATATCGATAAAATTTTATTTGTTCGTTAAAAAAACTTGAAAATTTAATAGAAGGCTCCTACTATATTGTTTCAAAGGCAGATGAAAAATATTAAAAATCGTTAGTCACAGTTTTTTTTTTATAAGCATTTAAAGTTCAAAAATTGACAAAATATGGAAAAATCACGAAAATTAGCTATTATTTTGAGTTAAGAATTCGTAAAAATTTTTCTTTTTAAATCTAAGATTTGAAAATGAAACACAAGATTCCTTATAAGATTATCTACCTTTATCAATAAAAAAATCTCTACCGGACAGTCAAATTAAATTTTTATGAGCGTTTGAAATTCAAATTTTTACAACATTTGATATTCACTCGATTACTCATGTAGCGATTTCTTTATTTTGTTGCAATTCAAAAACGAACAACTGTAGATACATGAAAATTTCACTGAATGTTTAAATTAGCATTTTCTATACACCATACAATTTTGAAAATATTTTGACTCTTTTTGAGCTGTTTATGGACATTTACAGCTTTCAATTTTTTTTAGTTTTTTTTTCTTTGAATATCAATAAAGTTTTATCTGTTGGGCCAAAAAGTGTAAAAATTTAATACAAGGCTCCTGATATATTGTTACAATATCAGTTGAAAAATATTAAAAATACATAGGCACAATTTTTTTTTATAAGCATTTAAACATCGAATTTTGACAGAATTTTTCAAAATCTCGAAATTTATTAATCATCGTAATTAATAAGTTATAAAATGTTCAGTTTTTATAGCTAAGGATTGAAAATTTAAAACAAGATTCCACGTAAGTAGTTAATTATCTTACCGAAAAATCTAAAAAATATACAATCACAGTTTATTTTTATAGTCATTTTATGTTCAAATTTGGACGAAATTTCATATTAAAAAACCTAGTTATTTTGTTGTGATTATATAATATTATTCGTGGGTACCGGGTACCTACTTGAAACTTCTAAAGTGTATTATTATATATCGATGATAGTATCAGGGTTTGTTATTGATGTTGATGTATAACGTGTTATAAATACCTAATGGATATTGTGATAATGTGATATGATTAATTTGGAATTTATTATAGGTCAATTTTTTTTTAATACCATAGATTTGTATATAATTTATCTTAAACCTAGACTGACATACCGTCTTCGCTCAGAATCGTTTTTCTTATACAATGATATTATATCATTGAATTCAAATTTAATAGCATCCATTATACAGTGACCCACTTGTAACCTACTGTACAGCAGAGCGACATCCACTTACCCACCTTTTTTAGTATAGTTATTTACTATTTACTTACTATTTACTGACGTATCCTCATTCTTCTTAGTTCTTATAACTATTATATTATGTATAATCCGTTCGTATAATAGGCATACTTGACGTATTATAATAATAATAATAATATATATGTACCAGTTGTACTTATACCATTATTATATTTCGACGAATATTGAAGGCCATATTTGGACATTTTATGTCACCGGCCAACATACATTTTTGAATTTTTGACCTGCAAACATTATTAAGAGGACGTTACACAGACATTTTGTTGTCTCCGTCTTACAATTGCGTAACATACCAAATTTTACGCTCAACAGATCACTATTAACTCCGCTAGGTTAAAAAATAGAGTGATTCACCTCTAAAAAAGTTTGAAGGTAATATCATTATCTAGGGCATCTCGTGGGCTTTTTATTATATTTTAATTTTAGAGCGAATTATGACTATTTTAAAATTTTAACTGGTTTGTACGTCTTAAAATACTCATAACTCGCTTTAAAATTAAAATACAACAAAAACCCTATAAGATGCTCTAGAGTCTAGAGTCTAGATAATAATCTTACTAACTGAGCTAAACATGTTCTGCCGAGCATACAATATGCTATGTTACGCACTTGTAAGACGGAGACAACAAATATCCGTGTAGCAGTACTGTACCTATTTTGCCTATACAATACGCCGGGCCACACATTATTTATGGACAAAGTATGTAAAAAAATTTATTTATATAATTATATACTCATCATTAGTATACTTATAAGTTATTAACGACGATGTTTAGCGTAATAGATAACCTAGATGATATAGGTATTACATATTTTACAATTTAATATTTTTGATTAAAATATAATTATAAAATTCAATATAAATTAGTTTTTATCAAGACTTAGTGTTAGATTCAAAACGTCTGTATGAACTAAGAAAGTTTAGGAGTTCGCACAGGTAAATGCGTTTTAAAAAGCATAAACTTTAAATTAATTATTAAGATATGTTGTACCTATTAGAAGTCGAAGAATGTATTCAGTATATTTCGACTAATAAATAAAATTGTACAATTGTACAATAGACTTCGATCTTGGGTTTCCATACACCGATCAAATTATTATACTGTGCCTTGGTTCGCTCTGTGCTTGATACGGATCTGGCCATAATTGGCCATAGTTATCTCTTGGAACGAGTACAGTGTAGGTTTTTGTACTTTGCTGGGCATGTTTAAAAATTGAACACCAGCCACATGATTATGCTCCAGTCCTTTTTGGCTCTACAATAGTCTTCGTTGGCTGACTGGAGAGTACAAGCTAATTTCACTTTTATTTCTAATTTACTGTCAGATAAAACTGACTCCCCTATAATCTCCTATCTTGTATTCATTTCAAAATCCCAACTTCAGCCACACATAATAACTATCCGTTTTATATTTCTGTTTGTAACACAAATTATGCTGCTAATAAGCCACTTGTAATATTGAGCATTGTAAAATGGCAATACTGAACCATCGCACTCTTCTAATTAGTTTACTGCATCTTAGTATACATATTTTCTGTTTGTTGTTCATTATTAATTTTTGCTGTTATAAATTATTTAATATTTTATGTACTTAAATGTTTCTTTTAATGTAACAATTGAACTATCAGCCTATACTTTCAAAAAATAAAAAAACAGTAATTTAAAGATTTTAAAATGTGTTTACAAAGTATAGGTATAGGTATTAGGTAATTTTTTTTCAAAACTTATTTTTTTGTATACAGATAAATCGGGTGACTGTTGTCTTAAACCAAAGTTTCATAATAGAAAGAAACTATAGAATAAAACGTCAAGTATAAATGTATTTCTTACTATAATAATAGGTATTATAATTATATATCCAGCGACGCGGTCGCGGCGTAGAGCTAAGTACAAAAAAAGAGCTCGTGACGACGGCGGCAGTACCTATATTACAAGAGACGGCCAACTAGTGATAATATTACGAAAAATGGTCTGACCTCTCTGTAGCCTTAACTAATGAACTGATTTTACATGAAATTTACACGAATTGGTCAGTATGCTATGTATGGCTATGTAGTATGTTTAATGATGTACCTATTTCAGTGCAAAATCTAATGTGTGGTTATGCCTATAGTTAATATATTATTGTACAACTACTGTCAAAACTGACATACCGTCAAAAAGTGATTTCCTAGTACAAAAATTAGGTATCAAGTTTTGTTCGGATTAGGATATTACAATACAAGTCAATAATTATGTAGAAAATATGGTATCGGTACATGCCGAACGTATACATATGGAGGTTTAATGATTCAAACCTAAACCGAAATGTTTTTAAACAATATTATTTTTGGACATGCAGTTATTATATTATATAAATATTATATTATTATTTTACCTATGTAAAATACAATTTTGAATTTTTTTAAATATTATTTTGAACCAACTATTTGACTATATTAACGTTCACACGTTCTAAACAATACATATATTATTATTTACAATTCTTATATGGTTTATATTATAACCGGCCATGTCGTATCCGCCGGTGTAATTCGTTATTTTATGATTTATTCCACAGTCATTCGTCACCTTTAGTGTTTTATGGCTTAAATATTTCTTGGAACATATTATAATATCCGTGTAGGTAGCGTTTATACTGCAGGTCTACGGTCGTTATACTCTGGATAATCGACTAATGAGCTTTTTTGTTTAAAATATAAATTTTAACGATTTTTTAGTTGTTAAATCTGTAAAAATTGATTATACACTCGACAAGACGAAAAAAAAAACAATATTTTTTGTTAACATCAAAATATGTTAATTATAAGAAGAGGGCCGAAAATAAGTGTCTAAATACCAAATGTCAAAACAGTAGGTGAAAACTAAAAAAGGTGCTCTGGTGTACAGTAGGTTACAAGTGGGTCACTGTATAATAGATGGTATTAAATTTGAATTCAATGATATAATACCATTGTATAAGAAAAACGATTCTGAACGGAGACCGTATGTCAGTCTAGGTATAAGACATATTATTATATACTTATCTATGGTAAAATTGACCTATAATAGGTACCTACCTATAATAAATTCCAAATTAATCATTTTTTTTTTTGATAAAGGTAATCTTATAAGGAATCTTGTATTACATATTACATTTTTACGAATTCTTAACTCTAAATAATTTGCTAATTTTCGTGATTTTTCCATATTTTGTCAATTTTTGAACTTTAAATGCTTATAAAAAAAAACTGTAACTAAGGATTTTTAATATTTTTCATCTGTCTTTGAAATAATATATTAGGAACCTTCTATTAATTTTTCAAGCTTTTTTACCCAACAAATAAAATGTTATTGATATTTATAGAAAAAAAACTAAAAACATTGGAAACTGAATATGTCCGTAAACAGCTCAAAATATTTAAAAGAATTATGAGAATAAAAACACCTATTAGCAATATATTGTATAAAAGAAGTATAAAAGGGAGTTCTGAATTATAAATGAGCCTATGCACGGCGTTGTTCGTCGGTAGAACACTAGTACCGAGAGTCTAGTTGGGTTTCGTTAGGTTAAGTGAGGTTTAGTGAGGTTTAGTGAGGTTTAATCTAACCTAACACTGCTAACGTTGTTGGCCGGTATTATTATTTAGATTTAAATAGTTTCGATAATGGCAGCGCCATCTAACGTCGAAAATGTTTAATACTAATTCGTTTTTGAAGAAATGGCCCTCGCATCTGCTTAATTTCCTAGTTAGATAGCGTTGTTATATACAATTTACAACACGGACATCATTTTAATATTTTTCATCTGCCTTTGAAACAATATACTATATAGGAGACCTTCATTAAATTTTCAAGCTTTTTTAACGAACAAATAAAATTGTATTGATATTTATAGAATATAAAACTAAAAAAATTGGAAACTGAAAATGTCCCTTAATAGCTCAAAATAAGTCAAAATATTTTTAAAAAAAGGCATGGTTTATAGAGAATGCTAATATAAACAGTCAGTAAAAATTTCATGTATCTATCGTCATTTGTTTTAAAGTTTTAATGCATAAATTATTTCACAAAATACATTTCAATCAAATGTATTTATAATATTATATTTAATACCTATATTACCTCCTGCAGATATTATATTGCAGCCTGCGCCTGCAATTACTTATCGCGTAATTGGCGGAATTTTGGATTTTTATTTTTTTTCCGGACCAGCACCTTCTGATGTTATTACTCAGTACCTACACTGAAATTATTGGCAGACCATTTTTACCACCGTATTGGTCTTTAGGTTTCCATTTGAGCCGGTAAAGAAACTATGTACATATTATTATATAGTAAGAATGTAAGTACTACTAAATTTTTTTTTTTTTTAGATATGGGCAGACTTTTGAAGATCTCATTCAAGTTTATAATAGAACCATAGAAGCTGGTATGCCTTGGGTATAATAATGATGTTTAATATAAAATCATTAGATAAATAGTTTAATAAGGCACTCAATTTATTATATAGGAATTATATTGTCCGAGACAATTTAACTTCTATAGCTAGTGATCTAGTAAAGTATATTTTTTTTATTAGAACGAACAAGAATATATACATGTATACAATCTGTAATAAAATGTACACAATAGGTATTATGGGGGATACAAATATACAGGACTGGACGGCATCATTGAAGGGGTGGGTGGGTCCAATTCATAATTCTAGGAAGTTTTTTTTTTTTTTATGAAGGTTGAGGAGAGTACCTTGTATCTTAGAACATATTATAATATGGATGGGGCACATATAAGCGGCAAGTCATGTATAATAATTGGGGATATCCCGAGTGCGTCCCGTTTTTAATTTTTACCTTTTTCATAGCCCGAGTGCGTCCGCAGTCTTATCGACAAATTATATTACAGTGCCCGAGTGCGTCATCGGTCTACAGCTGCTATAGGTACCTTTCTATTTAAGATATTTTAACACTGGAAACCGTGGGAAGTTAATTTTAGCTCCGATAATAATTTTGCATGATTACAAGTTAAAACTTACTCAGTTATGGTCAATAAGTGCTATAGTGACATTTGTGTGCGAAGTGTAGTGCCGTAAATCGTAATATTATATAATACAAATTGTCAATTTGCAAATTTTCAAAATGTCATTGCCCGAAAACATGCTAAGTCAACACGGTAAGGAAATAAAAATTATTGACGGGTATAAATTAAGATTTCATAAAATATTAAATAATAATGTAATACGATGGAATTGTACAAACAAAAAGTGTAAAGCATATTTGAAAACCGATGAAAGTGGAGATACTGTTATAGAGAATAAATTAGATCATAATGACCATGAAAAAGACGTACATGACATTATGGTTAGACAAGTTATTCGTAATTCATTAAAAAGAAAAGCACAGGATGAGATTTGTGAACGGCCACTTAAATTAATACATCATGAACTTAAGAAAATTAACACAGATACATTAAATAAAACTGATATGAATTGCTTTCTCAAAAGTATATATTTGGCAAGACGATCAAAACTACCAGCAAGACCATGTAATATTCAAAATGTACATGAAGTATTGGATTCGTTAGAAATCAAAACTTATGACGATGAACAATTTCTAATAAACAATATTTTTGGGGTGTAAGCCAGTTCACCTCCTCGTGGTGCACCCTGGGTAATTCTAAATGAACTGGGGACGCATTCGGGCTATGTAAAAAATATGACCTTTTTTTCTTGGGACGCACTCGGATGATACCTTACTTATTATGGACGCACTAGGAACATTAAAAAAGGGTCATTTCGGGACGCACTCGGGAATCTCCCTAATAATTAGATGCTTAATGTATGCAATTATTTGTTTGTAGACAGAGACAGAGACACGCATGCGGCTTAACAGTTAATCTAAAATTTGTACCTACATAACATTATATTCTACGGTACAATAATCAAATTTTATATAATGGGAAAATATGTATCAGTATTTTAGTGATGAAAATTGAAAGTTGTACATTGGTGGACAACCCTAGGGATAATTTTAGGGGGGGGGTGTATATAGGTCCATAGGCGCAAATTGACTAAATTTTTTGGGGGGACTCAAGCCCCCCTCAACAAAGGTCTTAATATAAGTAAAACAAATGTTGGAGGGAAACGCTCTCCATAAAATCCCCCACCCACTGAGCAACTATCGTTACGGATATATAAAAATACAAAGTATTACATTTTTAGAATATATTTATTTTAACAAAATTCTCCGTTCTTTTTCGGCAAATACATTTAAAATATCTTCTGTATTTATATTATTAGATAAATCCCTTATTCCAATAAATATTAAAATATAACCTAACAAGTATGAAGTAAGTAATAAACATATATTATCTTAGTCCGTGGACGTGGACCGTGATAACAAATAATAATTATTAATGATAACAAAATGCTCCGTTCAAAAATTGGGGCGTAAACCGTCGATTGTGGAGGTCAACAGCAACCACGGCATTATTCTTTGGCTATAGATACTATAGCCGTGATCGTGACACAGCCCTCATAGTTTATCACTAGGGCTCGGATTTAAATGCCCTAAAAATATCAAAAAAATGCCCTTTCAAAAAATGCATTTATGACCTAAAAACTCTAAAAAATGCCCTAAAAATATCAAAAAATGACGTTTCAAAAAATGCATTATTTATTAAATAAATTCAAATTTAATTATTATTAAAAAATGAGGAACAAAGTAAGTACCTTCGACGTAATACGCAACACGACTGAAAGCGTCTGACAATCGGCCACGCGCACCACCGATATAATATTATCGCTCGAAAAGAAAATAATCCGATAATATCGGCTAATTGGATGGTGTGACATAAAGGTTGTAAAAACCGGAAAACCTGATGTTAAATTAGTTAAAATAGTTCAAAATGAAAATAATTTTTATTACGTAGTACTATATTACTATGTAGTACTTATATTTCAATGAGGTCAATCTTTTTAGTCATAATACGACAAATAGGTCAAAAATGTCCTAAAAAATTAAAAAATGCATTTAAACCGTCAAAAAATGCTCTAAAAATGATGAAATCCTCTAAAAATGCAAAAAAAACAAAAAAATGCCCCAAAAAATTATTATGGTTGGATTGCGAAGTACTTGAAACATATTTGTAGCTTGGAAAGCATCGCGTAAGATATCCCAACTATTATATTAAATAATTGATAAATTATCAATTATAAATTACTTATCGGTTATCAATTATCTGTTTGACCACGAGGCACGGACTAAGATATGTTATATGGTTATATGTTGGTGCATTGGGGAGGTCAAAATTAATATTTCCCGGTAGTTTTCAAAAGCGCCCGGAAAAACAAAAGAAAAATTAAGGAAAAACGGGAATTTTTACGCAAAATTTGTTTTCGAAAAAATCGATTTTGGGTTTTGGTGTAACTTTAAAACAAATGACCCTAGATATATGAAATTTTCAGTGGTTGTTTATATTTGCATTTTCTATACACGATAACATTTTCAAAATATTTTGATTTATTTTGAACTGTTTAGGGACATTTTCATTTTCCATTTTTTTTTAGTTTTTTTTCTAAAAATATCAATAAAATTTTATTTGTTGGTTGCGAAAACTTGAAAATTTAATAGAAGGCTCCTAGTATATTGTTTCAGAGGCAGATGAAAAATTTTAAAAATCGTTAGTCACAGTTTTTTTTTCTAAGCATTTAAAGTTCAAAAATTGACAAAATATGGAAAAATCACGAAAATTAGCAAATTATTTTGAGTTAAGAATTCGTAAAAATTTTTCTTTTTAAATCTAAGTTTTGAAAATGTAATACAAGATTACTCATAAGTTTGTCTACCTTAATCAATAAAAAAATCTCTACCGGAATGTCAAATTAAATTTTTATAAGCGTTTGAAATTCAAATTTTTACAACATTGGATGTTCACTCGATTTCTCATGTAGCGATTTCCTTATTTTGTTGTTATTCATAATCATAAATGAATAACTATAGATACATGAAAATTTCACTCAATGTTTATATTAGCATTTCCTATACACCATACAATTTTGAAAATATTTTGACTCTTTTTGAGCTGTTTACGGATATTTTCATTTTTCAATTTTTTTAGTTTTTTTTTCTATGAATATCAATAAAGTTTTATCTGTTGGGCCAAAAAGTGTAAAAATTTAATACAAGGCTCCTGATATATTGTTACAATATCAGTTGAAAAATATTAAAAATACATAGACATAGTTTTTTTTTATAAGCATTTAAACATCGAATTTTGACAGAATTTTTAAAAATCTCGAAAATTATTAATCATCGTAATAAATTATAAAATGTTCAGTTTTTATAGCTAAGGATTTAAAATTTAAAACAAGATGCCACGTAAGTAGTTAATTCTCTTACCGAAAAATCTACAAAATATACAATCACAGTATATTTTTATAGTCATTTTATGTTCAAATTTGGACGAAATTACATATTAAAAAACCTAGTTATTTTGTTGTGATTATATAATATTATTCGTGGGTACCTACTTAAAACTTCTAAAGTGTACTATTGTATATCTATGATAGTATCAGGGTTTGTTATTGATGTTGATGTTAAACGTGTTATAAGTACCTAATGGATATTGTGATAATGTGATATGATTAATTTGAAATTTATTATAGGTCAATTTTTTTTTTAATACCATAGATATGTATACAATTTGTCTTAAACCTAGACTGACATACCGTCTTCGCTCAGAATCGTACCATTGAATTCAAATTTAATAGCATCCATTATACAGTGACCCACTTGTAACCTACTGTACAGCAGAGCGACATCCACTTACCCACCTTTTTTATATTGTGGATACCAGTGTACAGTGGTATTTACACTTGGTAAATAAATGTATTGGTATAATAAAATACCTAACTGATCCTATTCTTCACATTTTTTCTCCCTGCATACTGAAAATATATAATAGAGCTAGCTTAATAAAACCAGAAATTTATTTTATGGGTACCCCTCTCCACAATGTTTGTGTTATAATTTTATTAATTATTTTATTGTTGGACCACAAAACCACATCAAACATTGTTGGAAATTAAATATTAGTGCAATACATTTTTGTTCATACTGAAAAAATATAAAATATAATATATAATATAAAAAACTTAGGTATATCGGGCATCGGCGCTTATATTTGTTATTGGCAGGCCAAAGAAGGTGTTTTAAAAAAAAGTTGGTGCAAATGTATACCATGCAAACCCCCAAGTGACGCCTCTGCACTGAACTGTATACCATAGATATATAAGATATATTTATTTTAATATATTTTAATCTGTCTATGTGGGTATCACTGTGTTTAATGATAACCTTGTTGAACTTAATATACTGATAACCGGTAAAATAACCTAAAAAAAAAACAATGTTTTATCAAAATATCAAATACGAAAAGTTTCGAATTTATATTAATGTAATACTGTAGTCTGTATTTGAAATCAGTCGTTCCAATCGGTTTTATGGTCATTAGTCAATAGCCATTAACTTGTCCGATTCGTTCGAAATTCGAATTAAGATTTTTGTTATTGTATTAACTGTTGTCGATTTTTGAGTTCACTTCTCACAGTGGAATGGCTGCAGTATTGGATGACGTAAAGTCAAATGTATTAAAGAAGACTGAAGAAGTGTTCGACGATGACGAACAAGAAGAAGATGTTGAAGATGGACCGACGGTCACAAAGAAAAAGAGGAAACGAAGGAAGAAGAAGGCACAAACAAACGGTAAGCATTCAAAAACTTTTTTTTTAAATTTTTTACGTTTTACCATGTGTAATTTTTAGATGATGGGACAAATACAAAAGAAAAAGATGAAGTAGAAAAAGAAGTGACTAGTGGTGTAACCAATATTAATATGGACGATGAAGCCGAAGCCGAGAAAAAAAAGTCCAGACGCCGTGCAAAAAAGAAGGAAACCAAGGTCGAAGAACCAGAGTCAAAAGAAAAAAAGCAAACTGATCCTCCATCTGTCCCTATACACGAACTCTTTCCAACAAGTAATTAACCTTTCTTAAAAACAACTTTACTTTAAGTTTTATGGAGTATTCAAATTTGATTGTTTGTTAATTACTGTTTCTATTGAAATATTGAATGGCCTATGCAATATTCCATTCTTTAAGGCTTGACCAGTTAATTCATTTCTTCAAGTTTCTCTAAATTGTAGTCTTATTTTATTAAAAATCAAATTTTTGTACTCATCAATTTAAAATTAAGAATAATAATATTCATTAATCTTGTTAGCATAAATAATTAAAAACAAAAATGTTAGAACCTCATACCTAATCACTTGGTAAATTGAAGTGGTGTGATTTTTTTTAATCATGGTCCGATAGTTGTTTATCCTATAGTGTTCAAAGATAAGATTAATCTACTATAAACAATACAGGTATACAGGTTATTGTGGGACACAATATTTTACAAATTTAAAATGTTTGCCCAAGAAATTTATATTTTAAACTTGTAAATACTTGTGAAAACCGTGTATAAAGTATTTTATAGATATTACCTAATTATTATATGAACCATTATTTATATCTAGTGGGTCTGAAATTTAAATTATTAGGTATTGCTTACGAAAACATAATATTAATTATCAGAAAACAATATTGGAGATTAATACCTATTTTATTTTTTTATTTTTATCTTGTAACTAATTAATTAATATGTATTCACTATGTTATCATAGGTGAGTATCCTGTTGGACAAGAAGTTGAATATGATGGCCGTATGGGTAAACAGCGAATAACAAGTGAAGAGAAACGAGCAATAGAAAGTTCCAAGTATGATGATTACAATGATGCCAGGCGGGCAGCTGAAGCTCATAGACAAGTAAATTTATTTATTTATTATCTGTTATTCAATATTAACTGTGACGTATTAGGTACGAAAACATATTCAAAGCTGGGTAAAACCTGGAATGACTATGATTGAAATTTGTGAAGAGTTAGAGCGATGTTCTAGAGCTTTAATTGGAGAAGATGGACTTAAAGCTGGTCTAGCATTCCCCACAGGATGCTCAAGAAATAACTGTGCTGCACATTATACTCCTAATGCGGGTGATCCTACAGTCTTATTATATGATGACGTTACCAAAATTGATTTCGGCACGCACGTGAATGGTGAATTTGATGTTTTCTTCTCTTTTGAATTCAATGCTTAATTATTTTATTTTTAGGTCGTATAATTGATTGTGCGTTTACTTTGACTTTCAATCCCAAATATGATAAGCTTGTAGAAGCTGTGAGGGATGCAACTAATACAGGAATAAAAGTAAACTCTGAAGATTAACATTTAGGTATTATAAAAAATAACTTATTGACAATTTAATTGTTAGGCTGCTGGTATCGATGTTAAACTTTGTGAAGTTGGTGAAGCCATTCAAGAAGTAATGGAATCTTATGAAGTTGAGCTTGATGGTAAAACGTATCCTGTTAAGTCAATTAGAAATCTCAATGGCCATTCGATTGATGCATATAGTAAATATAAATTATTAACAATTTAAATTAATTTAGATTATGAGTGAAGTAAGAGTTGTATATCCAACCAACACATAATTTGGTTGGTTGGATTTTTTCTAATGCTATTTACTAAAATAGCTACTACACTTCAATAAACTACATTAACAGTCCAAATTTGAACCTACACAGCTGATATTTTAAAGTGTGTTGCTCATGTTCTTAGTGGCGAATAAATGTAGAAATTTAAGGAAGTGCAGTATTAAAAAAAATAGATAAAGGCATTTACATTTAGTCAGTACCCTTGACATTGCTTTTTTTATTGAATATTTAAACACAATTGTAACGTACCGACTGTGGTCATAATAATCCAATCAACGGCCTTATGCGTCAAGCTAACTTCATTCTACCATCGGGTTTTAAGCTAACCATTTTAGTTTTTACTGAATTAACATTGTACTAGTGAGTCAAATTTTATTCTATGCATTTTTTATGGCTGCACTTAAGGCCTTGCCCATATTTAATGAACAATACCTGTCCAGCCTGGTTTAGGTCGTTGTAAGTTGAAATATTCTTGACACCTACCTCGAATTTGTATTATTTTTTTTTTACAGGAATACACGCGGGCAAAACTGTACCAATTGTTAAAGGCGGTGAGGCAACTATGATGGAGGAGAACGAGTTCTATGCTATTGAAACATTTGGTTCCACAGGACGTGGTATTGTCCGTGATGATATGGATACATCTCATTATATGAAAAACTTTGATGCTCCATATGTGCCACTACGACTCCAAGCATCACAAAAATTGCTGGGTACAGTCAATAAGAACTTTGGTACATTGGCATTTTGTAAGCGCTGGCTTGATAGGTTGGGCGCAACTAAATATCAAATGGCACTAAAAGACTTATGCGATAAAGGCAAGTTTTTATATTTTCCTAAAACAAAATATACAATTAATATTACTTTATTAATTGAATATAATATTTCATTTTCACAGGAATTCTTGACGCCTATCCACCATTATGTGACATCAAAGGCTGTTATACAGCTCAGTTTGAACACACAATTGTACTTAGACCAACATGCAAGGAAATCATAAGCAAAGGAGATGATTATTAACTCTGAGTAATTTGAGTCAATACAAATATTACGTCGCCAATATTATAACAAATATTATTTAAAATTATAAATTTAAATGTTGTTAAAACCTTTGGTGATAAATTAAATCAATAAATTAAAAAATTAACTTTATATGACGTTATAATATTATAAAAACCTATACAAAAAATTGATGAACTACAAGTCAATTACGCTTAATATTATAATATTATCAATATGTGGATAAAAATAGGTTTATTACTTAATTTATTTATGTTTTCTCATTTTTTTTTTTACATAATATGACTTAGTAGTTATTATTGACTCTTCTGTTGTTCATCATTGGTCAACAATGATTCGGCCATACGCTCGTAGTCATCTAAGCTGAACTGTGTAAGAGAACGGTCAAATTCCTTCATGAATTCTTTTAATACCTTGACCGTATCTTCTGAGCTATAATGTTCTCGTACGTGCTTAGTGATCATTTCTTCTAATTCGTCAGTTTTAATGATTTGCTGTTTAACAATTAAGTTCAATCTGGTACCGTCCTTTATTTGTGGATAATCAACTAATGTTTTTTCATCTATAAATATTAAATATTTTTAAAAAAAAAGAGGTTATCCCTTATCAATAGATTATAAAGTTAAAGAATAATTACCACATAAAGGACGACCGGTAAGCAATAATCTTTGATCTTTAACAGGAACCTTAAGTGCTTCAAATACATGATTTTTTAGCTCTGCTATTGTCATCTCACTTTGAACCTAAAAATTAATGGTTCGCATTAAAATGCAATCAAACAAATTTACTGAATCACAGAACTATTAAATAATTGGCAATTATAAACATTTATATGGATTAATCATATAATTTGAAACTTTTTGTGATATAATTAACTTATAAAATGTATGAGGTCATCCAATATTTGAACTACAAATAACTCAATGCAATCATGACTTATTATTGAGGAACGAAATAGTATACAGAAAAAATAATAATTTTTAATAATTAATCATTTATTTAAAATATTATTTAAATTTCATATACTTAGTAAATATAAAAAAAAAAATTATATAAGTATTTAATGGAGAGTAACTGTTATCATTTACAGTACATATTTTAGTTATACAATAAATGTTATGATATAAAAATAAATTAATGGATTAAAATCATATGAAAACTTGTTGCGAGGCTAGCATGTCTGCGAATGGTTTTACTAGTCCACGAGTAGCAAAATAGAACACAAGTCCAAAAGTTATTGATATAGGTAAAGCGGGCAGAGCTCGTCTAAATATAGCCAATAATAATAGTGTTAAGCATAATCCAATAAGTATAGCCACAAAGCATGCTAATGTGGTATTCCAGTCTCCATAAGACGACGCTTTGCCCACTAAAACGCTGTAGAATATGAAATCTCCTAATCCAAGTTTGACACCTTTATCCTCTTCGTCCATCAGTCTTCTACTAACTCTAACTTCTTCAGTCTGAGGCTGCTGGTGTTCTTCGACCCATGTTCTGGTAAATCCGTTTTGGCTGTCTGTGGTACTATCGACACTATCTGAACGGTTCATCAAGTATACAACTGTAGATGAGTAGATTAGTGCAGGAAATATTTGTTCATTACGCTCCTCGGCCAATTCAACAAGAATACGCAAGGGTCCTCGTGGTGTGAGGACAGCAATCAAGTCCCAAATAGATATAACAAACAGCACAACCCAAGTGGTCCATTCAGGCATGTACTTGATAAACACGAGTGCCATGAGGGCAGCAATGAAGATCAGATAAGACTGCTGGAGTCGCAGTGGGCCTTTCCAGTGTATACATACCATTCCTAGCATACCGATATTCCAGATTATTATAAAAAATGTTATATAATCCATAGGAACGTTATACGTGTGTAAGATTTCCTCGATGTACAGACAAGTAAACATGGACAAGAGAAGCAACGACGACATGATGAGCCACCCGTGAATTAATTTATAACATCGATATTTATACAACGCGATTAGGAACACTGTCATAACGATGACGACGGACATCAGTATCAGCGAATTGGCCACAGCGTTTAGCACTTTAGTCGAAGGCTCGGGACTGGTTTCGTGGAATGGCGTATACACCAGGTAAACGTCTTTGACATTGTAGAACGACACAGAGTTGATCGTGGCCACCACCACCAACATGCACATCGACACGGGTACAAATAGCTTGATGACGTGCTCGGCGCCATACTTGAGTGTTTCTTCTTCTTGGGCCGTCAACGAGTCGCGGCGCGACGTTTCCCTGGGGGCTGCTGCGGCCATGAGCGGAATTGTTTCCCTGCGAGTCGGTGACTTGCTGTTGCTGCTGCTGCTGCTGCTTCTGCTGCTGCTGTCGCGCATCAATAGAACACACAAACAAGGGGAGACGCCAAAGTGTAAGCCTCAATCTACACACACAGATCTAAGCGCGTGTCCTCACTTCCTCAACAATGTAACAGAAAATAACGTATCGTTTAAAAAGCGCCCATACTCACGTCGAAAGAACATTCCTGCCCGTTAAGTATCTTGATGTTGATTTTCATTGTTTCGCGGACCGTGCAACAATCACTGCATTTAAACCGCAAATCAATACTTGATATAAGTAGAGGTAATGTCGCCGTGCTCAAAGCGTCATGTCATGGACATTCGGGGTTCCTGCCTAGTTGAAATACACGATTCGAGCGAAACGGCGCAACTCGATCACGACAATTCCAAGATGGTTATTGAAAATCGAAATATAATTTGTAAAAAAGGCAGCCCGTAGCCTTAGCGGCTGGCTGTCAAGACTCGAGAGTGGGTGATATGAAATAAAACTATACAGTGCAAACAATCATCCAGGATGCATCAGCTATAATAAATTACGACATAATATTATTTTACTGAACGATTTGATCGATTATTGTAAAAATGCGAAAACCAAGGATGTTGTATGCATTTTAGGACTTTACTAAACGGCGGCAAATTTAAACCTATACACTCCTTAGAAATATTATTACCATAATACTATTGTATAATAATATATTTAAACCATTATCATTTATTTATGAACATTATAAACCATATTATTATAATTGAATCAACGTTGTGACATTTTAATATAGGTAGTTATAGTTTGTTGTTACAAAGCATTAACTTAATAATAAAGCAATTTTAAACTAATAATCAAATAATGTATCGGTCTTGCAATGATTATACTATTTTAATTTTTAATTGAAAATATAGTTTTTATTTTATCGTTGCTTTAAAATGTATAATATAATATTAAATAATTTATCATCTATGGGAACATGCAGGGCACCTGCATGCAAACGAATTTTAAGAAGAAAACAAAAATAAGGTGGGTTAGTGTATGTCGCTCAGCTGTACAGTAGGTTACAAGTGGTTCGCCGTAATGGATGATATTAAATTTGAATTCAATGATATAAAATCATTGTATACGAAAACGGAAAAACGATTCTGAGCGTAGACGGTTTGTTAGTCTAGGATATTTTTAAGTACATTGTTATTAATTATTACTTATTATTAATACGGTAGCCGATAAGTTGAATTACTATTATTCCTACAATTACAAAAATACAACTAAAATCGTTATTCTTGGTTATTTAATATGTAATTTCGTTCAAAATTTAACATGAAATAACGATAAAAAAAATTGTGTTTTTATATTTTTTGGTTACAGAATTTAAATTTTCAATCATAAGCTATAAAAGTTGAACATTTTATAAATTTTTAACTACAAAATAGTTATTACATTTTGTCAATATTTGAACTCTTTAAATGAAATAAAAAAAATTGTGACTATGGATTTTTAATATTTTTTTTCTGTATTATATTAGGAGGCCTTATATTAAATTTTCATGCTTTTTTACCCAACAAATAACATTTTACTGAAATTTATAGAAAAAAAACTAAAAAAATCTGTAAACAGTTCAAAACGAATCAGAATATTTTGAAAATGTTATCGTGTACCTAAAGAAAAAGCTTTTATAAACAACCAGTGAAAATTGCACTAAAAACCAAAATCAATTTTGTCAAAAACTTATTTTGAGGAAAAATTCCCGTTTTTCCTTAATTTTTATTTCGTTTTTCCCGGAGCTTTAATTATTGGGAATTTCTTACTTTTTGATATCCCGAATGCACCAACTAGATTCACTTTCCCATCGAACAAGATACTTCCACTAGTTTCGCAGTTTGGAACGGTGATGACGGACACAAACAATTTTAAGATTTAAAATTTAAAAAAAAACACATATTTATTTTGACTCTTCTTTATAATTTAATGACCATTATGGTTATACTCTAAATAAAGCATCTTCAATGTTAAGATTTATAAATAGAGCTTCCTCTGGTTTCAACAATCCAAAAGTATTCAAATCTCTATTGCTCCTTTATTCGGTCGCTACTTGAGTACAACTCTATTGTACGGTATCCTTATGGTATACACATTGGGTCCAGCTACATCCATTGAGGGAATACAGCATCGACTATTAAGTCTATTTGCATTGAAATGTTTGAACTCAACGACAAAATCACAAATCTCACTCACCTTTGCTATCGATAACACATTTAAAAACTTTGGCGGTTAGAAGACTTAAATCTCATCTTTGTTTTATTTTCAAGCTATTTAAAGGTATTTTTAATTGCTCTGAACCACGATTAAAGATAGAATGGTTGCACAACGAACTATGATAAGAAACAATTTAATGATGCTCATAGTTTCTTTTATTATCAACGATACTCTAGAAACTTTTACTAGCGCTCATAGGGTATAAATTATGTACTACGCATCAGAAATCAAGATTCTTCTGTAATAATATGCACATTTATTTTCCCGCGAAAATGCAAAAAAAGTACATACACGATTAAAAATACGATATTTTCAACGATTTTTACATTCGTGATTACATGGTACATACTACCTATGTAATTTTAATTGTAAAGTTTGGTTTAAAGTCACATCCTAATAAAAATTTATTTCTCATTCTGAGAAGTTTAGAGTTAAGTTTTGTGAAACATGCTGGCTCTATTGATGTGTTTAATGAAACATTGTCATATTTTCTAAGTACTAATAATCCTTTGACATTTGAATGTTACGTGCACCAAACTGATATTCTCACAGATATATGTAGCACATTTGTTATAATGAGAATGAGACAGTATACATATTATATTAAAAAACTAAATAAAACTAAAAAAAAATTATCAAAACTCGTAGGTAGTTAACTTAAATTATAATTTACACTGAAAGGGAAGTATATATATTATACTTTATTTAATCATCAAAAATATATTATTAATATTGTTTAAATATAATTATTATTTATTAAAAAATAAAAATTATGTAATGTACCCAACAACACAATATTATAATTTATAAAATATAAATTTATTATTTGTTATTCCGTATTTTATTTTTTATAACGTAAATTCATGACACGATTAAAAATAGTATATTATCAATTATTATTCAATATTTAAACGCTAGGAGCGCTAATGCTCGGTTCTGCTAGTCGTTGTGATAACAAGGAAACTCTGAGAAACACTTTATTATAGGTCGTTGTGCAACCATACTATCTTTAATCGTGCTCTGAACTATTACTTAATACATTTAACTTATTTGTTCATTCGGGGTGCTGCCATTGGGTGACTTCCCCCTCCCGTCAATCAAACCACATCAAATGTATTTATTGTATAACGTGTAAATACAGATTGTACTTAAATATAAATGATTGTTCAATAAAAAAAAAAAAACTTCTGTGTTCCAGATTGTCGAACTAGGCAACCTGTTACGTTTTATGTGCCATTTCGTCGTTCCAACTACTCTCAAAACGCTCAGATAGCCCTAGATCGTCCTATATTAATGGGCCATGTGAATAGATAGGCTACAACTCAACTTATTTTGTAAAGATAATTGGCCAGATTTATAGACGATACTTAGAAAAATTTTAGTATTATCTCAACTAAAACTAGAAATTGGTATTTATAAATCAGACTTATGATATTTACTAAGAATTATCTTAGTTATATTTTAACTTAAATAAATCTTAAGTTTTGGTATTTATAAATGGTACTTTGAACAATTTTAAGAAAAATTTGAGTAAAAATTAAGAAATATCTAAGGTACCTACTAACCATGCTTAACAGTCACTCAACAGACACAAAATTAATAACTTGGTATAAAATAGTTACTTTTATACTATTAAATTGTTGTTCGATCTTTTATAAAAAGTTGATAATTTTGTTTAATTTATTTTTTACTATTTTAAAATGGATATTAATTATCTTGATTATCTTGATGATGACTTAAACTATGATTGGCTAGAACAAACTATTCGTGTTCCTAAACGATATTTACGTGATATGCAAAACTCCATTGAAGGGTAAGTAATTTTGAAATATTTTTTAATAATTCCCCTTTACAAATATTTATTAGTAAACATTACTAGATTTTCAGATTTGCAAATTTTCCAACGGTTTAGGTTTCCAAAATATATTGTGTTAGAAATAATTTTACCTATGATATAGGTACTTGGATAATATGGATTGCAATTTTGATAGACGTGGGTTAAAAATCGATAATATTACAAAAGTGTTAATTGCCCTACGTTTCTATGCAAGTGGAAATGACCAAGTATTTGAATGCAATTTAAATGAGTAATTATGGTAAGATTATTGTTAATTTAATTTTATTGTTTTATAGAGAGTCAATGGAGATACATTAGGATATTCACAAGCTTCGGTTTCTATTGTAGTTAAAGAAGTATCGGGATTACAAGCTAAGTGTGGAAAAAAATGGATTCGATTTCCATCAAATTTACAAGACACTAAGGAACAATTTTATTTAATTGGTGAATTTCCTGGTGTAATTGGAGCTATAGATTGTACACATGTCCCTATTAAAAGTCCCGGAGGCAACAACGCAGAAATGCATAGAAATCGAAAAGGATGGTTGTCATTAAATGTTCAAATTGTTTGTGGTCCTAAAATGCAAATTTTTGACATAGTCTGCAGATGGCCAGGTTCAAACTAATGTAATTAATAAGAAATCGTATTAGCAATATTTGATATTATTATCACAGATAAGTCAGCTAATCTGTGGCAATAAAATATTAATTATGCTGATAACAATAAAATTATATATAATCTCCTGAACATTTTGCTTTTAAGAAATATTTTTACTTGAAATATTCTTAGAAAAATCTTAGCTAAGAAATAACTTAGTACCCTTTATAAATACCACTTGTGAGTTAGTGAAAAATATTTACTTAGCAAAGTTGAATATAAGTAAAATATTAGTATCGTCTATAAATTTGGCCAAATATTTCACTTTTTAATATTTATCTTGCTAATGTCATAAATAACTTATAATTATAGGTACCTTACCAATCTATTACTATATAATATTATGTATTGCTAATTTGTTTATATTTGTTTTATATTTTGGATTTACTGTATTTCTTTTTTCTTGGGCATTGCATGTTTAAATATATAAATAAATAAATAGATAACCAAATGATATATTGAACAAAATGAGGAATGTCAGAATATTGGTCTCGTCAGGTTTTATGTTATTTTCATTTTGAATTAATAGTGTTAATAGTGTTATTTAAGATATATCTTAAATCGTGCTATTAACTTATAAAGTTTTAACCATGGCTAAATATAGCCATGGTTTTAACTATATGTGGAACAAGGGTAACTCTGTTCGCATATTTTATTTTAGTAGGTATCAAAAATCGACTCCAGCCCCTCACCCCATAACTAACTTAAATACTTACCTAGGTATGCCTAAGCTCGTTAAGTATGATAATTAATTGATTTATTATTATGAAACGGGACGAGCCCAATATAAATTTAGATATTAATCTTAATGCTAAAGTTCGTTACAGTATAAACTATAAAAACAACAATATAGTGATAAACATTACATAAATAGGAAGTTCCTATTAGCTTCCTATTAGCCCCCCAATAGAAACGACGGATCCTAGTTCGCTAATCTCATCATAAGTGATATATAAGAATATTATAAGACTGTATTTATGTATAGTAATATGTAGGTACAATACTACAATGTATTACACATAAGTGCTGCGTTTATTTATTAAATAGAATTTAATTATGTAGGTACATGTACTAACAAAGGTAAACTATAGTTCGATCGTCGATTGAATTTTAATGAGAAAATTTTTTTTACAAAGAAATACGTTAGTGTATTAATATTAAAATTAATTAATTACCATACATAATATATAACAAACAAATTATGAAACTCCTTCAGTCCTTCATGATTATTCTGATTGCTTGGAAAACGTTCCTAGCTGTCCACATTGATACATAAGTGACAAGTGAGGGTGAACCATCAAGGGCCCGTACTCTCCGTTTGCCTATATACAAAAAGGTTTTATTTTTATTCACACAAGGATACGAGATTATTGATTAATAGGTAAACTTATAATTGTGTTATGTATATATTATATGGTACCAACATTATATAATCCTCGCAGTATAGACTGAGCCACGTATAAA
The DNA here is from genome assembly GCA_949089665.1 of Macrosiphum euphorbiae. NCBI lineage: Eukaryota > Metazoa > Arthropoda > Insecta > Hemiptera > Aphididae > Macrosiphum > Macrosiphum euphorbiae. Next base: position 28,267,552 of record CARXXK010000004.1, on the reverse strand, counting down.
ATTCAAGACTAACGAGTGTAAAAAATAAATAGGGATTGTTTTATTATAATGATTAAGGTCTATTTTGAAAAGAAAATAATTCAAAAAGTATAGAGTAGAGATCTTATAACAATTAACACAAGCTATGGCTTGTATTTAGTCCTTTGTTGTGTCTTTCTTTTAAATATACTTTTCTATAGGTAATATATTTACAATCTGTATGGATATTAACCTGTCACCTGATATATTATGTACACAGGTACGTAGCTAGAAAATGTCTATTAGGGGAGGGGGGCAATAATTTTGAACCCCTAGGTCATTACTCATTTTCCATAATTTGTTTTCCATGAGAAACTTGTAGAGCCTGTAGAGGGTTTCCATCTCCATACTCCCTCAGAACCTTAGGCAGAATCCCATATCAATAAGAATCTTAATAATTTAAAATTTACCTTTGGTTGGTTGAAAAAATAATTTTCATATCTAAATACTAAACAAAAATAATTTTTAAGCAATGTTAAATTTATTTTAACCATAGGTAAAGTACGGGGTGGAACTTAAATTTTCAGTCATTAGCATCAGATTGAGTTGTACGATTTACCCCCCCCCTGGCTGCGTGCCTGTATGTACCTACCTATATAATAAGAAAATTATTCGTAACTTACATTGAGTATTCACATTACCAATTTGAAATTAATTACCAAGTTAGGTAGTTATAAATTAATATAATTATATCATTACTTGATCTTATCGAAAAGACCACATCCATATAGCGAAAATAGAAATGTATAAAAATATTATTATGCTAAAATTCAATCATGTTAGGTCCCGGGAATATTACCAATTAATATCATAATTACATAATAATATAATATAACCAATTATTATTTATGAATAAGTTACTAGATATACAATTTTCAGTTGCACTATAGTCTATAAACTACATTAAAGTACATATATGTACATAAGTACGAAGTACCTACCTATAGGTATAGTTACCTACAGAAACCACAGAAAAATAAATAATATGTGTGTCGAATTCTTTATTTTACCCACCTGTTTTTCATACACTTGTTTTTCCTCTACGGTCATATTATCCCAACTATCTGAAATAATTTTTCGAACAAAGTCAGTAGGCAGTCCAGGCTGTGTCCAATGATATAAATTCATTGTCTTTTTTACATAGATCCTTTTTGCTTCGCTTTGAGTCCAGGTGGAGTGATGTGCTCTTTTATTTGGTTTATTGGTTGGCTGTATATAAAACACAAAACAACAATAAATACATTTTTTTAAACATGTGCAAGGTGCCTACAGTCTACAGAAATGTTTTAAATAAATAATCGTTTAGTTAAAAACATAATTGGTCTACTCCATATTATGTCGAGGCCTGAGGGCAACTATAGTCTATATTCTATAATAATTGTTTTAAGTTCTATATCTTTATTATAATATAATATTATATTACTTATTCATAAATATTAAACAGATAATGGTCCAAGCAAATCTTACTCGTCCCTTGATTCGTTGTCACGAAGTTTATTTACTATTTTAAAGTGACGGAGGGAGGAATTCTAACTCCATTGTTAGAAATGTCCACTTTATAATTTATGAACCATGGTAAACACTATGTCACTATACGTCTATACACTATACAGTAGGTACTATATACCTACTCTACTATAAAATAATAACTTATATTATTATGAAAGTAGTGGGGTACTCAGATTAATAATATACAGTGTAATAAAGTATGAAAAGTCGCTCTGCTGTACAGTAGGTTACAAGTGGGTCACTGTAATGGATGGTGTTAAATTAAAATTCAATGATATAATATCATTGTATGAGAAAAACGATTTTGAGCGAAACGGTCAGTCAGCCTACGATATTACAAAGTATATTTGATGATATTATTGTGAAGAAAGTAATTTATATATAGCCTATTTACGTGGAACCTTGTTTTAAATTTTCAATCCTTAGCTATAAAAGTTGAACATTTTATACATTTTTAGCTACAAAATAATTATTACATTTTAAATTTGATAAATTTTGTCAAAATTCGAACTTTAACATGCTTATAAAAAAAATTGGACCTATGTATTTTTAATATTTTCCCACTGCTATTGTAACAATATAACAGGAGCCTTGCATTTTCCCGAATTTTTACCGAACATACAACATATTATTGATATTTATAGAAAAAAAACTAAAAAAATTTAAAACTGACCATGTCCGTAAACAACTCAAAAAGAGCCAATTATTTTCAAAATTGCATGGTGTATAGCAAGTGCTAATATAAATATTCAATGAAATTTTCAAGTATCTACATTCTACAGTCATTCGTTTTTGAATGACAATAAAATAACAAAATCGCTTTACGAGTCGCTTTATGAGAAATCGAGTGAATATCCAATATCGTAAAAATATAAAATTCAAACGCTCACAAAAATTTAATTTGACTTTCTTAGACATTTATTTTTTGATAAAGGTAGATAATCTTATAAGAAATATTGTATTACATTTTAAAATCTTAGATTTAAAAAAAAAAATTTTTATGAATTTCTACCTCAAAATAATTTCCAAATTTTTGTCATTTTTACGTATTTTGTCAATATTTGAACTTTAAATGCTTATAAAAAAGAATTGTGACTATGGATTTAAAATTTTTTTCATCTGCCTTTGAAACAATTTACTAGGAGCCTTCTATTAAATTGTCAAGCTTTTGTACCCAACAAATAAAATTTAATTGATATTAATAGAAAAAAAAACTAAAAAAAATGGAAACTGAAAATGTCCGTAAAGAGCTCTAAATAAGTCAAACTATTTGGAAAATGTTATGGTGTATAGAAAATAGGTAGTAATATAAACATTCAGTCAACATTTTATATACCTACGGTCATTTGTTTAAGAGTTGCACCAAAAACCAAAATCGATTTGCTCGAAAACAGATTTTGCGTAAAAATTCCTTAATTTTTCTTTTGTTTTTCAAGGCGCTTTTGAAAATTTCTGAGAATTTTTTACTTTTGACCCCCCCAAAGTACCAACTAGATTCACTTTCTTATCAGAAAAGATACTGTTGAAGAAAATCTAAGCAGTTTTACTGTCCTAAAAGGACAAAAGGTGATGACAGACACAAAAAAAATAAACAATCAATACATTCATCGTTCCACTCTGAATCTAAAATATTATAAATAAATGGTATATAAATAAATGGTAACAAAATATTTTCTTACTTTACGTATGTTGGGACGGACAGGAAAGTTGGCGAAAGCAATGGATCCGGGAACAAAATTATCCGGCAGGCTAAAATGTATCGAATCTTCAGACTTTTTATACGGTAAAAGTTTTTGGAGTTGTTCAGGAGTCATATCAGGTGACGGATAGTTCTAAATTATGAAAAAGTGTGAACAACTAGGTGTAAAATAATATTTGACTAAGAATTTATTATTTTGTATTAAAGCTCAACTGCTAAAGAAGATTTGAAACAACCCCTCAGTAAGGAGTTCTATAAAGACAATATTTATAGATTAAATTCTGTATGTTGTAATATTGTAGATATAAATCGACTATCGACATAAAAGCTAAGTTGAACAATTTGTATTATATATTATATATATATAAAAAAAATACATCATACTTATTGTTAACTTCTCCCTGGGAAATAACGTCAATACATATATACATAATACATATGGGTATGTGCTCCCGTACGCGTGCGGTAAATTTACGTCATAAATAAACAAACGTATTTTATATTCAAAATAGTTCATGTGAAAACTCCTTGTTACACACGTTCGAAATAGCAAATTTCCGTTCAACCGGTTTCAATCAGTGTGCTGTTAGTTTTTAATTTCAATATTAGAGTGACCTATTGTACAATTTAAAGGTAAGATTATTATCTAGAGCCCCGCCTAGCCACGTAGGCTTTTATTGATATTATTATTAAGTAAGTTATGCTTATGAGTTATGACCTTTTTGTAACGGTACATTTTAAAATGATCACAACTTACCTAAAAATAATAATGTCAATAAAATCCTATGTGGGGCTATAGATAGGTAATAATCATTCATATACATTTTATAATAGGCTAATCCAGTAATCCACTCTACAATATCATAGAAATATACAATATACTATATACAACAACATCATACAATATTAAAACTGATTTCTGAGCACTATTGAAACTGGTGAACGAGTTGTTTGTAATGTCGTAAGTGTGTAAGACGGAGACAACACATGCGGGTATGACGTCCTCTATTAAATTCTTAATTATTTTGGGAATTTATAACTCGTTAGGACATTAGATTTTACATCAGATAAATTACTAATCAATTCCTTTAAATAATAATTTTAAATCATTTTTTAAGATGTAGGTATAAATATAAAACAAAACATGAATAATAATTTGTTTACAGTTGAGAAATTTTGATTGGCCAATGGCCATGAGCGGCATGAGCCCTGCCTCTCCACTAGAAACCCAAAATTCTGGCTAAGCTACAATCTACAGAATGTAATAATATTATATTATAATTAATAATTAGGTATTACCATTTTGTTGTTCATATTACTTTGATTGAAAATGTTTAATTGTTTAACCGGAAATGTTTTTTCAATTTAAGATCAATACAATTAATTTATATTTTATTTAGATCAGCCTTATGAAATGTACTCACAAATGTTCAAGAAAATACAAGGTAGGCAATACAATAAATCAATAATCAATATTAGTTGTGTCATAAATCATAATCCATTTTTTCATGTGTTTAATTATGGCTGGTGATTGTTACTACCATAGAGATGGCATGATATTAGTATATTAGGTAGGTACATGATTTTCAGTTTTATCTGCCACGGATCAAATACATAGACTTGAACAGACTAAAAACATGGCGTATATACACAGAACTCTGCATAGGCGCAACTAGGGTTAAAATTCTGGGGGGGAGAGAAGGGGGGACTACCAAAACTATTTATTTAAAATAACCCATAGATGGCTTGTATCTAAATCAATAAGGGATATTTTTGGGGGGCTAAATCTTAGTCAGGGGGGCCAAGCACCCCTCTAGTTTCTCCAATGGAACTCTGGTGTTCCATGAATAGAGTTCAGTGTGTGTAAGCCATAGGGGTGATGTGGGTGTAAGATCCCGTGAACTTATTTTCTCAAGACATTTTATAAACTAACTCTTTAAAAGAAAAGCTTAATTACACAATATATAATATACATAATTTTAGTTGTATTAACAAATGTTTTTTTATTGACTAATTATATTATTATTTTTAATAGTTGTGCATCATTATTTATTTGTATACAAATAGGTACTATATAAACCTAAAATGGATATTTTTTCATTGTAGGTACACATGATTCTAAATATTTAAAAAAAATCTATTGAATAATAATTGTCCATTATTCTCAATTATTTTAAAATGAATTTCTTTCAATATGTACACAACAACCCAATGCTACTGGGTATAGTTCAACTAGTAAGCGCTTTACTAGCTGAAAATGATGACACTTTCATCCAACTTTTAACTATCATCTATCAGTTACAAATTTAAATCATGTATTTATGTTAGACATTAGTCCTATACTATACTAGGTATACAATTTATCAAAAACATAAAATTACAATTTTATGTTCCAACTTTTTTTTTTAAATAAAACCCTCAAATACAAGAATATTATACATCCTTACTCCATAATATAGTCTCCCACTATGATAATGCTTCTGTATAATGTAAACTTATGCCTGTAAACAATTTGAAAATAACATTGCATTTTTATTATGGTTTATTATAAAAAATATAATATGAGGCAATATATTAAATAATTTCACTTTTTGGCCATCCAAAACATTACAGAACGTGCCTAGGTTCATCTTTGTCAATTGTTTCCATAGCTTCCATTAATCATTAGACTGGATTATGGACGTCCCTGAGTGGGGAGGCAAGCGGGGGAAAACCCCTTCATAAGCCGTGAGATGTTCTGTTTTTGCTAATAGATAAATACATTCAGTGGCGCCTAAGTATATATTTACTAATTGTCATACGTGATTTTAGTAGGTAAGGGATCACCTTTGTCATTCTATAGTTATTTTATGAACATTTGTTTAATGGGCAACATAAAAATTAAACTAGGTGTACGGTAAGGTAATTATAAGAAATAGTTAGGTGTCAAAATTTTATGTGGAGGTGTCTAATGTCATATGTAAAATTTTGGACTTTGGCACCACTGAATACATTTTGTTAATTTTGTTAACCGTCATTTAAAACTAAAATGATTTTGGGCCTCTCCCCCCCCCAATGGAATTGACCTAGACTAGACACATTTAAATTATAATTTGTTACTTATATCAATTATTCCCATCAAATCTGACACCTACATGAATATATTGTTGCGATTAAATGCTGAAGATCAGATACAACAATAGACAATCATCTTCAAGCATGATAGCTCCAAGGAAGAAGACCTGAGCCCTTAGTAACAACTCTTCAAAACACTCTTCACTCTTTTGGTTACTTTTCCAAACTATAAATCACAATACTAAATACTAATGTCCTAAAACAATATTAAATATTATGTCCGAATTTATCAGGTAGGTTATGACCTGATTTCTAATGCTAGACTGCCTAGACTCAATTCCTAATGATCAACAACAGTTAAATTCACAAATGACAAAGTAATACATGACATACCAGATTATCAAATATGAATTGCCTAAACACAAATAAACTTATTTGCAAGAGATTATAATATTATTAGGTTAAAAAAAATATCTATACACCTAAAATGTTCATTTAAACAAAAAATAAATATATATTATACAACAAAACAATCATAATTACTGAAAAAAACAAATATTTGGTATCATAATAAAAATATTAGAAGACAATTTGTACTTAAAAATAAATAACATTTGAACAAAATTAAAAATATAATCATGAAGTAATATATTTATATGTTATATCATTGATTAAATACACAGTATGAATATTTGATATCATTGATTAAATACACAATATGAATATTTTATATCATTGATTAAATACACAATATAAATATTTTGTTAACATAAATTAACAATAAACAATAAAAAAATTAATGTACTAATATAGTAATATTAAAAACTATTATATTGTGTTTTGGAGCATTGTTGACTGGTGTCAACAAAAGTAAAATTGGGCTTAAAATGGCCTTGCCACTTGAATCCACTTAGGTCAATCATTTGAAATAGTCGTACCAGGTTTAGTTTATTATTCTTAATAATAAAGGGTTAGGGTATAAATGTTCTATGCAGTGTGCATAAAAAAAACCCTTTGTGTATTGATAAGTTTAGATAAATGACAATTTAAGAATTTTGTTTCATCCCCAGGAATAATTTCATCAACATATTTTATAAATGTTAAATAATATTTTTTTCAATTTCCTTTATAAACATTGCAATTCTTTGTATTTCATAACAGAGAACAAAATTAGCATTATAGAATTAAAGTAATGTTTAATTAAAAGGAATGTACCATGGCAGTAAATGTTGTAAGTATTTTAACAACTTCTATAATTAAATCTCATTATTTTTAAATTTAGGTACAATATATATTATATATATATATATGAATAATGAATGAATGAATAATATTATATTTACGATTTATTCAGCAGTAATATCCAACTGTAATGGAGGTATTAGTTTCCATATATGCTGCTTTAATGTTTGACACTGCAAATTCAATTTGTATTGACCAGGATAAAAGAATATAACCCCACATTCATGATATAACCTATCATGTTTGTTTACCTACATATAATAATTTATAAATGTATAATTATTTTGAATTTTTGACTTATGTATTAATCAACTTAATAGATGTACTCACTCTAGTAGTATAAGTCTTAGTTGATCCTGTAGTAGCTAATCTATTTCCTAGTTGATTGTTTGTAGTTCCGTTCAGATAGTCCTGGTAAAAATTTAGTTCCAATGTAACATCATCCAACGGAGACATAAGAGAATTATGTACCCAAATCTGTAGCTTTAGCTGCTGACCAACAGGATATTGGGATGTTTCTGATAACAGTTTTTCATCACACTCACTGACAATTTTTTCTTCATTTAAATTAATTTCTAATAAAAGTTTGTATTTTATATTACTATAGATTTGATCTAAAAATATTTGGTGTAATAATTTACCCCAATAAATAGGTGATGTGCAAACAATATCAAGCATCTGAGGACACAATGTAAGACCATATAATTTTGCAACACCCCATCTAGGTGGTAAATCATCATAAGAATTAACTGACCATCTCAACAAAACTTGTTCAGCAATATGTTTATTGCACTGAGACACCATATCAGCTTGCCCTTCTTCGCCACTACTAACCTAAAATTAAAATTATATAAAAATCGGTATAGAATATAGATTATTATTTAATAAGTCATTAAACCTGTTCTAAACTATGAATTAAAAATCTGTCAACAGGTACAGGAATTCTATAAGATTCTTTTTCTTCCATTAAAATACTTTTATTTGTTGCATATTTAAGTTCCATTTCTTGATTAGTAACATTCACAACATCAAGTACCAAATAAAATTGGGAACCCCTAAAATACAAAGATAATGACTGGATTAATAAATGAAATAATACAATAAACTCACGTTTCTGCTTGTAAGACATCCCATCCAGTTACTAATACAGAATTGAAAATATTTAATGATAATGTACATGAAATTATCCGGCAATAACCAGCAGCCATACCTTCTCCTCCAGCATATTTTATTTTAATATTAAATTCAATAACCTAAAGTTTAATATGTTTATTATTTATTTAACAAAATATGGATTATAATTATATAAAAATAATTATGGACGATGAAAAAATTATGTAGGCATAATACTATGATGTATGTATTAAATTAAGTTAGTTTTTAAATGAAGATCTTTCAGTGGCGTAATTAGGAATTTGGTTTGGGGGGGATATACTGTACTCGTCCAATATGCTATCTACCGCACGTTCGATGGTTTAGTATGCTATCTACCTTTACTTTGCGTATGGAATAAAATGTTTGGCACCCTTTTTTTGTACATTGATTATAAATTGTTTTCAAAATATTACCTATTCCGAATCACGTTTTCGACTATTTTTCAGAACTTTTTTTAACTCGCCACCACAAATTGTTTGGTTTTTAATTTATGAACATGTTTGGTCGATTGGTAATAAACTGCGTATGCTTAAAAAATGTTCGCACATCTCTTCATTTTGAATTATGTGTCGATATAAATAACTCATAGTTGACAAACTCATAATAATAATTATTAAACAATAATAAATAAATCACAGTAAAACCACGTATAGGTATAATCGACACGACTCACAAACACACACTAAACAGGTATAATATAAAGATATACCTACTAACCTACCTAACTTACTAAGTTATAAATATAATATAATTTGGGGGTTTCAATAAAAGCTTAATCTTAAATCTTAATTGCAAAATGATAAAGTATACATAATATACAGCATACTGTCATACGGTAGATATCATACTAAACTATCATAAAATTACGGTAGATAAAATATTTACGGTAGATAGCATATTGGACGAGTACCGGATATACGTTTTTAGCAAACATGAATGGTCATTATTAATACTTTGATCAAAATGTTAGCAGTAAAAAAAAAAGTTTTGGGGGATCTATCCCCCCCAATTACGCCCCTGAGATCTTTGTGTATCATAAATAAAATAAATGTTACTTTTAAAGATGTTATATCAGTTGGGCTTCTATATCTAGAACAATTTGAATTTAAACTGCTTTCTCCTGATCTGAAAAATATACAATTCATTTTTTTTTATTACATGTATACATTATATATATTTTAAAAGATCAAAAAGTAAAAGCTTTATCTGAATTTACCGATATGAAGAAGCAGTCATTGGAGACAATCTTTCATTCCTTTGTCTAGGACTAGGTAATGATGGATATGAACTTGGGCCTGATATAGTTAGGCTACTTTTCAAACTATTTAATTCTAAAGTAATGAAAATAGAAATAATAAATTATAAATACAATATTTAATTAATATAAAATCAAGATGTTAACATAATTATAATAAACAATTGAATGCATGATACATTTAATCAAATATTATAAGTTATAACAATATTACCTGCAAGTGGATACTGGTTGCTGGAAAGGAAATTTAAAGCACCAGTTAAGTGAATCCCTAATACAATTTCTGATTTAGGTGTAATTGGCAAATAATCTTTTATATTTTCAGTATCAACTTTAATTATGCTATTTTTTAATGAATGTTCAATAGTTGATTCAATTGATATTTCTAAAAGATCAATAGAAATTGATCCAACATTTGATATTTTAAGGTTATAATCCATACTAAAATTGTAAAAAATAATTAGTATACAAATAAAGACTAAAATGGTTTTATATTTTATATACCTTTCACCAGCAAATAATGTCACATTAGATATATTATCATTTTTTGAGTCTAAAATGAATGCTTCCAGAATAGGCATTGATGGAATAACTTGTACATTATAGGTGGTTTCTGGAACATTTGGAATATTTTTTAGGCGACAATTTGATTTTACTCCTAACGTATGTGTTGAATAACCGTTAATTTCAATTTCCCCAACTTCTTTGGGTATACCAGTTAACACAACATTTTGATAACTAATTTCTGGAGGTAAATTTATAGAAAATGGAATACTTTCAAAGACAGCTCCATTAGTTAATAGAAGCTAAAATAAAAATTTCCATTGAACACAATTATTATAATTTATAACATATAAATAGTATAACATAATAACAATAAAATTAATAAATAAATAATGCACTTACAATATTTGTTACTTCTAATTCAAAGTTTAATGGATTACTGAGTTCTAGTATAACTTCACAAGGTTCATCTATAACCCAAACATATTCCATTTTATTACTTTTAATATTATATTTTTCCATTGACCCAAACTTCAATGGAGTAAATAAAAATGGACCAAAATCTTCCTTAGCTTTCACTAACTTATGTGGCCTTAAGTGAAGTTTTAAATTTTGAACAGAAAAGTTCCTAAAATAGATTATAATATTATAAATAATATATTAAAATATTAATTTGTCAAACGGAAGTTTCTTACTCGGGTTGTGGTATGTTTAAAATATTTGCTGGAGGTATTACAAGTCCATTATCCAATACAAGAGGAACAGGAGAACCTTCACATTGTGCAGATAATACAGACAGTTGTGTAGCATAAGCGCTTCTTTCTATTTTGTCCATCATCCACCACATAGTTTGTAATAAGAATGTACAATGCCTTGTTGCTAAACTAGCATTTCCAACTCTTTTTGCAGCTAATACAATTTCATTAACTACTTGACGTTGTAATTCAGGCCATCCAAATTGCCCTCCAGTTACATAATCATTTGGATCCAAAGATAACTTATGCCCTGGCAACATTTTAAGTAATAACTGATAGCATTGTTCCCACGAGGTGTGTGGATTACTTGCAGATACATATCTTTTTGAGGCCAACCACTGAAAAAATGATGCTTTACGATGAAAACCAATTTCTGAATATAATTCTGCTAATTTCATTAAACGTTGTATCTGTAAATTGAATAATAATTTTTTTTAAACTTGTTTGTATCAAAATTAATTAAGTATAATGCAATTCATTATTAAATTATTTTTATAATAATATATTGAAAAAAATTTAGAATTACTTTCTCTTCGTCAGTCAAAGTCAAGTTTACAGGTAAAACATTTTGTAAAAAATAATGGACATGTATAAAATGATGATGGTCAACTGCTATACGAGCAGCTTTTAGACTTCCTTCGGTTAATACTACTCCAGCATTTAAATACTATAAGATAAACAAATATATTATGTGTGTATACTATATACACTTTTGCACTTAATACAAATAGGCAATAGCAGTAATAATTATTTTCCATGCTTGTGGGGGAGACAAGTTAACATAAGTATTTGGTTGCAAGCCATTTTTATGTTTATTATATACCTAATCTAAGGTAAGATGAGTCAAGTATTCTAATATAAAGTTTTATTAACACTTTATAATTAATATGGTATAAATATCAAACAGTAATTTGATAAAATTAAATTTTTTAAGACATGATTTTGTATTTTTTTATTGGAAATGTTTTTTTATACAAATTTGAGTGGCTAAATTTGGCTAAATTTGAAATTATATGCATTATGTTATACATTATAAAATGTGATTTTTTTAAAAAGAACCACACTTTTACACCAAGAAAAGTAGGTACTAGATATTCACTGTCAACAATTTTTTTCTCTTTTAAAATGACTAAATGTATTTATCATAAATTAAAATAGCTAATTAACTAAAAAGTAAAAACCCATTAAATATGCATGTTATATGCATTTATGAACGAATATGCAATATAAAATGTTGTGTTTCAATTTGATCTAATATGAACTGTGGACATTTTAAAATCCCCTATACTTATGCAAATGCATATAATTCTGGGCTCTAGAGATTACCATACAAGCTAATTTCAGTTTAATATTTAAATATTGTTTGGTTTAATACTTTGATTGTGCGTTTTAGGATATTATTTTAATTTTGATCACCGAATAATAACCAAACAGCATGTATGTATTTAAAGAATTAATATTTTATAACATTTTCGCCTGCTACAGTGCTACTTACTTTACTATAGTGTTTAAGAGCTTCACCATAATTCTTATAAATGTCATCGACGCTAAGTAAATTCTGAGGCATTGTAGATCTGACAACATTATCATCTAATGAAACAAAACCAGTATTTGTGGATAATGGTCTAAACCTTTAAAGTAAATTTACAATTATAGAAAATATCATATAAGTAATGAACAATAACTAGTGAAAACATACTTGAATCTAGAATGACGTTCTTGTAGTGAAGCATTTCTTTGAAAATTCGATTTTGTCTGTTGATTTTGAGGTTGCAGTATCATCAATGATGTTGCACATAACCCTTCCAAACATCCTTTAAATAGAATAATAGTTATATCAATATATTCAAAATGCACTTAATTTTTTATCTATTTAAAATTACCTCCTAACCAGAGCCAATCATTACAAGATCGTAGTGTATCTATAGCAGTTTGATAGAAATTAAGAGCATCGTTTAAAAAACCCGTTTGCAGATTCAAATCAGCTAAATGCTTGGTTACACGTCCCATGCAACGTTTCTTATTGGCTCTAGACTCCATATCCAAACCAATAATATTACGTTTTTCAAATGGAGCAATTAATAAAGTTGCTTTATCCAACTACAAACAAAAATTTCAGATACCAAAAATATTTATAATATCCAATAGAAATACATACTTTTTCTTTTGATTTTTCCAGACGTTTGGCATCCAATACCCAAAACAAAGAGGACAAAAATTCATTTAAATGCATTTCAATTGAAGGATTTGGATCATTATCACTAGCATAATATACATCTCTCGACTTGAAATTTGATGGTGTACTTAATTCTGGAGAGTTTGGAGCATTTACACCAAATATAATACATCGTGAATCATATAGAGTAGATTGATATTTAACTTTTAAACTCTCATGTAATCTACATATTTCATTTAACTCAATTTGAAGTTTACATTTAGCTAAAAATATGGACATAAATTTATGATGTATAGTATTTAATTTTCATAAAATCAATACAAAGGTTTTTTTTTTAATAATAAGCATATTATAATATTTAAGTAATAAATAAAAACTTACAAACAGTTATAAGACCCAAAAGCCGACGATGTGTTTGAAAATCACCCCAATCATTATTACCAACTGGATACTCTTTGATATATCTTGCTTGAACACATCGTTCTGTACCAGTACCATCTACTACACGTAATTGATTGATCCGACATATACGTTCAAAAAGACGGTTAAAGTTTTTTGATGATAATTCTTCCCCTGAAGACAATACATTTCTTTCATTCATGAGGTAATAATAAAAATGAGTAAATAACAAACACAAATTAAAAACATAAATTAATAACATGTACATATTAATTATTTACCCAGGTGTTTCACCAGTATAAGTAGAGTACCGTGATCATACACAGTCATTTCGTAGTCTGGATGTGACATGTTTGGGTCTTGCGTTGGAGTCGACAAAATGGCACTAACTGAAGATCTCATTGAATCCTGAAATTACATGCCCATTCAAAATATTAATAATACAACCATTCATTACTTGCTGATGCTCACCTGATTTTATATCCACTCTTAAACAAATACAATGGTTGACGACGAGAACAAAATGGATTTATTCAAGTAAAATGTTATCATTATTTAAATCGTAGACAATTCAATTCTCCGAGTGAACGAAATAATATTTAATAATAAAAATTAATACTTGATCATATAAATATTTCACTGATCAGTAGTATATTTTATATTTATTACAAATTGCCAAATGTCAACTGTCAAGTTTGTTTTTATACTTCGTATTTTCGTTTGAATTTCAAATTTTTGAAATAACTTATCTAATATAGTTATATACTAAATACTAATACTACAAAAGTACAAAAACAAAACAGCCTGCAATATCGAAGTAGATAATAAACTTGATAGTTGATTGCCAATTTTACTGTTGATAACGCCATATCGGTGGATCCTGTACTCTTGGATAATAAAGGGATAATTCCATAGACCTATAAACCATTATAAAGTATAAACATGAATGATTCTAAAACTATATTATAGTCACGTCAGTCCACATAATATTATATCCTGTATTATTGTTTTACCTATGGGCGTCTCTGGCCCTGTTTTCAGGGGGGGGGGCGACTTTTACACAATTTAAAAAAAAAAAAAACAATAATAAAGGCATAATCAATTTATTAAATTCTAATTTATAAGTCAACATAGTAATTAGTAACTTATTGCTGGTCAAGTCATTTTGATCTGCAAATTTCATACATACAAATTATTTATAGGTAAAAAAAGATACGAATATGTAACCTTTAGTTAATAATCATAATAATAATAAAAATCTAATTATAATATTTTAATTAAGCACCAAGTAATTATTTATTTTTATTCTATAAAACAAATTCTTTAAAGCGTTTGTGTTCTGCAAACCGATCTATTATTTTCCATGCATCTAATTCTATATCGCGATGTACATGCAACAGTGCCAAACCAGTAAATCTTTCCTGTCCAATTTGACTTCTTAACCAAGTTTTTAATCTAAAAAGCATTAAATCATATAACGTTCGGTACTTAATAAATTATCTACTCGTTTGTCGGGACAGAGATGTGTTCGTACAAAATCTTCAGAACGTAAGATAGCATTTTTGTGATAATCATTGTTACTATGAGTTTCCAAATCACCATGTTTGCCTAGTAATTTAGCATATTTCTTTAAAGGAACTGTAACTAATTTTTTTAATTGTTCAGTATTTTGTTTTCCACCAGTATTTTGAACCAAGAACAATGTACAGTATAAACAAAAACAACCAGATAATGACTCCGAATAAACAAGCCATGGATATTGTTCAAAATGGTTATACCTCAAAAATCGTTTTTCTTCCTTTTCCTGTTTTTTATGAACTGAAAACGGATATTTAAAGCAAGGGGGTGGTTTCCACTTATTTTCCAAAAGTTTTATTTTAACAGTATCTTCAATAACACGTGATGAATTAATATAAAGACCGATATCATTACTAATAACTAATGAGGAAATATCATTTTCTACCTCGATATTACTATTATTACTAGTACCTAGTTACTTTATTATAAGTTGTTGTTGACGCTGGTATTACCTCGGATATTACAACAGAGGCTCAGGGGGGGGGGGGGGATCACCCCATCGCCCCCCCCCCCCAAAAATACGCCCTTGGTTTTACCTATGATGTAAAGGTGTGTAGTTTTTTTTTAGTATAATGTATTAATGAGTTATTCATCTGTGTAACTAGTACACAGTGTCACAGCACTACAACACCGTAGAATAACTCAAGTAGTAGCAGTTATCGCCAGTGGCGTACCCATGGTTGTGTGGGGGGGGGCGAAGGGGACATTTTACCCTATACTTTACACTGTGTTTTTAACATTGTGATTCAGCAGTGAATTAAATGTAGATAACTTAATATAGCATAATATAAATATAAATAGTATTACTTACCTTTGTTTAAGTATTATATTATATCTATTGACTATTCTTATTAGTTAATAGACATAAAGACCAATTCGCCAATATAAATAAGTGTCGTTTAGAATTTGTTTTGTTAACTATAAAATATAAGTATTGCGATATATATTGTGCAGATGTTGTAAATTGTTTTGCACTTCCCCTATACGTCCCGGCAAAAGATAATTATGCACTGGATCCGCCACTGAGTATCGCGGAGTATTGACTAATATTATTAATTAATTATTACAAACTTTAGAACACAATACCTACAGGCTACAGCATTACAGCTCCCCTGCGCATTTCTAATTCGGACAAATTTTGATTTAAGATTGACGACAAATCACTATTCCAGGGCATAAATTAAATACCGATAAAAATCATCTAAGAAATCAAGTGATATCATAATAAAATTTTTTTTTTTAATGATATTCAAAATTTATAATGAAATTGAAAATGTATACTTAAATTGAAAATAAATTAAATCGATTATTCATAAAAAAATAATAATCGTTTTATATTTTATTACAATATACAAATAGAATTCAAATAAAAAAAAGGTGGGTAAGTGGATGTCGCTCTGCTGTACAGTAGGCTACAAGTGGGTCACTGTATAATGGATGCTTTTAAATTTGAATTCAATGATACAATATCATTGTATAAGAAAAACGATTCTGAACGAAGACGGTATGTCAGTCTAGGTATAAGACAAATTACATACATATCTATGGTATTAAAAAAAAAATTGACCTATAATAAATTCCAAATTAATCATATTACATTATCACAATATCCATTAGGTACTTATAACACGTTATACATCAACATCAATAACAAACCCTGATACTATCAAAGATATATAATAGTACACTTTAGAAGTTTCAAGTAGGTACCCACGAATAATATTATATAATCACAACAAAATAACTAGTTTTTTAATATGTAATTTCGTCCAAATTTGAACATAAAATGACTATAAAATAAACTGTGATTGTATATTTTTTAGATTTTTCGGTAAGAGAATTAACTACTTACGTGGAATCTTGTTTTAAATTTTCAATCCTTAACTATAAAAACTGAACATTTTATAATTTATTAATTACGATGATTAATAATTTTCGAGATTTTGAAAAATTCTGTCAAAATTCGATGTTTAAATGCTTATAAAAAAAAATTGTGCCTATGTATTTTTAATATTTTTCAACTGATATTGTAACAATATATCAGGAGCCTTGTATTAAATTTTTACACTTTTTGGCCCAACAGATAAAACTTTATTGATATTCATAGAAAAAAAAACTAAAAAAATTGAAAAATGAAAATGTCCGTAAACAGCTCAAAAAGAGTCAAAATATTTTCAAAATCGTATGGTGTATAGGAAATGCTAATATAAACATTCAGTGAAATTTTCATGTATCTACAGTTATTCGTTTTTGAATTACAACAAAATAAGGAAATCGCTACATGAGAAATCGAGTGAATATCCAATGTTGTAAAAATTTGAATTTCAAACGCTCATAAAAATTTAATTTAACTGTCCGGTAGAGATTTTTTTATTGATACAGGTAGACAAACTTATGAGTAATCTTGTATTACATTTTCAAATCTTAGATTTAAAAGGAAAAATTTTTACGAATTCTTAACTCAAAATAATTTGCTAATTTTCGTGATTTTTCCATATTTTGTCAATTTTTGAACTTTAAATGATTATAAAAAAAAATTGTGACTTAGGATTTTTAATATTTTTCATCTGCCTTTGAAACAATATATTAGGAGCTGTCTATTAAATTTTCAAGCTTTCGCAACCAACAAATAAAATTTTATTGATATTTCTAGAAAAAAACTAAAAAAAAATGAAAAATGAAAATGTCCCTAAACTGTTCAAAATAAATCAAAATATTTTGAAAATGTTATCGTGTATAGAAGATGCAAATATAAACAACCAGTGAAAATTGCATGTACCTATGATCATTTGTTTTAAAGTTACACCAAAAACCAAATTCAATTTTCTGAAAAATCGATTTTCCGTAAAAATTCCCGTTTTTCCTTAATTTTTCTTTTGTTTTTCTTGGCGCTTTTGAAAAGTACTGGGAATTTTGACCTCCCCAATGCACCAACGATATTCACTTTCCAATCGAACAAGATACTGAAGTCGAAAATCGAAGCATTATTTCGACTACTTATCGTGTACACAGACACAAAAAAAGTAAAAAAAAATAAAAAAAAAACACACATCATTGTAAAATCAATACATTCATCGTTTCACTCAGAATCTAAAATAATTTAAATTTAAAATTCAACAATAGCCGATAGGTCTATATTGTGTTTATGTGTAGTCGTGTAGGTGATAATAAATAATAAATATTTATTTTACTTCGATCAATTACACGACCACGTGAACTATGACAGGTTTCTCGTAATTCAAAATTAAAATCGTAAATATTAAAATATCAATATTTTAAATCGAAAAAAAAGTATAATTATTATGTTCAAAAACTATAATACAACTAAATCGATTGCAGCAATATAATATAAAATTCATAAAATTATAATATCAATAAATTGTTTTAAATTTAAATCAGAAAAAAACAAATATCAATATATGTGGACATGTGGTTTATGTAGAAATGAAATTAAAATTTTTCATTCTGATTTCAAGCCCTACGATATTCAGTATTCAAAGTTCCAAGATTTTAATAAGATACATTTAAAAAATATAATTGAAAATAATATATTATATCTAGATGTATACATATATACAGGTAAACAGGTTTTTACATGTATAATTTACTGAACTTTTTTTAGTATATTATAATTTATAATTAATATTAGTAACATTAATAATGAAATAGTAATGAAGACTGTATACATTTCAGGTGGCACTCACACAAACGATTAGTTCTGCCAAGTGTTCAATGTTAAAAAGTTATTACTTATAAAATATTTTTGAACAAAAAAAATATTACTGCATCATTATTATAAATTTCCAGAAAATGCAGAGCTAAGTACCTACCTCAGTTTTTTTTTACTGAAATTGCGACTACGATGGTAGATATAATTAAAAATATTAATATGATGTATATTAGGTAGGTATCTAATGTGGTGAGTTGTGACAGGTTAGGACTACTGCAGTATATGGTTCTGTGTCATCTATCATAGACAAAAGATTAAATCGTGGTATATTTCACGAATGAATGAAAAAATAGTAGGTAACGGAAAAATATAGATATTGAATAACTAAAAAAGTGTATAAATAGTTTTGAAATAATGGGCTGGTAGTATAGGTATTAATATTTTACATTTAAAAAAGGAATCGCCCAGTATAATAAGACTATTATTCGATTACCCTATCAAACGGTCTTGTATTATTTTATTACATAATAGATTATAGATAACATTATAGATACAATTTTGAAAACTATACTGGGAATTTTCAATATTGACTAATTTTAACTATATTCACATTCCCGTCCAAAAAGTTACCAAAATGTTCGTCTACTTATTGTATAGACAGACACAAAATATACATAGATCAATGTAAAATACTAAAATCAATACATTCATTGCTCCACTCAGCATCTAAAACTCAAATTGATTAGAAATAGTTATTTTACTCGTGAATATCAGAATTTCGTCAACATATTAACTTCAAACGCTCTTTAAAATGTCTGCTCATCTTTGTTGGTAAATTCCCGTATTAAAAATTTGTGAGGAACCTTAGTATATTACATTTAAACACTTTTTGACCGAACAACAATTATTTTAACAATATTTCCCAAATAATATAGAGTCAAAATATTAAATCGTATCTAGAATATGCTAATATAAATATTTTGAGAAAATAGGTTGACCAAAAATATGTATACAATAAAATAAAAAATGTATGTATAAAAACAAGAGAAAGTGTCACAGCCCACAGGCGACCCTCGGAAGATGAGAACACATATATATTATATAAGCTTCGAAATAAATATTTATTATTTTAGATTTGAATTAAATATTCTTAATTTAAGACACGTGCTTTCATATTATTTGTAGAATAGGATTGAAAATGTTTAAGAATTATATTTGTTCAAATTTTATTTTTAAGAACACAAAGAGATAACTTTTAAATTTTAATAGAATAAAATATTTACATATAATAAGTAGGTAAGCTACGTACATATTTACACGCATAGGTACCTACATGTAAAATTGACAAACAAATAAAACTAAAATAAAAAAGCGAGCAAGTGGGTGTCGCTCTGCTGTACAGTAGGTTACAAGTGGGTCACTTTAATGGATGGTGTTAAATTTGAATTCAATGATATAAATACCATTTCAGAAACACCCTGTATAATATATCATTGTATAAGAAACACGATTCTAAGGGAAGACGGTCAGTAAGATTATGATAATATATTGTGATATATTGTTATATTCTGTGATAATACTAAGTATATTTGATGATATTATTGTGAATAAACTGAATAAAGTAATTTATAAAATATAACCTATTTACGTGGAACCTAACATTTTATAAACTTTTAAGTACAAAATAATTATTAAATTTGATACATTTTGACAAAATTCGAACTTTAAATGCTTATATAAAAAAATTGTACCTATGTATGTTTATTTTTTTTCAATTGAATTGTAACAATATATCAGGAGCCTACCATTAAATTTTCACCCTTTTTTATCTAACAAATAATATTTTATTGACAACGCCCTTAAACAGCTCAAAATAAGTCAAAATATTTCGAAAATGTTTTGACTTATGGTGTACAGAAAATGCTGATATAAACATTCAGTCAAAATGTCATGTATTTACAGATATTTGTTTAAGAGTTACACCAAAAACTAATATCGATTTTTGTGGAAAATCAATTTTGAGTAAAAATTCTCGTTTTTCTTTAATATTTCTTTTGTTTTTCATGGCGCTTTTGAAAACTACTGGAACTTTTTTACTTTTGACGCCCCAAAGTAGGTACCAACTAGATTCACTTTCCTATCAGAAAAGATACTGTTGAAGAAAATCTAAGCATTTTTACTATTCTAAAAAGCAAAAGGTGATGACACCCACAAAAAAAAAACTACACATCATTGTAAAATCAATAATATATTCATCGCTTCCGCTCAGAATCTAAAAATTACCTCCATAGAAAACTCGCTCTGCACGAAATTCCGATTTCGACCTTACCTCCAAGGTTGACGGCTGACGCCCAGTCCGACGTCCGAATTAGACTCTTGTCTGTTAGTGGCAAAAGAATTTTCGGTGTTTTTCGAATTTAAGAAAAACTAGTAAGAACTTCAGACATAAAAATCACCTTTCCTTTTAATAATAAATAGGTATCAGCGTTACGCGAAAAGGATAACGCTAGGAAATTTTCACTACCAAAGCGGAAACATTTGAAGTTTGAACGCCGTATAAGATGTTTTCACATCAAAAACCTGCTCTAAAAGTTGTGATTATCTGCTAAATGATTGAACTTGGCGACTTAAGTTATAAATTAAAAATTACTATAGTAGGTATTATGAGTAGGTACATAATAATATAGTCTACTATCATTGAAGTGTATTAATAATCAAGTTGTTTTATGGTATAGTAATGTAGTATAGAAGTATGTGGTATTGTGGTGAATCCCGGAATATAAATCCCCCGGAAAAAAATCCCCCGACGAACAACGCCGGAAAAAATCCCGACCCTAGGAAAAAAAATCCCCAGACTACAATATTACTCACAACCTCTTGCAAATGGTTGAACAAATATTTTTTAAACGTTAATTAGTATCTATAATTAATATTTAATTACAAATACGTATATAGTATATTATATTATATTGTTAAAAAATTATATATTATAAATAATATTTTGTTTTAAATTACGATAATATTATATCATGTGTAATTCAAATTAAATAACTAACTTTACCTTATATTATATATTATCAAAGGTAGGTACATACTAAACCGCTTATCGTCAAAATGTCACAGAAAACGAAATATTTTATTTCGGGAATTCAATTTTTACAGAATTATACCTACATAAAATATATAGGTACCTATATATTTTGTATAATATTTTTGTATACTATGTTTTTAACTGTATTATTAATTGACGTATCGATCGTTATAAATATTTTTATAATTTTTTTAACAATATAATATAATATACGTATTTGTCATTAAATATTAATTATAGATACTAATTAACGTTCAAAATATATTTTTCAACCATTTGCATGTGATTGTCAGTAATATTGTAGCTGGGGATTTTTTTTCTAGGGTCGGGGATTTTTTTTCCGGGGGATTTTTTTTCCGATTACCATTGTGGTTATTATATAATTTAATCCAGTTCATTTTAAGAATATTGTCCATGACAACTTACATACTTTGTCATGATGAAAACTAGAATAAGGAAACTAAACTACCAAAGACCAAATGTTTACAGGCTGCTACTTTAACCCACATAGTATAGGGATTATTCATGTTTTATTAAATTTTATGGTAAATATATGCATTATTTTGAACCATGACCACGAATTAAGATCTTAATTCGTGACCATGACCCATAATACATTGTAGGTATGGCTTGTAGATTTACGAATTCAAACACGATATCGTACACATTATGTGTATATTTCATAATTAACAATTAATCATAGATTCTAATTATCTATGCAATTAATATGCAAATATGCAATTTTACTTACTTTTCTATTTCTTTTCCACGGATTAAGATAAATAGGTAGTACGCTATTGAAAGTGATAAGCTGTAACGGAGACGCTGTGTACACACTTCTACATGATAAATCTATTTTGTCATGAACTTCTATATTATAATCACAGAACCATATAATAATTTTATATGTAACCACGGACTAAGATTAATGTTAATGTTAATTAAAATTAATATTAATTAGTTAATCTTAGTCCGTGGTCCGTGTATATAACTAATATATTATAATCTGTATTATATACTATAGAAATCTGGGGCTGTGGACATAGGCACCAGGTTTTAAAAAACTTAATGGGTGCCTTGGTATCATACTATCATAGGCATAAATGCATAATTTTGGGGAGGGGGCTTAATTTTAATTTTGGCTCTCCAAATAGCACCTATTTTTGTCATGATTACTTAACCAAAAACGTTAACATTTTCTTTTGGATTTTATTGGTGTATACAAATATTAAATAATATATACCATGTTGTACACTGAAATATGCGATCATCATTAATCATAAAATATATTAATTATACAACAAAATAAATGTATACCAAATTGATAACTTATTTATAAATAATAATAATAAGTAAAACAAAAAATAAAATTAATTTAATTTGACTGTTCAGAAAATAAATGTGTTTTGACGTATTATAGTTGAATTTATAAATGAGTTAGCTCTTAGCTATCAATATCTCTATCTTCATTACGACGGACATACAATAAAGCAATATCGTTAAGAGGACGCCACACCCGCATGTGTTGTCTCCGTCTTACAAACGCGTAACATAGCAAATTACGTCCACGGAAAACAAACGAATCGGCATCAAAAAGTGGTTTTAGAGTAAAAATACCTATAATAAAACTTAAAGAGAACAATATTTCGGAGGGAACCTCATCGGGGTTTTGTATTAATCTAAATACACAGCTAGATATTGAAGGCACAAAAACTCTTTTTTTTAATTTTTTTAAATAACCACAACTTTTTTAATAGTTAATATTTTTAAAAACGCCGATGAGGTTCCCTCCAAAATATTGTTCTCTTTAAGTTTTATTATAGGTATTTTTACTCTAAAACCACTTTTTGATGCCGATTCGTTTGTTTTCCGTGGACGTAATTTGCTATGTTACGCGTTTGTAAGACGGAGACAACACATGCGGGTGTGGCGTCCTCTTAAGACGATTTTGTTTCATTGTAGACCTTAACAATGTTTTTAATCTTCGAAGTGCTGAAGCCTGAAGAAGATCATTCCGAAGTACAAACTACAAGATGATACCAGAACAGTCATAGATTGTTGATACCTCAGTTGTAATTGAATATCTACCACGATGTAGGTTAGTGGTTACCAAAACCGTACTATCTCAAGGCGGGTTTCCACCACAGATATAAAATACTAGATAGCTAACTTGTCTAAATTAGGGTAATCGATGTTGAAGTCAGCCACCATATGCGTGTGGGTCAATGTTTACATAACTATCTTATCAATACTGTATGATAACATGATATTATTCGCACAGAATAAATTTTTTTTATAAAATATTAAAAAAATATAAAATATATATACTTCTATTGCAATTGTTTTTAATGAAAACACATAATATTATCCTTATTCAATTTTGTCATCGTCAGATATTAAAGTATTTTGACCATCAGATTGTTATCATGTCGTATTGATAAGACAATTATGTAAACATCACAGATATAAAATACCTGTAGTATTTTATATCTGTGGTTTCCACTATACACGTTTGCCGTAATGCCGTGTGGCGTGTACACGAAAAATGTTCGGCACGGTACCACACGGTATCATGGTTAATCGTGTGTTAACTTAACCTAACCAAGGAATCACGGACAAAAGAATTTGTATGAACGTACACACGAACGTGTATAGTGGAAACCCGCCTTTAAATTTTATTATCAATACAAATAATGCAATTATTGCAATTTATTTTTGTTTTCAAAATTGCAATTTTTATCACAGCTAGAATTTTATTTCAATAGTCGTTTGCTAAAATTGTTGAAACTTGGATTTAAATACACACTATACATTTAAACATTTTCAATATTCTAATGGGTGCCCAGCACCCCATAATAATTTTAAAGGGTGCTTGGGCCCCCGGGCACCCATGTACCTGGTGCCTATGCCTGTGTATCATTACAATTTGTCATGTATACTACTCGGTACTCGCCACTCGCGGGACAATTACCCCAATAGCCCAATTCCGTACCTACCAGACCAATGTCCGTCATCCGATATTATGTGATAACTATGGTGATAATAGATGAGGGGATTTCCCACATTTTTCCCTGGCACGAAAATAGCATGATTACCTAAGGTAAACATACATACATATTATTATTATTGTGTCTTGTGGACAACCCGACTATTAATTCGAAGCGTCATGTGTACCAGAATTGTTGACATTGAGCGGCGGACGCGATTGTCATATTATAAAAAACCCCGTTCAGTTATTTCATTCGTAATAAATATTATATTATATGTATTTATGAATATTTTTATGTGTTTATCGATTTCGGATATAGTTTGGTTGTATTTTATAATATTTTTTCGCGGAGCTCCGCTGAAGTAATTGACGACGATAACATAACGATGCGAGTGTTTGATCACAATATTAAAATACAATAATATAATAATTATCATACGTACCGTTCCTATAATAATAGTATATTAATTTATTGTGCACAGTAGCTGCGCTCACGATGATCCTTCACGACGGAATAATGCTTGACGATGGGTCATCGTACCAGCAAAAGATGTTCGACAGGGCAGCCGTGCTCTTACAGAAGTTCCCGTTCCGGTTCTTCAACAAAGTTTCCAAAGAGAACGCCGAACGGGCCGGCAACTCGCGCAAAATGGCGTTTTACTACTCGAAACGTTTCCCAAACATGTGTATGAGCTCGTCGTTCTACGACGACGTAATGAACATCGCCGAAATGCACGTGAACTATTATAGTGAGTATTTTAACCTATTGTTGTTATTACAATTTCAATAAGCATTATTAGGTAGGTGTTTTTTTGTTTCCTAAAACGGGCAAACGGATCTATTTTAGGTACAGGGTTTTTCAAAAGTCTTCATCTGATTTCAAAAACTCAATTATTTAAAAAAAATATTTACATTGGGTGTGTTAAAGCAGTGCCGGCGCTAGGTATTGCGGGGCCCTGGTCATAGGTAATAGCCTTTAGGTTCTCAGAGAGTAGTGAAATTTTAGCTTTTTTTTAAATCAGGATTTTAAAAAAAGTACTGTTTTTATATATAACATAGGTAAATAATTAAATTTAAATAATGCTCTGTCAATTCTTAATGAATCAAGATATTTTAATGAAACAAAAATCAACTTAAAGCTTATTTTTATCTTTGTTATTCACTTGCCCCATATATAATTTTATGTAATACTAATAGCAAAAACAATCCGATTTTGCACTTGCCCCATGAAAAGGGGCAAGTGTGACGTTTCAAAATTAAAAAAAAAAAAAATTATTCTTAGGTCAGTGATAATATAACTTTGTTGACTATAAATTCCAATTATGTATATCTACTATCATCTAGAGGTGTTACATTATGGAACAATAACAACGTTAAGTTAAAAACAAAAGAAGTATTGTCAAATTCAAAATTAACTTTTCATTTTTGTGTCACACTTACCCCCACTTTACCTTACCTACTTGTGAAACGGAGACAACACATTCGAGTGCGATTCCTCCTGATGAAACCTCGCTCAGCACAGAATTATTGGCGTAGCGTGAGTTTCAGTTAAACCTTTGAGTGGAAAATCGTAGGCTAATAAATTCATAAGGGCTGGTTATTTTATTAATTTACATTTATTTTAACAACTACATAAAATCATCAATTAAAAATAAATTAATTCATCAAAATGTTTGAATAAAATAATAAATTGTTTAATATCTAAGTACGCGACCGCTGCAGGCAGAATAATGCAATATCCGACGGTAGACCACGGTATTCGTATTAAGATGATAATTAAAAATCACGGGGCCCTTTAACAAGCGCGGAGCCCTGGACAAATGTCCCATTTGTCCTCCCCTAGCGCCGGCACTGTGTTAAAGCATAACATATTCTTAAAATAATTAAGCCTAAATAAATTTGCTTACAAATTTGCCATATCACCCCCACTGGTCACCCGGCACGGATCTGCCTATACAATATTCAAATTCCTCCCCAAACGATTACTGTAAATATTACTAGCAATGGTCTAACCAAGGGGTTGTAAGTAATTGAGATTTTATGAGAATAAGCTGTACTTATTATAAACGTACAAATTACTACAACCTCAGATAAAAGTTAATAAAGTATCTAGGTACTTGTCTTTTTACCTAATACTGAAAATATTAGAACAATCATCGGGTGCTCTTAAAGTTTATTATTAATACATTATGACATAATAATATGTTAATGCTTTCTTATACTATGTATATTTTGGAGCTACCTATCAATCAAATTAATTATTATTTATTGTATGTTAAAACTAGTAAATTCTCTATGTACTGAGAAATTACAAACACAATTTAAATTATTATAATTTATACCTAATGTAATAAATACACTAATAATTTATATCTAAATTAACAGAATCCCGATGGTTTGATTTTGGTGAACTATATTCAGAGCCATCTTTCAATGAATCTACAGTTCCATGGACTAATCGTCCAGTATTACGACCAATACATACACAAAATAATTTTGTTCATAGTGTCAATTACAATTACAATAACAATCAGAGGGATTTAACAAATAGTCATACTCTTAAAGTTCAATTACCCAATAAACTAGTCACCATTCTAGTACCAACACCTAGTTCTGTTGAATCATTTTCAGCGTCTAGTTCACCATTAGATTTTGAAGAGCCTATTACACCTATTAAAGTAATATCTAAAAATAATAACGATTTTAAAAAGTCACCTGAAGAGAATAATAATAAAATACATGTCATCGAAAATGATGATACTAAAAGTGGCAGCATTGACTCAGATAGTTCTAGGTCTGAAACTCCTATTGATGAAAAGACTGTATCATATGCAGAAATCATCAAATATTCCAAACCTACCAAACCAAAACAATCTGAAAAACCTGATTATAATCTTATTGAAGAATCTAGAAAAGAATCAATTAAATCTAATAGAATTCCACCATCTAAAAAAATATCAATTAAGCTGCCTGATGCTCCATTTCTACCAAATAACCAACATTGTGCATTTTGTAAAAACAATGGTGAAGAAGAATCAGTTTATAGAACACATTTTGTTAAAGATGAACTAGGGAATGTGAAGTGCCCATTTTTATCAAGGTACACGTGTCCACATTGTAAAGCAACTGGGACTAAAGCACACACTATTAGTAGATGTCCATTAAGTAATAAAAATAGAATTAATAAATTCAATAAACAACAGTGATAAAATAGAATTCACTGTTAACATTGTTTTAATATACATATATTTTTAAATATTACTTGTTTAATTTATTGTTTCTTTTATCTTAATAGAGCAAATTATAATTTTTAAATTTAAATAACTATACTTACTTGATATTTTTTACATTTTATTCTTTTAGATTTTGTTACAAGTATGCAACTCTAATAATTAATAATTTAGGACAATTTTGTTCGTGTTTATTCAAGTTTATAAAATGTTATATGTTTTAGATTTAAATGTTTATATCAGTTTATTAAAAGAATAAGTGAGATTATAAATAAAATAAGACTATACAAAAGCTTTGTTATTATAAAATTTCAAATATATGATTTTTTTGTTATTTTATTACTTGATTTTAATTTTATATTAGTGAAATATATAAAACAATTTTTTTAATTAAATGTCTAACAACTATTTCTCTATTTAATAACTTTTTACAAATATTGTTTATTTTTGTAATTTTGTATAACATTGGTCTATATTTTAATTAGCTATTTATTCTTCAGGTACATTTTAGTTTTAACTCTTTAAATACAAATATAACAGTACTTATATTACGATAATTCAATTTATTATAAGACACAGTACATCTTTCAAACTTTTTATAGATATTAGATACTCACCTCTCTCCGCACTATTCAATTGACAATTAGAATTTTTTTTTTTATTACTAATTAACTTTCAAGTTGATTAAAAAATTGAAGATTATACATAAGCACAGCACATATTGATATTTATTAAATTAGTGTAAATTATATATAACAATAAATATAAATATTTTAAACATATTTGATACAACAAAATTAAAGTTAACAAAGTATTTATACACTTTTTATTCAAAACAAAACAGCTTACAATTTAATATTTTTATATCGGTTTGTGCTTAATTACAAGTAAAGATATAAACATTCAATTTCATAACAATAAAAAAAAAATAATTTATAATAATATAACTGTCACAAAATGTACATACTGAAAAAAATATGTAAATATTACATTTTATTAAATAATTAAAACAGGTTATCGATTATAAAATAGAAGTTATGTTAATCGAACAGAATTTAATTTATCTGGTACTATTATCTTAGCTCTAGTTTTATTTTTCATCGCTGGTCTATGTGGAAGAGCATATCTCAATTTCTGCCAAAACCAACGATCTCCCCATCTAATATAAGTATTCATGGACAGATATGCTTGTAACTCTAAATCTAAATCATTCTCTGGTATGTCTTTATAAAGTATGACTATTATACGACTGCGGCGTTCGTTCAGAGCACGGGAATAAGCTGTCCTGAACTCTGTACGACCCCAAACACTCTGTAAATAATTTTGTGATAATACAATAATAGTTCTTCGAGATTCATCAACTGAACGAGCAATTTGATTAGGAATCCAATCGCCGACTTCCCAGTCTCTATAATGAAGACAAAGTTTAAACGGTGAGCTGCCTCCTTCCAAGCCTGGTACTAAATGCTTTTCAACTAGTTCTATGTCTATGTGAGAGAAACTAATAAATGCATCATATTTTTTATCCTGGTCGAGAGATTCTTCAGATATTGGCCATTTTATGTTATGAGAGTACAGCCATATTTTGATTTTAGTCTTGTTGTTACTATACAACATCCATAACAAACCTAAACTAAATGCTGAACTCAACACAGCTAAAAACATAGATACAGTGATGATCATGTTAGTATTTAATTCTTCTTGACATACTTCTTCCTCAGTCAGGGTTAATAACTGAATTGATGATTGATTGCACGTGATATTGGCTAAATCAAAAATCTATTTAAAAAAAAAAACAAGAATAATATACTAACTATATAATAATATCTCATAATTTTAAACTTTTAAAGAGCACCAGTAATGGTTTCACCTTAGATGAATATTTGTGAATAAAATTGATAGTATTCTTGGCATTACAATCACATATCCAGGAATTACTGTTCATTGTTAAGTTGTTTAAGTTGGGTAATATATTGGTCAAATTCGTCTCACTAATCATTGTAAGATAATTATGTTCCAAGTGTAAATCCTAAAATAAAACTTGGATTTAAAATGTATTCATAAAAATCTAAAAAGTAATAAGACCATTAAAGCTATTTTAAGAAATTGGTACATCCCCATGCATTGTCTCACCGTCCTATAAATGCATAACATAAAAAATTGTATATTCCGAATAATTTATTTAACTCTGTTATGTTTAATACCATAGTGAATTGACCTATTATCAAATGTAGAAGTAAGAATATAATCTAGAAAACCTTATACGTTATTTAAGGTTATTTTATATTTAAATTTTAATGTACAAACAATTAAGTTTTAAAATTATTAAAATGCAAAATTAAAAAATAAATAAAAAGACCTATGGGCTTCAGTGGATAATATCCTTAGTTCTAAATTACATAATAGGTCAATTGGCTCTCCTATTAAACATGAGTTAAATTAATTATTCAGAACATACAATTTGCTATGTTATGCATTTGTAAGAAGTGGAGACATGCAGTTTACTCTGGTAACCTTTATTTTATAAGTAAAATCTTGGGTTATATTATAGGTTGTGGTGTATTATAAACAATTCTGACTTCTGAGTAAACCTTAACTTACTATAGTAGGTATGTATAAAAATTTTTAAAGCTCCGTGTAACTCATAAAAA
This sequence comes from Macrosiphum euphorbiae, assembly GCA_949089665.1. Taxonomy (NCBI): domain Eukaryota; kingdom Metazoa; phylum Arthropoda; class Insecta; order Hemiptera; family Aphididae; genus Macrosiphum; species Macrosiphum euphorbiae. The sequence goes on along the minus strand of CARXXK010000004.1, from coordinate 28,236,577 downwards.
TAATATTAAAGACCAGGGCTAGATACTTATGGCCTTAGAAAATTATGAAACATATGTTATAATATACTTTAGAAGAAATGCAAAATATGCTCTACAAAGTTTAGAAAAATTAAAACAATTAGGTATTGCAAATGTTTACAATCATAAATCTGTATTAAAAATACCTTTAAGTTAAACACAACTAAAACAATATCCACTTACATTAAGCATAAACCACTTTTATTAAGCTCATACACGTGCAATATTCGGTATATATTATTGGTTATATAAACTTATATTGAAAATATTAAAACCGTTTTGACATTTAATGACGGGTTTTTAATTCTTAATGATCGTTTAGGGACTGTTTTAAGAAGATGCAATACCCGCATGTGTTGACTCCATCTTTGAAATATGCAACACAGCAAATTTTACGTTCACAATAATCCAATTTACTGTTATTTTTAAAATTTTGGTGAATCGAACTGTTATAAATTGTATAGGCGAGTCATGGTGACATTATTATTTAGGGCATCTTGGAGGCTTTTATAAATTAGAAAGAAAGTTATGAGCATTTTAAAATAATACATTGTATTGATGACTTTAACTTGCTTCGAAATTCAAATATCAATAAAAGCCTCCAAAATGTCCTAGATAATAATCTTACTTTTTGATTGTATACAATGTTAATCCACTATAATTTTAAAAATAATAGAGTGAAATGGATTATTGTGAACATAAAATGTTGTATGTTGTAAGTTTAAAAAATGCATATAACCGAAATATATTTATTATAAACAATAGCAAGTTGTAAACAGGCACACAGCACAGCATTGATCGGTGAGGTGAATATACAGTGTACAGCGAATACTTCTGAATTTTTGCATGAAACAGATTCATAAATTATTTTGCTAACTGTTCATGTACCTCAAACAAATATGAAAATACCAGAAGTCCCAAGCCCTGTTAATGACTTTAGATTAATTAAAAATGTTGCATGTTGTATTAATTTTCAGATACCTATAGGCTATATTATTATAGGTAAATATAATTAACTATAAAATATAAATATAGATAAAAGTTTCTATCAAAAGTAAGGTCACAGGAAAATTGTACAGAACTCAATTACAAGAAAAATAATAACTGTAAAAACTATGTACTGGTTGAAATTAAATCCTTTTCACTCATAATCTAAAACAGTATAAATGTAAATTAATTGTTTAATATAAAACTAGTTTCATCAACTCACCGTAAGATTTTTAGGTAACTGCGTTATGTTAATGGTATTTAAATTATTATAACCAATATTTAACTTCTTGATGTTTAAATTTTCATAGTTTGGTAACTCGGTGATGGAATTATTACTTAAGTTCAGTTCTGTATAATTAATATTTCTACCTGAAATTATTACTTTCGGTGCCAATATTAAATTTCTATTTGAACAATTCATCAGGGCAGATTTGTCATGAGGACGGTAAGTACACTCACATTCAAAACAGTCGGTCTTGTCTACATCCTCAAAAATGTTCCAGTCACATGTTAAACTTTCGATATTCACATTTGAAAATTCTGTACCCAAACCATCATTGCAAATCAATTTTTGTTCAATTTGTAAGTACTTGTATACTATTTTTGGCATTTGGTTATGTAAAAATCTTGCATACTCATAATTACGACAATCACAGATGAATTTATCACTAGAAAGATTTATTTGTCTGTTATTCCAGAAATTGTATGGTGGAGATTGTGCTTTAGCAAATATTTCTAAATTTGACAAATCAATTACTTCTAATGGATTATTGTTAAGATTAGTTTTTACAATTTCATTTATATACTGTATATCTTGTATTCTGAGTACAGTGAAGTTATTACTTGATAGATTAATATTAATTAACTTAATCAAATTTAGCCAACCAGGATCAATACAATTTATGAAATTGTTTGATAAATCAATAGTTTCAACTTGATCCAAATAATAAAATGAGAATAAATTATTTGAGGTCAAGTTACTTATTTTATTATAAGCCAATTTTAATGTTTTTAATTTCGGGACATTTAATGCTTCCCGATTAATATTTGTTATCTTATTTCTTTCAAAATTGAGGTACTTCAAGTTTCCTAAGTGCCTTAAACTGTATTTATTAATTTGGATTATTAAATTATTGGATAAATCTAAGGTTTCTAGATTTATTAATGGTCTCAGTAATTCATCATTGATATTTTCAATTTGATTTTTAGATAAATCCAACAATTTTAATTTCCTAGCATCCCGAAAAAACATCACTGGTAGTCCATTCAAACGATTTGAAGCTAATGATAAATTTATAATATTTTGTGAATTCCAAATCATATTTTCGGGTACCTTTTCTATGTTTAAAGACGTGAGATAAACATTAAGTAATCTGTCTAAATTTGTTAAAAATCTTTGAGGTATAGTGGTAAAGTTACCATAGCTGAATCTGATTGACACTAAAAAAGTGTTTTTAAATGTTTGGTCAGGCATTGTTACTAAAATATTTTTGTTTAATGATATATTAAGAAGTTGGTTAAGGCGTCCAACAGTTAAAGAAGTAATTCTATTGTTGGCTACATCCAAATTATTCAAACTCTGAGAATTTAGATCCAAAGATGTTAAATAATTTGTGTCCAAATTCAAACTTTTCAATGGAATACTATAAAATAGATCACTATTTATTTTGGTTATCTTATTATCTCCTAAATCTAATATTTGTAAAAGAGTAAGTGGTTTGAACACATCCGCAGGTATATCTTCTATGTAGTTTTCTCTAAGATATAATTTTGTTAAACGAGGTGTTCCTTCAAACGATTCATTGGTTAATATTAATTTGGTAAGTGTAATATCTAACGTCTCCACGCTGTCCAAATTTGACAAGTAAGTATTTTCTAGACTACCATTGAGTTTCATGGCAACTAGTTTCAAACTTTGAATCTTATTAATGCCAAGTGTTGAGACGGTTTGATTAATTCCTGTATCGGATAATAGGCATTTTGCGTAATGTAATTTATTAATATCAATTTGACCAAAATTCTGTTCCCATTGTGTTTGATCTGAATTACATTCAATTTTCATTATGGATTCCATCAAATTTAATTCCAAAGTTGACAACCCTGCACATTCCACTTCTATATCGTCACCATAAAGATCATGCTTACATGAGCATTTATCAATATTTGTTATATTTGTGCACGTCAATTTTGATAATACTTGACCAAGAAGTACTTGGAGTATAATTATGTGCATTAACCAGTTCATTCTGAAAAAAATAAACATTTTTGCTTTAAAATTATAATTAAAATTCTAGATGAATATTGCGAATTTGTAACTAACAAATTAATATGAATTTAAATCATCCAAATTATAAATATCTTATGAAGTTTAAAAAAAAAAATCTAATTCACATTGATATATTTTTTAATCAGGATTATTGATTATTTGTAATGATTAAGTACAATATACGATTCAGTATGCTATAATAAGTGAGTACACCATTCAGTTTCAATTATATATAAATTGTACATAAATCAAAGGTTGTTTTATTATAAATCATTTAGATAACAGAAGTTGTATATTATTATTTTCTTACCAGCACTGGTAAATAATATATTATTTTAAATATAATAGTAATTGAAAATTAGGGACAAACACCACAAAGTTGTATCGCTTTTATTATATATACAATGCTGTATATAGCCGCAAATGGTTATGTTAGAGATTTTGTTATTCTCATAGATTTTTCTTATTAACTTTAAATGGTTATTCTATAGCAGATATGTTAAACTCAAAGTAATAACTGGGCGAAATGTATTAAATAGATAACTATGCAGCACATAATAATGTATTGAAAAAAAATTGCAGCTATACCTATCATTTTTTTATTTTATTCATTACTTACAATACTATATAAATAGAATACTTCTTTAATTACAGTTTATCAGAAGATAAGACAGAAAAGTAACATGATACATGTATACTTCTCGCTAACATAGTTGTGACATATAAGAAAATTTGTACAATTATTTTTAAAATTAATTGTTCATTAATATTGCTATTTGCAGGCAAAAAATGAGCCCCGTATTTCACAAGCCTGTTCTATAGTATATATCCCTATTTACATAAACTATACATCCTAATTACAGTTACAAACATTAAAAGGTTACTTTAATATTAGGATTTAAAAAAAATCAATTTCATTATTAATAGTTTATTCAAGACTAAGTACAAAAGTAATTTTAAGGATAATCAAATTTAACATAATTGCGTATCATCAAATTCTGTGTTTTTACAACCTTGTTATCAACAAACCAGGGTTCAAAGTACTAGGTCCAACCCATTAATGGGTCGGAACTAGTTATAAAATCCACTGAAAAAACTTAACAAACTTTAAACGGCATTTTTATTACTTTTTTGGAACAAATAAAAAACAAATTTAACAAAATAAAAAAATAACAATATTAACTTTTATAAAATAGGAAGCTACATATTATTTTACTTTTAAACAGCATCTTGCTATATATTTGTATAGGTCAGGTTTGTAAGGAACTACTCTAACAAAAAAGTGTCAGGAACTGCATTCATTAGCAAATTATTAAAACCTATTAAAATTTAAAACCCATTCATTATTACCAATTCAAACCCATTCATTTTAAAAACCTGTGGATATTTTGAATCCTGCAACATACAGAAAAAAAATAAATATGACGTCCAGTGCACATAGGTACTGAATATAGGTAGAGGCATAGGCGCCAATTGGGGGGGCTTGGGGGTGCTAAGCCCCCCAAAAACCTAGGACATACAATTTTAATATGCTATATTGCAATGGTCTGCTTGCCTTTAATATATTCAGCCCCCCAAGTCAAAAGTTGAAGTTGTGCCTATGGGTAGAGGGTAGTGTTGGGAAAAATCCGTATTTACCGAAGTTCGAAAATCCGGATTCATGAAATTCAAAATCCGTAATCCGGATTCAGATAAAAATCTGGATTTCGGAATTCAAATCCGGATTTCGGATTTTGAAACATTGAATTAATATTTTTTTATGGATTCCTTATATTAAAGCCTTGATAAATACAGATTTTTTTTTTTGTAATAAATTAATATATTTATAGGAAAACTTTTAAAGCAAAAATATAACAACAACAATCATCAATATTGTAATAACGTGTAGATATTACAACCTAAACTCAATTTATACATGAAATTAGTAACAACATTTATAAGTATCAGAATAATTTATCCAAAAATACACAATAAATAATACCTAAATATACTTTGTTTAACTAACAGAAAAGTAAAAGAAATACCTAATGAAAATATATAGGTACTTAATTACTTCTATGGTTATAATAATAATATTTTAAATGATATAAAATAATAATAAGTTGTTAATTATGCCTTGTTTTTCAAAAATACCAATGCTGACAAATGATACGGCGTCATTCGGTTAGGTTAGGTTATCGCAAAAGTCAAAGTGGAAGTATACTATCAAAGTCTACAATCTTAAGTTACTACCAAGTGGATTTTCCTTTTAACCGATAGGCGATAATAGATAGATACTTATTATACTTATAGTTAAATATACATTTAATATTTTCAATATAAAATTATAAACCAACTGTACATATCAGATATTTTATTTTCATTTTTTTATTTTCTATAATGCAACAGTTGAACCAAATTTACAAATGTATAGTGTATACTGGGTAGTGAATATTTACTATTTAGTATTATTCATTTCAGTTGTACTTATCCTACAGAATAATTCAAGCTAGGGCTGTATCATATAGACATTTTTTATTTTTTAATAACTAAAACTTAATACTGTTCACAAAGTGAAGTGCAAAAATATGTATCTGTTTTACAATTTTAAAGTTCAAATAATTTTAGATTCTGAGTGGAACGATGAATGTTTTTTATTTAAAATAGAAAATGTTTGTTTTTTATATTAGAAATGATAACGAAACATTTTTATTTTCTGCTTTAGAATACAGAAATCCACAATGTGAAACCCAAATATTCGGATTTTCGGAGAATCCAGATTTATTTCACACCACTAGTAGAGGGCATAGTATAGTAATTAGTAAGAAGTACATGAAATTTAAATATATTTTATAAATTACAATAAGAGTTATAATATATATTTACCTATAGTTCATTTTTGTAAATAATTTTATATTATCTACCTATTGTTAGAATACCAAAAAAAATACATAATTTTACACAAATCAATGATCAATTTGCACCACCCTGAAATAAATTATCTAAAAAGAAAACTATACACATAAAAATAATCTTGGGGAAGGGAGGAAGGAAGTTACCCCTGACATTTTATAGTGGGAGTAAGTTACTGTTTTTCTCTCCTGTATTAAGTTTTAATTCATTGGATACAATTTTTTTTTTTGTGTAAGCTTTATGTAATTACTGATTTGTGATTAAATTATTTATATTGTAATAGGGACTCTTTTGGTCATTACAATAAGGATAAATAGGTATCTAGTATCTACCTATCTAGTTCTTATTTGATATATTTTCACCAATATTTAACAATTCTATAAAATTTCAAGGACTGCTAAAATAGACGGTAGGTACCTATAGGCTATAATATAATGAATTAACATGTATAAACTATAAATATATTATTGTAAAATTATTTGAAAATGAAGGAGGGTGTAAACAAATTAAAAAATTAAAATATACTATTTCCCCACCCCCCCAAAAATTTAGTCTACGTTAACTAAATTCACATTTTACAAGAAGAAAAATCTCGACAAAATTATAACTATTGTGTGGTTGCGACTTGCGGACGTCCCTCGCGCGCGCGTCTGCACGAGGGCCTCCAGAAACCCGCTACAACAAGAAATAATTTAGTGATTGCTAATTAACATATTAGGTAATAGCTGATATCAACACAATAATCACAGGTAAATCGTTGGGAAAACTTACTTGAGCAGGCTGTGGTTCGCAATGCGGCATTTGCAGTGCTTCAACGAACTTTTTGTGGGCATCGCCGTCGATGGTACGACTGTGGTGCACTCATCCCTAAGGGCTAAGACCACTGAGGAGCTTCCGGCGCGAATAAGATGATCCTCCGACTAGACCTGCCTAGTTCTGGGGACAATGAGATGAGCGGCGGCCGAAGCAAAGACGTCATCTGTCCGTTTTACACCGCACAGACGTCGTAAATCGTAATATCACAGCCTTAAGGTTGATGTAAGTTATAAATGCGACGTATGTCGTCGAAGAGACCGAAAACTGGAAGGATCGGACGCTCGTTAGTCAGACAACTGCGAACGATCAACGAAACACAATACGACGACGCGGCTTGGTAGATATCGGTATTCGGGAGACTATTATTTATCGATTAGCGACCATAAGAATTAAGTTAAATAGCGAAGTCAAATTGTCGTTGTGACTCGCAGGTATTCACACAATACTGGCGATATTATGTCAGATTTTACCGTCGGGACGACGCGATTTTACACGATCCGTGTGCGGCACTATTCCGTGCACGACACTACTCTACAGGTACGCGTGCGGTGTGTGCGACGAGTAGTCACTACTAGTAGTGACTACGCGTGAAATATTTCGTCAATCGTGAATCGTCGCTATTCCACTATTCCGCGCGTATAGGTAGGACGTAGGTAGGTAATATAATATTATTCAGTCGTCACTCGTCGCCGTCGTCAGTAAGTTGTAGTGGTGGAAATTTAAAAACCGAGTACGCGAGGCCTTTCGCGCGCGCTGCCGCGAATCTGCGATGGAGCGATCCCCTCTGAAGCACAACCGGTTTCGACCGTAAATAAAACAGCGCCAGGCGATAGTTATTAGTTGTAGACTTGTAGTAAATAGTAATGTAGTCACAACAAGCGTCCCGTGCTCGTATAATGGTCGTATCGCGGTGTGCGATCGTAAGATTGCAACAATATTATAATATTATTATTATTATTATTATTGCACGCGCGATTACGCCACCGAGCGAGAACGTGGTGGACCGTCCAGACACACGACCGCAAATACAAAATGTGAATTCGTAATTCGTATAATGGCGATGAAAATATACAACATTTATCGCGTCCGGTGCAGTGGGAGAAAGCCAAACGCTCGCAATCTGCGAGTAAAATGCTTTCCGCCGTCGGTCGTTTTTGCAATGTTTATTCGATAAGAAACTATATTATTGTGTAATGTGTATAATATGATACTAAATTTTAGTACTGTCCCGGTACACGTCTCAATAACATGCATAATTTATTATTATAATATTATAATAATATGTGATATATTGATATCATTATTTATTATAATTTATGACTTATGAGTGTCGGCCGACGATTTTAGGTCACAACCAATAACTATAAGATACAACGTACAAAATGATACATAATATTAAAATACATATTATAAATTGGCTTAATTTTTTTCCTGGGAATAATATACATTTTATTAATTATGTATGCGCTCCGCATTGCAACATTTATTTTATTGGCGACAAATGGCAATATTCCCAAATACCGCCACTCGGTCGCGAACCATTATCTAACCCCCAATTCTCCGTGTTCTAGCTGTCCTCTAACATTTATATAATATAATATTTACCTAATCGTACAAACTTACGATTTTATACGACTATTCGGGATCGCTCCATGCCTGCATTGGCCTCGCTTTCAGAATTCTCGAAATTATAAAAATAATAAAGCTTTCAATCAACCCATGGGCTGAGGCGTATACAAGGGGGGCGTGGGAGTCAGGGGGGGGAAGAACCCCCAATGGCTTTTTATTACATTCGTAAAAAGTTTCAAGAGCGTGAGGGATTTCCCAATTTTCACATCCCATTTAGTCATGTCGTTTTTTTTTTTTTTGATCCCTCCCCTTTCAGAAATCATGTCTATGCCACTGTATGGGGGATCCACATGGTCTTATACTAGTATTATCCTATAATAATAGTGTAATATAGTGCCGTACATACAAGCCGGGGCGGATCTAGGAGAGGGTTCAGGAGGTCAGCTGACCCAATAGTTTTCACAAGCGCCGGGAATAAACACATACAAATTAAGGAATAACGGAAATTTTTACTCAAAATCTGTTTTCCAAAAAATCGATTTTGGTTTTTGGTGTAACTCTAAAACAAATGAACGTAAATACATGAAATTTTCCCTGGTTGCTTATATTTGCATTTTCTATACACGATAAAATTTTTAAAATATTATGATTTGTTTTGAACTGTTTAGAGACATTTTCATTTTCCATATTTTTTTTAGTTTTTATTCTAAAAATATCAATAAAATTTTATTTGTTAGCTTAGAAAGCTTGAAAATGTATTATAAGGCTCCTAGTATATTGTTTAAAGGCAGATGAAAAATATTAAAAATAGTTAGTCACAATTTTCTTTTATCAATAAAAAAATCTCTACCGGAAAGTTAAATTAAATTTTTATGAGCGTTTGAAATTCAAATTTTTACAACATTGGATATTCACTCGATTTCTCATGTAACGATTTCCTTATTTTTTTGTAATTCAAAAACAAATAACTGTAGATAAATGAAAATTTCACTGAATGTTCATATTAGAATTTCCTATACAATGTACAATTTTGAAAATAATTGTTTTTCTTATACAATGATATTATATATAATTATAAATTCAAATTTAATACCAACCATTACAGCGACCCCCACTTGTAAGTTGTAACCTAATGTACAGCAGGTTAGGTATACAGCAAAAATATTTAGACTCTTTTTGAGCTGTTTACGGACATTTTCAGTTTTCAATTTTTTTATATTTTTTTTTCTATAAATATCAATAAAGTTTTATCTGTAAAAATTTAATATAAGGCTCCTGATATATTGTTACAATATCAGTTGAAAAATATTAAAAATACATAGGCTGCACAATTTTTTTTATAAGCATTTAAAGATCGAATTTTGACAAAATTTATAAAATTTAAAATTGAATTATTATTTTGTAGTTAAAAATGTATAAAATGTTCAACTTTTATATCTAAGGATTGAAAATTTAAAACATGATTTCACCATTGTAGTTAATTCAGCTGTTACCAAAAAATCTAAAAAATACATAAGCACAGTTTATTTTTATAGTCATTTTAAGTTCAACTTTGGATAAAATTACATAAAAAAAAACCTAGAATTACTATTTTAGTTATTTTTTTGTGATTGTGTAATATTATTCGTGGGTACTTGAAACTTCTAAAGTACACTATTATATACCTATGGAGTATGGACTATGATAGTATCAGGGTTTATTGTTGACGTATAACGCATTATAAGTACCTAATGGATATTGGGATATGATTAATTTGGAATTTATTATAGGTAAATTTTTTTTAATACGATAGATAAGAAAATAATATGCCTTATACCTAGACTGACATACCGTCTCCGCTCAGAATCGTTTTTCTTATACAATGATATTATATGATTGAATTCAAATTTAATACTATCCATTATACAGTGACCCACTTGTAACCTACTGTACAGCGGAGCACCTTTTTTTTGTTTTATATACCTAGTACACAAGTATAGATTTCTAATTTGGTTTTAATAAGTGGCCCCTTGAAATTTCCTGACCCATAGTTTCCTAACTCTGGATCCGCCCCTGATACAAGGTGTTCACTTTGAGAGATACTACGAAAAAGTTACAGCTAGATAATCTCAGATTGAAATGTGCAGGTTTTCGAAAGGTTAGGGAGTAGTTGCCAGTTGGAGTACCAAAATATATATTTTAGACAATTTCAATTTATAACAATTTTGAAACAACTTTTTTATGACAATTTTTGTTTAAAAAGTTTTGTCTAAATACAAAATTGACAACATTTGAGGAAGTTTATAAATGTAAAAATAATCAAGCTAATTATTTGCTCTTAACACTTCTTTGTTTACGTAATTTACTCTAATTTTACTTGCGAGGTAAGATAAAAAATAATTTAAGGTAGGTACCTAATACAAATTATTGCAAAAGCAAACATATTACAATATTGTTTTGTGTTTATTTAGATATTGTTATTTAATAAGCATTAGTGTTTATATACTTACTCTTCTCTGTGTAAAAAAATCCTATCTAGACACGCGGAAGCGTGTCAAGCCAAGTTCTAGCTAACAGAACTGGCGAGCAGCACCGTGTGTAATATTACACGAACCATTTGGAGCCACTTTTGACCCCCTCGTAACTCAAAAACTATTCCACATAAACATGTCAAATTTGGCTCATATATTGAGACTAACGAGATACATATGTGCTCTAAATTTCATAAACACACTTCAAACCGTTATTTAGATATTAACGTCCGAAAATCATCATTTTTATCACTGACTTACCTATAGATCAAAATTCTAACCCAGTTCCAGATTTGGCATACAGATAGGTAGTTAGGTAAATACAAAGGAAAAAATCTGAAACTTGAAAATTTTTAATTTAAAATTTTTTAATTTTTAATTTTTAATTTTTTAACCAATTGATTTTATTATAATTTTGCAATTATTTTATGTATTATGTTTAATTTTTCAATTTATTAATGAATTGCCTCTAATTTAATGTAATGTTGACTTAAATTACCTTTCCCGTATCGCCGCTCCAAAAATACGACTAGCCGAATATGTGTCGATATTGTCGACCCGCGCGCAGCAACATACTTTTTTTCTATCTATATGTATGTAATTAATATTATTTTTTTTTAAATATTACATTTAAAATAATTAAATAATTATTCTTACAAATTATGAATTATCCACCCAACAGTAGAAACTACAGTCAATAAAATTATGATAATTAAAAATATACTCAAAAAGAGTTAAAATAATTGTATATTAATTTTACATATATTTTATACTCTGTATATACAACGGAAAATATTTTATAATAAATATTATTATTAATATTAGTAACTGAATTATATTATATAGTAATACACTTTATTTATAGAATACGTCATGGCTAGGTTAGGTTAGGTTATAATAATTTACATACAAAAAGTAATGATATCCCACCAAAAACATATATGTAAAATGAGAGCCAAGTTCAGTACTATAATATATGCCTTGGTTGTTGACTTCAACGACAAAAGAAGTGAGATCTAAATGGGTGCCAAGTTATTATAATATATTGAAGCCTAAGGTCTGACTTGGCTACGAATTATATACAATTATAGCGTGGCAAGTTCTATAAAGCTTTGAGTTCTTATTTTATTCTTCGGAAAAATCATCTTCACTCTTCCATTACTGTTTTAGTAGGTACTTATAATAATAATTCGTATATGAAAAGTAGCCAAGTCACACCTTAGGCTTCAATATATTATAATAACTTGGCACCCATTTAGATCTCACTTCTTTTGTCGTTGAAGTCAACAACCAAGGCATATACTATAGTACTGAACTTGGCTCTCATTTTACATATATGTTTTTGGTGGGATATATTATAGCCGTTTAACAATATGAGAATAATTTGGTTAAATAATTATGGCTAAATTGGTGATTATTTGTGATTTGGGTTCAGCAGATATTAATCTTATGTTGTTTGCTTTTACATCGCACTATTGTCTATTGCAGTGAACTATTATCAATTTATATTAAGTGTTTTAATGTGACTGGTCATGAATCATGATATTTCAATTTTTCTGTAATACAATGATCATTTTTAAATGGTAATGTGTTACATACCTTCCTATTTAAAACTTGCATAGAAACTGAAATATCGTAAAAATGCCTACGTACCTATACGGACATAGTCATTAGTCACATAGATAATGTTCTTATCTTTGAATTTAATAATAGGTCAATTCACTCTAATAGCTAACAACACAAGTTTGGTTCTGCTAAACGCAAATTTGCTATTGCGTGTGGTTCATAGAGTAAAAACAAGTACGCTGACATCATCTTAATCAATCGTCGTAGGTAGGTATATATTTTTAACGACAATTGACGAATATAAATAGTAAACGATAACCAAAAAACGTGTAGTCTACAACAGATGTGGTTGTAACTTGCTGTTAGGTTTAAGTATTGATGACAAAAAAAAATTTCTCAATTACAAAATGGATGACATAAATAATATTTTAAAAATTGCAACAAGGTATAACAAGGTTTCTCATAAGTAGTTCATACTGTAACCAAAATATCTAAATTATAATTAGACAGTAATCTGTTGTGATGAATGTAATATATTTGAACTCAATGACAAATCATTGTATATGAAAAACGATTTTGAGCAGAAAGCATATAATATATTAGGTATATACTTGTATAAAAAATCAAATTTAATAACTAGTTAAAATAAATTAATAAAAATCGAAAATATCTCATAGGCCGTAGCTATAAGTAGCATAACTTTCCGGTGAAGTTTTTCTTTTAAATAGAGATAGAAACCTTGTTGGGAACCTTCAATTAATGTGTCTAGGATTATTTGTTTTTTAATTACAACAAAATACTTACCAAAAATTGAGATGTAAATTCGTTAATTTACAGGTAAAAATTCAATATCGTAAAAATATTAAATTTAAAAGCTCATAAAAAATTAATGTTATTTTCCAGAAAACTTTTCTTTTTTTGTATAAGGTAGGAACATTTGTGGGAATTTTTCTATCAGCATTTATCATGTTAGCTATATGAAACGAAGAATTTTGATGAATTTCCAAGTTCCAACTGTAAAATAGTTGTATTTTGTCAACATTTTAACTTTAAATACATTTAAAAAAAATGTGGGTTATTGGGTGTCGCTCTGCTGTACAGGTTAGGTAAGGTTTTAAATAAATAATCGTTTAGTTAAAAACAAACTTGGGCCTGAGGGCAACTATAGTCTATATTCTATAATAATTGTTTTAAGTTCTATATCTTTTTATAATATAATATTATACTAGCTGATCCCGTGTACTTCGTCGCCCGTTAAATGTATCAACTCAATATGACTCAAACTTTGTTCAATTCGTTATTCAATATTCGGTGTATGGTGTTCAAAATTTATCTTATCTTTTCGGTTTTCCGTTGCCCGGAATAAAAATTCTGAATCGCAGCAGTACATTATCAGGTATGCAATCTACCTGCGGTAGATCGCGGACCCGCCGTGCTGTTGTACGGAAATGTATGATTTAACTCTAAAGTATCAAAGTTATACCAAGTTTATTTTGATATAATACGGTGGATTAATATAACAAATTTGGTTGCTCGTAAAAAATCGCAACTCTTAAAAAAATTATGATTGTTGAACTCCTTTTGGGTGTAACTTGCCGCGGTAAGTGCAACTCAGCCAGGGTGGTAGGCAATGTTCAATAATTCGATTTGATGCAAGCTTGTACCTGATCTGCCCGAATACGGAATAACCAATGGCAACCAATAAATAAATGCTAATTTCTACTGTAGACTGTAACCAATGGCAACTATTAATAAATAAAAATAAAATTTCCAATTTACATCGTGAATCTGAATGTCCCTGTTTGAGCACCTATTTAAAATGCGAATTTTGGCAAATCCTTTCTTATTGCACGGTGAAAATATGAGAAGAACCTCTATTCCAAATTTCCTTACGTTGAGTAGTTTTTGAGATACAGCGATCAGTGAGTCAGTGGTATTTGGATTTTATATGTATAGATAACTAATTATTGACTAACATTATCGGACTTTATTTATGCCTAAAACCTGCGCCGTGATATCATCTTTCATTTAAAAAAAACTGCATGACAATTGGATAAGAAGTTTCGAAGCCAAACCGTAACAAAGATTTTCTCTTTTGCTTGATTTCAGTTTTATATATATTGATAGATTACTTATTCATAAATATTAAATAGATAATGGTCTAAGCAAATCTTACTCGTCCTACGATTCGTTGTCACGAAGTTTATTTACTATTTTAAAGTGACGGAGGGAGGAATTCTAACTCCATTGACCAATTTATAATTTATGAACCATGGTATTGCACTATACGTCTACACAGTAGGTACTATATACCTACTCTACTTTAAAATAATAACTTATTATTATGAAAATAGTGGGGTACTCAGATTAATAATATACAGTGTACTAAAGTATAAAAAGTCGCTCTGCTTTACAGTAGGTTACAAGTGGGCCACTCTAATGAATGGTGTTAAATTTAAATTCAATGATATAATATCTTTGTATAAGAAAACAAATTCTGAGCGAAAACGGTGAGTGGCTGTTAGTGATCATATAGGCTGTATGATATTACTAAGTATATTTCAGGGGCGTAGCGTGCATGTAAGCACTGTAAGCACTGCTTACACTTTAAATGAAAGAAAAATAAATTTGATCAATTACGACTAATAGGTACATAATAAATGATTTTTAAAATTTTAATTTTATTTATAAAATATTTAAGTTATAGCTGGTAGTGGTTTTTGTTATTGTTTATTTGTGTCGTACGCTGTCTACTGATTACCAACTATTTTAAGAAAATCATCGATTGTAGGTCTATTTTTAATCCATTCTGTATTATGTTAACTGCATAATCATAATACGATATACAGTGTAACACATTCTGAAATTGCTTACGCGCAACTGTTGTTTTCGAATAGTCTATAATGCCATAGTGGGGGTCACGTATTTAACTAGCGTTTGTAAGCACATTTGATTTTGCTTACTCGAGAAACAAGGAGCGACCAGTACGTAGCCCGACGCGTTGTAGACTGTAGTCGTTTTTACGTGCACTGTCACTGTCATTCGCCTAATAGACTTTTGAAGTATTTATACTTCAATTTCTTTATTTTCTCGAATTTGATTTGTACAACTAGTAACTATATTTTTAAAAATTTTAAAAATTTTAAAAGGATAATATTTTTTTATACATAATTTATAATTAGGTATTTAGGTATAGTACCAATATTCTAATCACTTTTGGAAGAAAAATTTCACTGCTTACATCTTTTTAATACCCACGCCTCGCCACTGGTATATTTGATGATAATATTATTGTAAATAAAGTAATGTATATATATGACCAATGTACGTGGAACCTTGTTTTAAATTTTCAATCCTTAGCTATAAAAGTTAAACATTTTATAAATGTTTGACTAAAATATAATTATTTATAATTCTTATAAAAAAAATTGTGACTATGTATTTTTAATATTTTTCAACTACTATTAGGTTAGATTAGGTTAGGTTGGGAGCCGCATATTAAATTTTCAAGCTTTTTACCCAAAAAATAAAATAAAATTGACATTCATAGAAAAAAAGGTGGGCAAGTGGGTGTCGCTCTGCTGTACAGTAGGTTACAAGTGGGTCATTGTATAATGGATGGTATTAAATTTGAATTCAATGATATAATATCATTGTATAAGAAAAACGATTCTGAGCGGAGACGGTATGTCCTTCTAGGTATAAGACATATCTATGGTATTAAAAAAAATTGACCTTTAATGAATTCCAAATTAATCATATCACAATATCCATTAGGTACTTATAACGCGTTATACACCAACAACAAACCCTGATACTATCATAGATATATATAGTAGATTACTTTAGAAATTTCAAGTACCCACGAATAATATTATACAATCACAACAAAATAACTAAAATCGTAATTCTTGGTTTAAATATGAAATTTTGTCTAAACTTGAAATTAAAATGTCTGTAAAAAATAAGTGTGTTTATATATTTTTTAGATTTTTTGGTTACTGTATGAATTATTTAAAAGAATCTTTGTTTTAAATTTTCAACTCTTAGTTATAAAAACTGAACATTTTATAATTTTTTAATTCCAACGATTGATTATTTTCGAGATTTTGATAAATTTTGTCAAAATTCCAACTTTAAATGCTTATAAAAAAAAATCGTGCCTATGTATTTTTAAAATTTTTCAACTGATATTGTAACAATATATAAGAAAGCTTGTATTAAATTTTCAGACTTTTTGGCCCACCAAATAAAATTGAATGACAATTATAAAAAAAAAAACTAAAAAATTGAAAACTGAAAATGTCCGTAAACAGCTCAAAAAGAGTCAAATATTTTCAAAATTGTATGGTGTATAGGAAATGCTAATATAAACATTCAGTGAAATTTTCATATATCTATAGTTATTCGTTTATGAATTACAACAAAATAAGGAAATCGCTACATGAGAAATCGAGTGAACATCCAATGTTGTAAAAATTTGAATTTCAAACGCTCATAAAAATTTAATTTGACTGTCCGGTAGAGATTTTTTTATTGATAAAGGTAGATAATCTTATAAGGAATCTTGTGTTTCATTTTCAAATCTTAGATTTAAAAAGGAAAATTTTTACGAATTCTTAACTCAAAATAATTTGCTAATTTTCGTGATTTTTCCATATTTTGTCAATTTTTGAACTTTAAATGCTTATAAAAAAAAATATTGTGACTAAGGATTTTTAATATTTTTCATCTGCCTTTGAAACAACATATTAGGAGCCTTCTATTAAATTTTCAAGCTTTCGCAACCAATAAATAAAATTTTATTGATATTTTTAGAAAAAAAACTAAAAAAAAATGGAAAATGAAAATGTCCCTAAACAGTTCAAAATAAATCAAAATATTTTGAAAATGTTATCGTGTATAGAAAATGCAAATATAAACAACCAGTGAAAATTTCATGTATATACGTTCATTTGTTTTAGAGTTACACCAATAACCAAAATCGATTTTTTGGAAAACCAATTTTGCGTAAAAATTCCCGTTTTTCCTTAATTTTTATGTTGTTTTTCCCGGCGCTTGTGAAAACTACTGGGAAATTTATACTTTTGACCCCCCAAGTACCAACTAGATTCACTTTCCTACCAGAAAAGCTACTGATGAAGAAAATCCAAGCACTTTTACTGTCCTAAAACGTGATGACAGACACAAAAATATAAATAAAAATATAAAAAAAAACATACATCATTGTAAAACCAATACATTCATACATTTCTTTTTTATTCGTACATTCATCGCTCCGCTCAGAATCTAAAAAAACTAAAAATATTGGAATCTGAAAATGTCCATTAACAGTTCAAAACAAATCAAAATATTAAACAAATTAAACGTGTACAGAAAGGTTAATATAAACAACCAGTGAACATTTCATGTACCTATCTGCAGTGATTTGTGTAAGAGTTACACCAAAAACCAAAATCGATTTTGTCAAAAAATTTTCTCGGTTTTTCTTAATTTTTTTTTTCTCCGCGTTTTTGAAAATGACTGGGATTTTTTTACCTCCCCAAAGCACCAATAATATTTCCTTTTCCAATCGAACAATATACTGAAGTTGAAAATCGAAGCATTATTTCGACTATTTATCGTGTACACACTACACAGACACAAAAAATAAAAAATAGAAAAAAACACACATCATTGTAAAATCAATACATTCATTGTTCCACTCAAAATCTAAAAACAGATTTATGATATATTTATTATCTAAAGAGATACGCAATGGGTAAATCCTCGCGGGACACCCTAGCTGTATACTAATCACTAAGTATATTTTATGATTTTTTTTTTTTATAGTTTATCAATCCAAAGATTGGTTTTTTCAAATTTTCACAATAAATATCTCCTACATTTTTCACTATCATTCTCTATATTTTTAAGCTCCCTGTAGGAAGTGACTCCTGCATCCTGCATTATTTGGCTAATATATATATTAGGATATAATATATTATATTTATAAATTATATTACTATTAAGTTCATATGGTAATTTATTTTACAATTAGTACGTTGAATTTAGGGGGATTTATTGATTCGAACAGCTACTGTTTATAAATTATAATATATATTTAATCCGCTGGCTATTGAGTCTGACAGATGGCTGTTATATACCTTTTTTATAAACTTAAAGAAGAATTGGGGGCGGCTTTAGAAGGCCGTGCCCCCCAAATTAAAACTAAAAAAAGAAGAACATTTGAGCCTACCTACTAATTAATAATTATTATAAAATTTAATTTAATTTAATTTAATATACCTACACTTTTATGATTAGGTATGGTATAAATGTATAATTAATATAATTATTTGTGTAGTATACAAGTATCTGGCTTGCGTGTAACCTAACCTAACCTAATCTAATCTAACTTTTAACTTACGAGAGTACGTAGGACAAAGGGCGTATATTTTATGGGAGATTGCATCGTGAGACGAGTTATTTATATTAAGAGTTATTGTGGATTGTGGAGTTATTTTAGATTCTGAGTGAAACGATGAATGTATTGATTTTACAATGTTTTTTTTTTTTTTTATGTCTGTCATCACGTTTTAGAACAGTAAAAATGCTTAGATTATCTTCAACAGTATCTTTTCTGATAGGAAAGTGAATCTAGTTGGTACTTTGGGGGGGTCAAAAGTAAAAATTTCACAGTAGTTTTCAAAAGCGCCGGGAAAAACAAAAGAAAAATTAAGGAAAAACGGGAATTTTTACACAAAATCTGTTTTCGAAAAAATCAATTTTGGTTTTTGGTGTAACTCTTAAACAAATTACCGTAGGTACACGAAATTTTGACTGAATGTTTATATTAGCATTTTCTATACACCATAACATTTTCCAAAAATTTAGAGCTGTTTATGGACATTTTTAGTTTCTTTTTTCTATAAATATCAATAAAATTGTATTTGTTGGTTAAAAAAGCTTCAAAATTTAATAGAAGGCTCCTAGTATATTGTTTCAAAGGCAAATTAAAATAATTAAAAATCCATAGTCACAATTTTTTTTATAAGCATTTAAAGTTCAAATATTGACAAAATACGCAAAAATTACGAAAATTTGAAAATTATTTTGAGTTAGAAATTCATATAAATTTTCTTTTTAAATCTAAGATTTCAAAATATTATACTAGATTCCTAATAAGTTTGTCTCGCTTTATCAAAAAAAAAAATGTCTAGAAGAAAGTCAAATTAAATTTTTATGAGTGTTTTAAATTCAAATTTTTACAACATTGGATATTCACTCGATTTCTCTTGTGGCGATTTTCTTATTTTGTTGTAATTCAAAAACGAATAACTGTAGAAACATGAACGTTTTACTGAATTTTTATTTTATCAATTCTTATAGTTGATAAAATTTTCAAAATATTTTGACTAGTTTTCAGCTTTTTACGGATAATTTTATATTTCAATTTATTTTATTTTTTTCTATGAATATCAACAAAGTTTAATCTGTTGGGTCAAAAAGTGTAAAAATGCAATACTAGGCTCCTGATATATTGTTACAATAGCAGTTGAAAAATATTTAAAATACATAGGCACAATTTTTTTTTATAAGCATTTAAAGATTAAATTGAATAATTATTTTGTAGTTAAAAATTGTGTAAAATGTTCAACTTTTATATCTTAGGATTGAAAATTTAAAACAAGATTCCACGTAAGTAGTTTATTCTGTTACCAAAAAATCTAAAAAAATACATAAGCACAGTTTGTTTTTATAGTCATTTTAAGTTCGAATTTGGACGAAATTACATATTAAAAACCTAGAATAACTATTTTAGTTATTTTGTTGTGATTGTATAATATTATTCGATGGTAATTAAAACTTCTGAAGTATACCATTATAGTATCCAGGGACGGACTGGGGCAACTATTCGGCCCGGGAAATTTATATTTTGACCGGCCCTTAAAATGTCGTCATCACTAAATGTAAGACTTAAATATGGTACCAAAGTTTTGACAAATAATGGTTGCAACCTCCACCTACTCATTTTTAATTTCCTCAGGAGTCAGGAGACAACTTAAGATTCTCAATGTACCTATTTAGTATTTAATCTTAATTAAATGTACTGCACAGTATTATGTATTTATCACTTTTTCTATTACCTACTCTATAAGTGATCCATAACGGATGAAAAAAATAGGTTCGTTTAAACTACTTTAACTTGATTTTTCTAAGAGTATCCTTCTCTCTCTCTCTGATTTTCTCAACCCCACTCTTTCTTTTAGTTTCCATTTTAAACAACAAATAGATAAGTAAATATTACAAAATCATCAAACGATACACTAGCACACTACAATAAAATAAAAAAGAAGTATAAAAAGAATTCACTTTTTTGAATTAAGGACGTTACATTGAACGTACGAATAACTGTACCTTTAGTTATCAGCTTATTAATTCCCATCAAATTATCACAAATTATCTTTTATATTTTACTATTATGTAGGTACAATATATTTATATTATATTTTTTATTGTGTACAATTTAATGTTAGTTATATTAAGTAAATACTGGCTGGCTAGAAGTGGATATATTAATCGACTGTAGAATAAAGTCATATTAAGTTATAAATAGGGCATGGATATAAATGCAATAAAAAAAACAATGCCTTAAAAATACGATTTTATGCACAGTAACAATATTACAAAGCTTAGTAAAATGCCCAGAAAAATGAAAAGCCAATTTAAATGAAAATAAAATAGAATTTAAATAGGTATAGTCATTAGTCGTTAGTCGTCATATATTGTGTTTCATTATAATCACTTTTCAATCAGAAGCTAATCAATATTTTTGAATAAAAAACTTAGAATTTGTTAGAATTGGCAATCGTTGTTTTGTATAACTGAAGTCATAGGAGCAAACAAAATAAAATAAAACGTAATAAAATAGAAATATTAGTAAGAAAAAATGATTT
Organism: Macrosiphum euphorbiae; assembly: GCA_949089665.1. Taxonomy (NCBI): domain Eukaryota; kingdom Metazoa; phylum Arthropoda; class Insecta; order Hemiptera; family Aphididae; genus Macrosiphum; species Macrosiphum euphorbiae. The sequence goes on along the minus strand of CARXXK010000004.1, from coordinate 28,215,011 downwards.
TTAATTATATTAAATTTCTTGAAGGAACTTAAGCTAATAGTGTTTATAAAATTGTATATATACTTATAAAATTTACGAAAAATTCCTTCAAACGATAAAAATGTCATAAAAACGTCAAAAAAATGTTCTATAAATCAGTAAAGTTAAAAAAATGCTAAATAAAAATTTAATTTTTAAATTATTTATGTATGAAATACATTTTTTGATTGGACAGCAATGTTTAAGAGAATCCAGAAAAAAATGCAATTTATCTTCAAATTCACACCCTAGTAGTTATAAATAATAATTTCTGTTTATGCATTGATGCCGAGGGGCTGGTCAACCAGCTGAACCGAAATCTAAAATCTTTAACACCAAATATAATATAAACATTTTGCACACTCAACAGTTATGATATGAAAATACAAAATATTTATAATTTATATTTATACCTACTGATTTTGTTATAAATAAATAATAATAGGTAACTAATTATTTTTGAGTAGCGGCCCACCGGGAAAGTTCCCGGTATCCCGCCGGCCCAGTCCGCCCCTGATAGTATCACGATTTGTTGTTGATGTATAACAAGTTATAAGTAGGTACCTAATGGCTATTGTGATATGATTAATTTGGAATTTATTATAGGTAAAATTTTTTTTTTAATACCATAGATAAGTTTATAATATTTCTTATGCAGTTATACCTAGAATGACATACCGTCTCCGCTCAGAATCGTTTTTCTTATACAATGATATTATAATATTATATCATTGAATTCAAATTTAATACCACCTAGATCTATTATACAGTGACCCACGGGACCCAGTGATCACCTTTTTTTGTATTGAGCTAGGTATATATTTAAAAATATCGGCATATACCCTGCGAAATAAGTACAACATGACCTAACAACACGCTTTTTGAATTATAATCGAATATGGAATAAGTAATAACACAGCCATTAACGTCCGATATTTGAGGACGATTAAGACACTGTAAAATAATATTTTACTAAAATGATTTACTTTCTACATTCATCGGCTTTACTGGCAAAAGGATAACCTAATCTGACCGTTCCACAGTTGATAAAATGGGCATCGCCTTTTTCGACAAAAATCGTACCCATTCTCTTTTCGGCCTATTCGATTTCGTGGCCAAATTAAAAAGTTCAATAATAATTAATATTATATTATTATATATTTTAGATATTTATTATACCCAATAGAAGTATAAAAAAATATATTAATAAATAATAATAATTATAACAGGTAATGTGAAATTGTTGTCAATAATTATTTAACATAATAGTAATATGTGTATAATTATATATTAAAATAATATATAATTTTTGTAAAATTATTGCAAATATAATTTTGAAAATTATTAAAAGTTTAAGTTATAATTTTTCAATAAGTAGTTAAATATATATATTTTTTTTTTTTTTTGGTGGTGGGAGGGTATTGTAGGTTTTGAACGAATTGCGTCCGTCACGCAATTCATGTTATCTTTTCATCTATAGTTGAGTGGTTCCTATTTTCCTAAAGTGATATTGAAATAATAAAGATCAGGTTATATAAAAAATTGAAACTGTAAAAACATAATATCATAATAAAATCGTTATTTTCACATACCTATTTAAAAAAAAATGTTTAATTGTAAAAATGTAATTTCATAGGTAGTATAAATCATAAAGTCATAAACACATATTATTTTAATTTTTTCTGTAGGTATTTATATTTATAACCGTAGTGTTGTACATGCTATGTACGATGTTATCTTATATATGTATACTGTATAGATAGTGTCTTGCATGTAATCCATAGTTACATATTGATCGGAAAGAACATAATATTTTTTTAAAATACCTATAAAAGTACAAACCATTAAAAGCTAGTTTTCATATAATAATATTATGTTTATAATAAATATTTAATTTATTATTATTTTTGTTAATTAATTTGAAATTTATTATATTTACCTATTATAGGTCAATTTTTTTTTTTAATACCATAGATAAGTTTATAATATGTCTTAAACCAAGACTGACATACCGTCTCCGCTCAGAATCGTTTTTCTTATACAATGATATTAAATCATTGAATTCAAATTTAATACCATCCATTATATAGTGACCCACTTGTAACCTACTGTACAGCAGAGCACCTTTTTTTTTGGGGGGGGGGGGGGGGTTGAGGCTTCGAGAACTGAGGTCATTAGAGTGAAACTGTGGCGGAGGGTACTGTATGTTTTGAACACGTGTGTGTTTGTTTGGGCGAAATTTTTCAGTGGGACTATTTATTTATTTATTTTTATTTGATTAAGGCTTCAATAGTTCAATTACAATGCTTATTACTTATTAGCCTAAGACAATATTATTATATTAATTAATTACAACAATTTTATATTGTTATAATTATTATTATTTATATTTAATTTATATATTTTTTTATACAACTTAGGAATGATAAATTTTTAATAATTGTCTTCCCTTCCTATACAACGTATTTACTCATGAGTCATGACATACCTAAAACATCATTTACCGAACTCTGTACCTACGCTGATGATACTGCAATTGTGGCTTCTCATGAAATCCTGCTACAGCTTCCAAAATGATTCAAAGATACCTTAATATAATCCATCAATGGACAAAGCGATGGAAAATCAAAATAAATGAATCTAAGTCCTCTTTCATTACATTTACGCTAAAAAGAGAAACATGCCCACAAGTTACAATTAACAATATTTCAATCCCTGTTTGCTCCGAGGTAAAATACTTAGTCCTTATATTAGATAGTAAACTAACTTGGAATTCCCATATTAAAAACAAACGTAAAGCCCTAAACGCCCGTCTTCATTTATTAAGGCCTCTCCTGCGATCTAAAATGAACATAAATAACAAATTATTAATTAATAAGTCTCTACTTAAACCACTATGGACCTACGGTATCCAGTTATGGGGAACCGCAAAACCCTCCAACACCAAAAAAATTCAAGCCTTTCAATCCATCTGCCTCCGCCTACTTTCCTCTGCACCCTGGTACATAACGAACAATAATCTTCACAAAGATCTTAAAGTACAAACTTTAAATCAAATTGCCAAAACACACTATGCTAGATTCCACAATAAACTCCAGTCACATACAAACCCCTTGATTATTAAACTATCAACAAAAACTCTACCTGATAACCCTCCACGTAGGTTAAAAAGAAAATGGTGCAGGGACCTTTTGTCCTGAAAAAAAAAAAAAAACCCATAATAACAGACAGTAAATAAATTATCACGTGCTGGGTGTTACCACTGGGCAATTCCCCAAAATCATAATATTCATTGTTGTTTGTTTTGTATTATTTTATCTCATCTAATTAATGTGCATATTTATTGTATAGATTGTAGATTCTTTTTACTCAATAAAAAAAAAAAAAATAAATCATTTTCTAAAAGTATAGCAGAAAGACCTAAAGTAATATAATATTATTAATTGTTATTGAACTTTTTGTTTTGGTCGAAAGTGTAACGGCATACCTACTCTTTTAAACGAATTGGTTCTTTTTTACGTAATACGCATTTAGGTACACGAGCATAAACCAGGAGGCAGGAATGTGCATACATAATGAGAAAGATAAAAATGTTTAAAAGGAAAGGTAAAAATAGGACTCTGGTATAGGTATCGTATAGCCACAACTTATAGAAAACATGGTTAAAGATATACGTATGGGCCCAGAATAGATTAATTTATTATACAATAGTTGTGATAAGATAACTATAAGCGAGGTCAAAAATATTTTTTATTAAATTGATATTATAAACGAAATAATTATTTTACATTGAATTCAAAAATGTATAAAATATTATTTGTTTTGGGGGGTTAAGTTGCTCTTGTGTTATCACGAGGCGCTATCGCCCACTTTGAAAACTGATCAGTCGGTGTCCATATTTTAGATTCTGAGCGGAGAAATAAATGTATTAATTTTACCATGATAGAAATAACTAATAAGTTATTTCTATCATGAATTTTACAATGTGTTTTATTATTTTTATTTTTTTGAGTCCGAAGACTTCAATAAAATGCTTCTATCATCAACTTCAATGTATTTTTTTTTTAAATTTAAAAACGAGGAGCTTAGGACAAAATCGATTTTGTTGTCATTGTAACAGTGGCGGTTCTAGCGTATGGGCAGGGTGAGCAGCTGCCCATACAAAAATTTCTGGTCCCCCTTATTGGTTAAGGGGGAGGAAATGAGGAATATTATTCACAGTTCAAACCTTATTGTAAATCTACTGTTGCCCATACAAAAATGTAGTCCTAGAACCTCGCCTGCATTATAAATCAATAACAAAAAACTGTAGGTATATATAGATACTTTAAATTATCACCAAATATAAGCATTATATTTTTTATAGACATTTGAAGTTCAAATTTAGACGAAATTTGATATTTAAACCATGGCTTAAATATACTAGGTTATTTCAATACCCACTACATCAGTTTATCACGTTAATGAATTTAAATGGCAGCGTTAGGAGACGACCTATACAATGATATAATATACTAAGAAATGGACCGTACTCTCATCCCTGGTAAAATATCACTACAAATATTTAACACCACTATGGAAATTTACCTCTGGTAAAGTTTCACTAGTGAATATTTGGACAAGTAGACTTTTATTGGGTGGTAAAATATAACTGTGTCAAAATACATGGTTCCATCGGCCCTGTTAGAGAGTATGTTTGAACTTTTACAGTTGAGCCTAACACAAAAACAATATACATAGTGCATTAATATCAAAATTCACCAAAAATAATTAGCTAACAGTAATACAGACAATAAAACAAGTTTGAAAAAACTATATAAAAAACTAATGTTAAAAGCATTTTTATTAAAAACCAAGTCAATTCTGGTGTGAATAGACTAGTATACACTATAAAAACAAGTATCCAAACACAATCTACAAATATATTAATGTTAAAAATAATTTCTATTAATTTCATTTAATTGCTTCAATTGTTTCCAATACAATTTTAACTAGGGTAATTGAAACTTATTTCATTAATTAATAATTATTATATAATAGGTACCTAAAGTAAAGACATTAGAATTTTACTAAAAATATTTTAAAGTTTTAAACAATTTAACATATTGATGAGAGTATGAAGTTTCAAACATTGAATTTTAATCTATATTATAGAATGCTTATAATACTATTGAAATAATTATCAAATATTAGAATAATACATTTTTTAAATTTTTTTTTTTTATTTGTCTCCAAATAAACTTAACTTTATTATAAATTATTATACTAGGGTAAATAAATTAGTGGTTCAGTATCATAACTCATAAGTAATAAGTGAGAATATTTTACTGTCATCAAGCATTAGTATTTTTCAGTATTGTCTACTTTTTAAACAATTACCGAACTACTTAACTTTTCTATTAAACATAATGTATTAATAGGAATTATAAATATAAAATAATAACAATGTCCAGACATTCTGTTTTAGAAAATAAAAATATGTAACCAATGCATTTAAAAACAAAAATTAATGATATAATTTAATATATTATTATACATATAACAATTAAGTGGACGAAAATTGAAAACATTATAATATATAGATTAGATTAAACAATATCTTAATACAAACAAAAGCGAAGAAAAATATCAAAATTGGAATAATACTTGATTTTAATTTAAAACGATAATAAAGCCTATCTGTCAACCTTTAACTAATTTCGGAATGTTAACACAATTATTTTTTTTTAATGATTTACTGAATAGTTTACCAATTTCTAAAATAAAAACAATCAATGAGTACAATAATTAATGTATCATAGTACCCAAATCTAAACAACCTTCTTCTTCCATTTTAGTTAAGAACTTAATCACTCGTACTTTTGGATCTGTTTGACGGGCCATATCAATCAAAGCCAATAACTTTTTTATACCAATGAAAACACTAAAACCACAAAACAATACCATTTGTTTAACAAGTCACTATAAGGTCATGATTCTTTAGAGGTAAAAAATAGTCTATTTAGTTCATTAACTCACTTGTGCCCAGATATTTGGTTGTAGATCTTGTGGATATCTTGTTTTGTAAACAAATCAAATTGTTCTAAGACCGTAATAAGTTCTTCAGGTTGACTAAGATTAGGGACATGAAGTACGGCAGTAAATGCAGACAACATTTCCATCTCTTCTAGTACTTGTTTACGACTGCTTGTACACAATACTAAAAGTTTTTTACCTTTAGGAGGTTGTTTTTTTAACAGAACCAATAGGGCTTGTAATGTTAGATTAGAATATCTTGGACCTATCGAACCATAATCCAATAAACGTTCAATATTATCAACTAAAATACAACTAAGTTGAGATCTGTAAGCATCATCAAATATCTGGAAAAAAAAATACAAAAATACTTAAATTCTAGTTAATATCTTTAAACACTCAATATCTCTTTACTTTTTAACTAATCTAAATCATGTTTATTGTAATGGAAGGAGACATAAAAATTTACATTATTAAGGAGCTTATACATTTTAAAGTTTCACCAAATTGTAGATTAATTTGAAATTCTCTATTGTATCCTAAATTAAACATAAATAACAATGGGTAAAAACGCTATGATTTTTTTGTGAAAATATTTATTTAGTATGATGTAGAATGAAAATAATTATAGTTAAAGTTTGGTTTATACTTATGTAATATATGCATTCAGTGTTCGGGACCACTGTTTGTATGTATGCATGTATTAATGTATGTATGTATAATGTATGTATGTTATGACTAGGGCTAGAATTTATATGTATTTATACAACAAAAATATGTGCTAAAGAATTCAAAATATGTATTATCAAAAAAAAAAATAATAATCAATTGCTAATGATTTTTTACAAGCAGTAGGTACAATACAAAATGTGACCGTCACTTTGTAAATGTTCATTTGGATATTCAGAAATATATTTTATTGCTTTGCAAGTTTTAGACGATCGTACTTTTGGCATTACCTAATGGTAATATACATGTAAAACATAACGAAAAACGAGGCTACGAAACACACACTACAATGTCACATTAAAAACTACACACTCATCACAGTGTTCGCTCGTTTGTGTTTAAAAATGTGTTAATCGTAATACATTAAGATAAGATATCTGATATTTCAATCGATAAAATTGTATTTAGAAATAATTGAAATTATAACAGGTACAAAATAAATATATGAAAACAATTTCTGCAAGGTCACAGTTTATATACTCCTCTATAAGTTCGATAATTTGCTTTAATATGAAACATGTGTCAAGAAAGGCATATGACCTCTAAAGTATAAATGTGATTTATATTATTATCTATGACTACCCTGCCTTTAATATCTGCTCACGCTGAAGGATGACATTATAAGACAATTATGTACATTTTTATGCCCTTTCTTTCATACAAAAATCAAATTTAGATAAATTTTAAATTTGAAGTGAATTTGAGTGTTTTCAGTTATTTTATATTAGGATATTTTTTAGGAATGTACTTTTCTGATTTGTAAGCATTTGGCTGTTTCAGTGAAGCCAACCATGTCTTCAGGTGAACACACTTTGACAAAAGGAAAATCTGAATCTTTTGCCAACTTTGCAGCTAGAGCAGTTTTTCCTGAATTTGGAGGTCCTTCAATAAGTACAGAGACGAGGCCAAATGTATCCGCCACACGAGCTTGCTGTGTAAGCAATGTTCCATCTTCTAAAATTCCACTGACTGATGAACCCCAAGTTATAATACCACGTGCTAAGAAGTGTTCCAAAGCCTCAGCACTAGCACCAAATGCAGGTTTTATATCATATTCCAAAGCATGTAAAAAATCATCCTTGCACACTTGAAGTTTTTCAGATGCATCAGGATCGACTTCTACCTTATTATTAGCTTTTATCAAACGATTCATGGCTGTTGATTGCGCAGCACGAACTAAACCTTCCAACTCAGCACCACTGAAGTTTTTAGTTCTTACTGAAAGCTCCTAAACATTTAAAACACATAGAATACATGTAGATTTGATAAACCTAAAACTAAATACCAATAATAGTATACACTATTTAGACAATTTACCTTCATGTCTACATCATCAGCAATTTTTTTAAATTCTTTCATACGAGTTGTATGAATATTCAAAATTTGATGACGTCCATGTTCATCAGGTAAACTTATTTCCATTTGTACCTACATTCAAGCAATTATTGTAATCAATAATCATGACATTTTATATGTTAAATAAATTCATATGAAACATCTTACTTCAAGACGACCAGGTCTCAGTAACGCTTCATCAATCATGTCTCTTCTATTGGTCATACCTATAACTAAGATGTTATTTAGTTGCTCAACTCCATCAATTTTAGCTAACAACTGATTAACCACAGTGTCGTGCACTCCTGTATTCCCTCCAACAGAACCTCTTGCTTTACAAATAGCATCAATTTCATCAAATATGATTATATGCAAGCCACTAGACGAACCAGACTAAAATAAAAATATAAAATAAAAGCTAATTTTAATTAAATTAATAATCTGACATACTTTCTTTTCTTCTTCTTCAGCATCTGCGAATAATCTTCTTATGTTGGCTTCAGATTCACCAACATATTTGTCCAAAATTTGAGGGCCATTAACAATTTTGGGTTCACGTGCATTTAACATTTGTCCAATTTGTCTAGCCATTAATGTTTTACCAGTTCCAGGTGGACCAAATAGCAAAATACCTTTGACGTGTTTGCACCCTAAGTTAATGAAAAATATTTTTAGTTAATTTAAAAAGTAGGTATTTTCAATTTAAATTGATTTTACCAAGTTGTTCAATAATTTCTTGTGGAAATACTCTAGATGCAAATGCTCTTCTAAAAATAGCATTAAACTCTGTATCTAAACCACCAATTCCCATTTTGTTGAAGTCAAAATCTGGATTTATAATTGATACACGTGCTTGTTGGCTAAAAATATTTAACAACATTATATTTAAAAAGAAAGACAATTAAGTATTATTAAGAAAAACAATTTACCATTTTGACTTTCCTACCAACAACAATGTAGTATTAGAGCCAACTACAAACCGTACAGCGGTATTGCTCAAACATTTTCCATATTGAATTGACCGGGGTTTAGCTCCAGAATTAATTTCTTGAGAATTTACACCTAAAATTGTATAACATTGCATTTTTTATATCAGTGCAATTTATAACATTCAAATATTTTTCTGCACTTTTTCAATTGCAATATTATATTAACTTTGTTAGCATTGTTTTTTTTAATTTAAATAAATATATTATTTTAAAACTATAAAAAAGAAACTTTTAGATTATTTTTTTTTAATCTTAGAAGTTTAGCAAATAACATAATAAATCTATATTGTACATTTGTATGTGTTACTGTTTTTTAAAGTTAATTAACTAGTTTAAGATGACAAAGTTAAGAGGATCTCATTTATTAATATAAAAACCTACAATGTACATATCAAAACTTATCCAACTTCAATCTCCAATTTCATAAATTATAAATACAAATCATTTACCTTCAATGCTTTTGATCTTAATAGCCATCAATGGCTTTTCTGGCAACTGAAATAATAATGTTTGACTGACAGACAAAACGTGATTTGTAAAGTTTACTAAAAACTCTCTAGCCATCATGTCTGTATCAAATTGTTCATTAGCACTTTTTGTCCTAAGAAAATATATATTCTATATCATGAACATTTTTTTTTTGTTTATTATACCTAAATACAAAATAATGCACTTACTTATTTTTTTGAAAATAATCAATTTCAGCTTCAACTGAACACAAAAAATCAATTGCTGTATTTCCCGGATAAGAAGTAATACTGATTGGCTGGTTGATGGAGAGTTGGGCCCATTCCCGTTGATTCACAGAAAAAGCTATGCATCCTCGCGGAGGTGGATTTTTCACAAACAATGTCGTGAACCAAAACTTAAGATCTGGTTTGATTTGATGTTGGACCTCAATGTATCTAAACATATTTTAAATTTAGTATACTTAAACAATCACTTTTATAGAATTATCTTATACATACTTTGTATCGCTTCGAAAGTCTTCATCGTTAACCACTGCACAATTTGTAAGAGCCCAATCATCTGCCAAACATTTGATTGCCTTGAATACCTATGAAACAACGTCAAAACCGTTAATGCTTTTTTGGCTTGTATGTAGTTAGTGATTGTTACTCAAAACGGTCAAAACCAATGACTTACCACCATTTTCCTGCGGTGAGTGAGTAAGTAAACTATTCGACAAATACAATTACATTAGGAGGACACCACTACTGGATGATTTGAATATTTCCTTTCGACAACATACGAATATAAAATATATAATAATATAGTGAATACTGAAATCTTCTTATACTGTAAAATGTCAATTGTCATAAACACCAACACTCTGCTATCAAGTAAGTATCAACGTTGTTATCAATGAACGTTTTAAAATCAATAATGGAAGGGTAAAATGCGCATGCCTCGTGACACAGTTATGGAAGGCGTTTGTATAATAATATATTGAGTTAGGTACTGAGTTCTGACTATTAGGCCGAGTACGGAGACTGGGAGTCTGGAACAGTATCTTACGATTTTAATATATAATTTATAAAATAATTCTTATAAATTATTTATATTTAGTCAATCCCCGGTATAATACTAAAAGGGATTTTTTTTTCCAACTATCAGCAGTGCAATACTGCAATATTGCAATAAATATGTTAGGGGTGCCGGATGTGTCTGGGCACCTCCGACCTTTTGTAATTTGGACCCTAAAATTAGAGTCCAGAGCATAGGGCCCATATCTTACTTGATGTTACCAGAATAAAATGCAATTTTTTCTAAAGTAGGTATGCGGTAAAAAAATAAATTATGTTTCGTGATAAAAAAAAATAATAAAACATAAAATAGGTATTTTTAATTTTCTGGAATTTTTTTGGAATGTTTTATTATGATTATAACAGCTATCTGTGCGATTTACTACAGTCTAGAAATTTTCAGTTACCAATTTGTTAGTTTTAGATTCTGAGTGAAACGATGAATGTATTGATTTTACAATGATGTGTGTTTTTATATTTTTTATTTTTTTATTTTTTTATTTTTGTGTCTGTGTACACGATAAGTAGTCGAAATAATGCTTCGATTTTCGACTTCAGTATCTTGTTCGATTGGAAAGTGAATATCGTTGGTGCATTGGGGAGGTCAAAATTTAAAATTCCCAGTACTTTTCAAAAGCGAAAAGAAAAACAAAAGAAAAATTAAGGAAAAACTGGAATTTTTACGCAAAATCGATTTTTCAGAAAATTGAATTTGGTTTTTGATGTAACTTTAAAACAAATGACCGTAGATTCATGAAATTTTCACCGGTCTAAGATTTGAAAATGTAATACAAGATTACTCATAATACCTTTATCAATAAAAAAATCTCTACCGGACAGTCAAATTAAATTTTTATGAGCGTTTATTGTTTAAAATTCAAATTTTTACAACATTCACTCGATTTCTCATGTAGCGATTTCCTTATTTTGTTGTAATTCATAAACGAATAACTGTAGATAAATGAAAATTTCACTGAAAGTTTATATTAGCATTTCCTATACACCATACAATTTTGAAAATATTTTGACTCTTTTTGAGCTGTTTACGGATATTTTCATTCTTCAATTTTTTTAGTTTTTAGATTCTGAGTGAAACGATGAATGTATTGATTTTACAATGATGTGTGTTTTTTAGATTCTGAGTGAAACGATGAATGTATTGATTTTACAATGATGTGTGTTTTTTTTTTTATTTTATTTTTTATTTTATTTTTTATTTTATTTTTTATTTTTTTTGTGTCTGTGTACACGATAAGTAGTCGAAATAATGCTTCGATTTTCGACTTCAGTATCTTGTTCGATTGGAAAGTGAATATCGTTGGTGCATTGGGGAGGTCAAAATTTAAATTTCCCAGTAGTTTTCAAGAGCGCCGGGAAAAACAAAAGAAAAATTAAGGAAAAACGGGAATTTTTACGCAAAATCGATTTTTCAGAAAATTGAATTTGGTTTTTGGTGTAACTTTAAAACAAATGACCGTAGGTACATGCAATTTTCACTGGTTGTTTATATTTGCATCTTCTATACACGATAACATTTTCAAAATATTTTGATTTATTTTGAACAGTTTAGGGACATTTTCATTTTTAGTTTTTTTTTAGTTTTTTTTCTAGAAATATCAATAAAATTTTATTTGTTGGTTGCGAAAGCTTGAAAATTTAATAGAAGGCTCCTAATATATTGTTTCAAGGGCAGATGAAAAATATTAAAAATCCTTAGTCACAATTTTTTTTATAAGCATTTAAAGTTCAAAAATTGACAAAATATGGAAAAATCACGAAAATTAGCAAATTATTTTGAGTTAAGAATTCGTAAAAATTTTTCTTTTTAAATCTAAGATTTGAAAATCTAATACAAGATTACTCATAAGATTGTCTACCTTTATCAATAAAAAAATCTCTACCGGAAAGTCAAATTAAATTTTTATGAGCGTTTGAAATTCAAATTTTTACAACATTGGATATTCACTCGATTTCTCATGTGGCAATTTCCTTTTTTTGTTGTAATTAAAAAACGAATTACTGTAGATACATGAAAATTTCACTGAATGTTTATATTAGCATTTCCTATACACCATACAATTTTGAAAATATTTTGACTCTTTTTGAGCCGTTTACGGACATTTTCAGTTTTCAATTTTTTTAGTTTTTTTTTTCTATAAATATTAATTAAGTTTTATCTGTTGGGCCAAAAAGTGTAAAAATTTAATACAAGGCTCCTGATATATTGTTACAATATCAGTTGAAAAATATTAAAAATACATAGGCACAATTTTTTTTTATAAGCATTTTAACATCGAATTTTGACAGAATTTTTCAAAATCTCGAAAATTATTAATCATCGTAATTAATAAATTATAAAATGTTCAGTTTTTATAGCTAAGGATTGAAAATTTAAAACAAGATTTCACGTAAGTAGTTAATTCTCTTACCGAAAAATCTAAAAAATATACAATCACAGTTTATTTTTATAGTCATTTTATGTTCAAATTTTGACGAAATTACATATTAAAAAACCTAGTTATTTTGTTGTGATTATATAATATTATTCGTGGGTACCTACTTGAAACTTCTAAAGTGTACTATTATATATATATGATAGTATCAGGGTTTGTTGTTGGTGTATAACGTGTTATTAGTACCTAATGGATATTGTGATAATGTGATATGATTAATTTGGAATTTATTATAGGTCAATTTTTTTTTAATACCATAGATATGTATATAATTTGTCTTAACCTAGACTGACATACCGTCTTCGCTCAGAATCGTTTTTCTTATACAATGATATTGTATCATTGAATTCAAATTTAATAGCATCAATTATACAGTGACCCACTTGTAACCTACTGTACAGCAGAGCGACATCCACTTACCCACCTTTTTAGATTCTGAGTGAAACGATGAATGTATTGATTTTACAATGATGTGTGTTTTTTTATTTTTTTTTTTTTTTTTTTATTTTTTTTTTTATTTTTGTGTCTGTCATCACGTTTTAGGACAGTAAAAGTGCTTGGATTTTCTTCATCAGTAGCTTTTCTGATAGGAAAGTGAATCTAGTTGGTACTTTGGGGGGTCAAAAGTATAAATTTCCCAGTAGTTTTCACAAGCGCCGGGAAAAACAACATAAAAATTAAGGAAAAACGGGAATTTTTACGCAAAATCGATTTTCCAAAAAATCGAATTTGGTTATTGGTGTAACTTTAAAACAAATGACCGTAGATACATGAAATTTTCACTGGTTGTTTATATTTGCATTTTCTATACACGATAACATTTTCAAAATATTTTGATTTATTTTGAACTGTTTAGGGACATTTTCATTTTTCATTTTATTTTAGTTTTTTTTCTAGAAATATCAATAAAATTTTATTTGTTGGTTGCGAAAGCTTGAAAATTTAATAGAAGGCTCCTAATATGTTGTTTCAAAGGCAGATGAAAAATATTAAAAATCCTTAGTCACAATTTTTTTTTATAAGCATTTAAAGTTCAAAAATTGACAAAATATGGAAAAATCACGAAAATTAGCAAATTATTTTGAGTTAAGAATTCGTAAAAATTTTTCTTTTTAAATCTAAGATTTGAAAATGAAACACAAGATTCCTTATAAGATTATCTACCTTTATCAATAAAAAAATCTCTACCGGAAAGTCAAATTAAATTTTTATGAGCGTTTGAAATTCAAATTTTTACAACATTGGATTTTCACTCGATTTCTCATGTAGCGATTTCCTTATTTTGTTGTAATTCAAAAACGAATAACTGTAGATACATGAAAATTTCACTGAATGTTTATATTAGCATTTCATATACACCATACAATTTTGAAAATATTTTGACTCTTTTTGAGCTGTTTATGGACATTTACAGCTTTCAATTTTTTTTAGTTTTTTTTCCTATAAATATCAATAAAGTTTTATCTGTTGGGCCAAAAAGTGTAAAAATTTAATACAAGGCTCCTGATATATTGTTACAATATCAGTTGAAAAATATTAAAAATACATAGGCACGATTTTTTTTTATAAGCATTTAAAGTTGGAATTTTGACAAAATTTATCAAAATCTCGAAAATTATCAATCGTTGGAATTAAAAAATTATAAAATGTTCAGTTTTTATAACTAAGAGTTGAAAATTTAAAACAAAGATTCTCTTAAATAATTCATACTGTAACCAAAAAATCTAAAAAATATATAAACACACTTATTTTTTACAGACATTTTAATTTCAAATTTAGACAAAATTTCATATTTAAACCAAGAATTACGATTTTAGTTAATTTGTTGTGATTGAATAATACTATTCGTGGGTACTTGAAACTTCTAAAGTGTACTATTATATATCTATGATAGTATCACGGTTTTTGTTGATGTATAACGCGTTATAAGTATCTAATGGATATTGTGATATGATTAATTTGGAATTTATTATAGGTACCTATTATAGGTCAATTTTTTGTTTAATACCATAGATATGTATATAATTTGTCTTAACCTAGACTGACATACCGTCTTCGCTCAGAATCGTTTTTCTTATACAATGATATTGTATCATTGAATTCAAATTTAATAGCATCAATTATACAGTGACCCACTTGTAACCTACTGTACAGCAGAGCGACATCCACTTACCCACCTTTTTAGATTCTGAGTGAAACGATGAATGTATTGATTTTACAATGATGTGTGTTTTTTTATTTTTTTTTTTTTTTTTTTATTTTTTTTTTTATTTTTGTGTCTGTCATCACGTTTTAGGACAGTAAAAGTGCTTGGATTTTCTTCATCAGTAGCTTTTCTGATAGGAAAGTGAATCTAGTTGGTACTTTGGGGGGTCAAAAGTATAAATTTCCCAGTAGTTTTCACAAGCGCCGGGAAAAAACAACATAAAAATTAAGGAAAAACGGGAATTTTTACGCAAAATCGATTTTCCAAAAAATCGAATTTGGTTATTGGTGTAACTTTAAAACAAATGACCGTAGATACATGAAATTTTCACTGGTTGTTTATATTTGCATTTTCTATACACGATAACATTTTCAAAATATTTTGATTTATTTTGAACTGTTTAGGGACATTTTCATTTTTCATTTTATTTTAGTTTTTTTTCTAGAAATATCAATAAAATTTTATTTGTTGGTTGCGAAAGCTTGAAAATTTAATAGAAGGCTCCTAATATGTTGTTTCAAAGGCAGATGAAAAATATTAAAAATCCTTAGTCACAATTTTTTTTTATAAGCATTTAAAGTTCAAAAATTGACAAAATATGGAAAAGTCACGAAAATTAGCAAATTATTTTGAGTTAAGAATTCGTAAAAATTTTTCTTTTTAAATCTAAGATTTGAAAATCTAATACAAGATTACTCATAAGATTGTCTACCTTTATCAATAAAAAAATTTCTACCGGAAAGTCAAATTAAATTTTTATGAGCGTTTGAAATTCAAATTTTTACAACATTGGATATTCACTCGATTTCTCATGTGGCAATTTCCTTTTTTTGTTGTAATTAAAAAACGAATTACTGTAGATACATGAAAATTTCACTGAATGTTTATATTAGCATTTCCTATACTCCCTACATTTTTAAAAATATTTTGACACTTTTTGAGCTGTTTACGGACATTTTCAGTTTTCAATTTTTTTAGTTTTTTTTTTCTATAAATATCAATTAAGTTTTATCTGTTGGGCCAAAAAGTGTAAAAATTTAATACAAGGCTCCTGATATATTGTTACAATATCAGTTGAAAAATATTAAAAATACATAGGCACAATTTTTTTTTATAAGCATTTTAACATCGAATTTTGATAGAATTTTTCAAAATCTCGAAAATTATTAATCATCGTAATTAATAAATTATAAAATGTTCAGTTTTTATAGCTAAGGATTGAAAATTTAAAACAAGATTCCACGTAAGTAGTTAATTCTCTTACCGACAAATCTAAAAAATATACAATCACAGTTTATTTTTATAGTCATTTTATGTTCAAATTTGGACGAAATTACATATTAAAAAACCTGGTTATTTTGTTGTGATTATATAATATTATTCGTGGGTACCTACTTGAAACTTCTAAAGTGTACTACTATATATATATGATAGTATCAGGGTTTGTTGTTGGTGTATAACGTGTTATAAGTACCTAATGGATATTGTGATATGATTAATTTGGAATTTATTATAGGTCAATTTTTTTTTAATACCATATATATTTATATAATATGTCTTAAACCTAGACTGACATACCGACATACCGTCTTCGCTCAGAATCGTTTTTCTTATACAATGATATTGTATCATTGAATTCAAATGTAATACCATCCATTATACAGTGACTCACTTGTATTTTGTAACCTACTGTACAGCAGAACGACATCCACTTATACCCACCTTTTTTTTTTATAGATGTCAATAAAATTTTATTTTTTGGGTAAAAAAGCTTGACAATTTAATACAAGGCTCTTAATATATTGTTACAATGACTTAAAAATATGAAAAATCCAGTCACATTTTTTTTATAACCATTCAAATTTCAAATTTTGAAAAAATACGGAAAATCGTGAAAATTAGCAAATTATTTTGAGTTTGAAATTCATAAACATTTTTCTTTTTAAACCTAAGATTTTAAAATGTAATATAAGATTCCTTATAAGGTAATCTACATTTATCAACAAAAAAAATGTCTACAAGAGAGTCAAATCAAATTTTTAAAAGCGTTTGTAGTTCAAATTTTAACAACATTGAATATTCACTCGATTTCTCTTGTAGCGATTTTCTTATTCATATATCTTTAATCATGCCGTAGACACTTGATATTTGTATCATGTTTATTTTACGAATTCATATTATATACTTGATTACATTTTCAAAATATTTTGACTTGTTTTGAGCTGTTTATGGACAATTTCAAATTTCTATTTTAGATTCTCAGTGGAACGATGAATGTATTGTAGGTATTGATTTTACAATGATGTGTGTTTTTTTTTTATTTATTTTTGTGTCTGTCATCACAGTTTGGGGCAGTAACACTGCTTCGATTTTCTTCAACAGTATCTTGTTCGATGGGAAAGTGAATCTGGTTGGTGCTTCGGGAGGTCAAATTTTAAAATTCCCTATAGTTTTCACGAGTTTATATTAGCATTTCCTATACACCATACAATATTTAAACTACTGTGACTCTTTTTGAACTGTTTACGGACATTTACAGTTTTCAATTTTTTTAGTTTTTTTATCTATAAATTTCAATTAAGTCTTATCTGTTGGGCCAAAAAGTGTAAAAATTTAATACAAGGCTCCTGATATATTGTTACAATATCAGTTTAAAAATATTAAAAATACATAGGCACAATTTTTTTTATAAGCATTTTAAAATCGAATTTTGACAAAATTTATCAAATTTAAAATTGAATAATTATTTTGTAGTTAAAAATGTATAAAATGTTCGACTTTTATATCTAGGGATTGAAAATTTAAAACAATATTCCACGTAAGTAGTTTATTCTGTTACCAAAAAATCTAAAAAATACATAAGCACAGTTTATTTTTATAGTCATTTTAAGTTCATATTTGGACGAAATTTCATGTTAAATAACCTAGAATAACTATTTTAGTTATTTTGTTGTGATTGTATAATATTACTTGTGGGTACTTTAATCTTCCAAAGTATACTACTGTTAGCGCCACCGTGGCAACACTGGTACGCCCCGGCGGCTCGACTGTGCTCGGCGACTGGACTGCCTCGTCCTGTTTCGCCGTTACCGCCGGACACGACGTTTGTGTCCGCGGACGAACTGCCGTTTAATTTAAATTACTACCGTTGCTGTGTTTTTCCTGAAATATAATAAACCGTCATATTGTTCAATTCAATTCAGTCTTCTGTTTATTAATCCTGACGCCATTAAAACATAGGCCTAATAAGTAAAGTAAAACGTTCTCTATCATTTCAGAAGTGGGATACGGTCTTTTTTTTAATTTTACCTAGTTACGAGTGCGTAAGAAAAAAAAGAAGTCCGATTGAATTCCGTATTCGCCTCCCGTCTGCGTCGTTACGCCGAAAATCACGTTTGTGTTTCGAAAAACGCTGTGTGCGTCGTAAGTTCGTTTCCGAAAACGCTGTGTGCGTCGTGAGTTCGTTTCCGAAAACGCTGTGTGCGTCGTGAGTTCGTATCCGAAAACGTGGTTACGTGCCGTTAACGTTAGTTCGAATTTGGAGGTTACGTTGATATCGCTCTTCGAGTCGACGACCTGACGTAACCGCAACCCTGGTAACCGGTACTATCGCACCTTATCAGTGGTCGTTCGATGATTGGATAACCGTTATCAAATCTTTATATCATCACAACATAAACATTATGGATGACAACAAAGATCAGTCGGAACCTAAGGCTCCGGACTATCTCGATTTGTACAACACAGTGACCGAATTGCGAGAGAAATTGCGCCTACTGGAAGCATCGGCGACTTCGAACAATCAACCGCCGACGTCGAACCTGCCAACGCTCGCCTCGACGACGTCAAATGTTCCGGTCATGACACCGTCCGTTGACTACCGCATCCTGCCAGATGTCGGCACGTCTATTTGGACTTTTACCGGTCACGAGACTAGTGCACAAGCGGATGACTGGATCAGCTCCGTCGATGGGTTGGCACAGGTGAACCACTGGCCGTTAAGGTATCGACTCCAGTATGTACGTGCGCATGTGACAGAAGCCGCTCGTAGTTGGTTCTTACTAGAAGTATTTGAGGATTGGGACTATTTTGTACAGAGATTCCGTAGGACGTTCGTGCGTACACTACGAAAGGCAGACCTATGGAGGGAACTTGAAGCACGGATTCAGGCAATGAACGAACCCACAATTGACTATTACTACGCGAAAATCGGATTGTGCCGTTCATTAAGCCTGAGCTTCGCCGAAACGCGTGACTATATCCTCGAAGGACTTAGGTCACAACAACAGGCAGATTGGGTGTCTAGCAGGAGACAAGCCGACACTGACGAATTGTTGTCCGATCTACGTGACTGGGAGAAGCTGCGTGCCAAGCGCCAACAATTGTTCCAGCCCGCGACGACAAATCGGACTAACACTGAACAACCCGCACCTTACGTAAACGCCGCCGTACCGCGTAACGCCGACAAACCGAGTGCAGCGCCTATGAATGTCCCGACGAGTCTCAAAACTTCCACTACGACGTCCAATGACACTGAAGCCACGTCGACGATTAGTTGTTACAATTGTCGTGGGAGAGGACACATATCGCGTGACTGTCCGCGTCCACAACGTCCAATGAAGTGCTCGGGGTGTGGTTCGGACCAACACCGACGAAGTGGCTGTCCCGCACCAACGGTGGATAAGTCCAATAATGGTGAATCCGGACAAGCATATCAGGTCAATGCGGCACACGTCGTTATACGATCGAACCCATTTGAGAAGTCCGTCTCGTTGAACAACGTCCAGCTCTCAGGTTTGATCGATACCGGCTGTTCAGCTGTATTAGTACGCCAAGCCGCCGCGACAAAGTGTGGCTTAACAGTACTGCCTCGGACGATTCCGCTTTTCACCGTAGGCAGCGTGAACCAACCTAGTACCTGTGCGGTGGGCGAGGCACAGGCGAACGTGACAATCGATGGTGTGTCCGCCGAAAGTCATGATTTGAAAATCGTGGACGACAACTCGATCCCTGTGGATGTACTGGTGGGACGCACCTGGTTAGAGCTCCCCCACGTTGGTTATTATAAACAAGGGAATGAACTAGTAATAGAAACAAACTGTCATCTCGAGGGTACAGTATTGACCGACGAAACGTGTTGTGACGATGCACAAGTGCTGGCGGTGGAGTGCGAAAACGAACAATTCCCCGTGGTCCCGATCTTCGGCGACGAAGTGAACATTGATCCCGGAGTGGACGCAGACGGCCGGAAAATTTTGCTGTCACTTCTCAACCGTTACCGCCATGTCTTTGCAAAGTCGATCAGAGAAATAGGCTGCACGAATCTACTGACTATGGATATCGTCGAAGCAGACAATAGCGTTCCCGTCCGAATGAAACCCTATAAAACGTCGCCGACCGACCGACGTAAGATAGCCGAAATACTTCAAGAATGGAAACAAGCAGGCAAGACGACCAACGCCGCCGCAGTAGTACGCGTCTTAGACAAGTTCTGTTCCGAACGAGGGATACCGGATCGAATTATTACAGATCGAGGTACGTGTTTTACGGCCAACGCGTTCGGAAAATTTTGTAGCGATCGAGAAATACGTCATACACTGAACTCCACACGACACCCGCAGGCTAACGGGCAAGTGGAGAGGGCCAACCGTACAATTGTCTCGTTACTTAGTGTCACGGTCACCGAACACAATAATTGGGACACGCAACTACGGTACGTCGAGAATATGTTGAACACGGCTCCGAACAAGTCAACGACAAAAACACCGTACGAGACGTTGCACGGTTACCTACCTCGTTTTCACAAGGGAATACTACCTACGCTGAGCCTCACTCGAAATAACTGGCGGGACCCACAGGAAATTCAGACGGAGGCACGACGGAATATTATCGACGCCCATCGCGCAAAGAAGATTTCCCGCGACCGCAAGAGGGATGAGGGCGAGGACGACAGTGATGAGGGCAAGGACGACAGTGATGAAGACGTCGATGGTACTGTCAATCCACCCAAAGACGACGAAATCCACGCAGGCAACAACAGGGAAGGAAGGGCCGAGCAGACCATGATGGGTCCCAAGCGCAGTACGAGGACTCGACAAACGCCGATGTACCTCGAGGATTACTCCACAGTTTATATTCGTTTAATTATTTATTTTATTTATATTTATATTTATATTCATGTTAACGAGGTGTCTGGCCCGGGGACGGTCCAGCGGTCAGGACGGTCGAGTGTTAGCGCCACCGTGGCAACACTGGTACGCCCCGGCGGCTCGACTGTGCTCGGCGACTGGACTGCCTCGTCCTGTTTCGCCGTTACCGCCGGACACGACGTTTGTGTCCGCGGACGAACTGCCGTTTAATTTAAATTACTACCGTTGCTGTGTTTTTCCTGAAATATAATAAACCGTCATATTGTTCAATTCAATTCAGTCTTCTGTTTATTAATCCTGACGCCATTAAAACATAGGCCTAATAAGTAAAGTAAAACGTTCTCTATCACTACTATATATCTATGATAGTTATATGGTATCACTATTTGTTATTGATGTATAACACATTATAAGTACCTAATGGATATTGTGATATGATTAATTTGGAATTTATTATAGGTACAATTTTTTTTAATACCATAGATAAGTATAGGTATAATATGTCTTATACCTAGACTGACATACCATCTCCGCTCAGAATCGTTTTTCTTATACAATGATATTATATCATTGAATTCAAATTAAAACAATCCATTGTACAGAGATCCACTTGTAACCTACTGTACAGCAGAGCCCCTTTTAGATTCTGAGTGAAACGATGAATGTATTGATTTTACAATGATGTGTGTTTTTTTTTTTATTTTTTTTTTTATTTTTTTTATTTTTTTATTTTTTTTTTTATTTTTGTGTCTGTCATCACGTTTTAGGACAGTAAAAGTGCTTGGATTTTCTTCATCAGTAGCTTTTCTGATAGGAAAGTGAATCTAGTTGGTACTTTGGGGGGTCAAAAGTATAAATTTCCCAGTAGTTTTCACAAGCGCCGGGAAAAAACAACATAAAAATTAAGGAAAAACGAGAATTTTTACGCAAAATTGGTTTTCCAAAAAATCGATTTTGGTTATTGGTGTAACTCTAAAACAAATGAACGTATATACATGAAATTTTCACTGGTTGTTTATATTTGCATTTTCTATACACGATAACATTTTCAAAATATTTTGATTTATTTTGAACTGTTTAGGGACATTTTCATTTTCCATTTTTTTTTAGTTTTTTTTCTAAAAATATCAATAAAATTTTATTTATTGGTTGCGAAAGCTTGAAAATTTAATAGAAGGCTCCTAATATGTTGTTTCAAAGGCAGATGAAAAATATTAAAAATCCTTAGTCACAATTTTTTTTTATAAGCATTTAAAGTTCAAAAATTGACAAAATATGGAAAAATCACGAAAATTAGCAAATTATTTTGAGTTAAGAATTCGTAAAAATATTTCTTTTTAAATCTAAGATTTGAAAATGAAACACAAGATTCCTTATAAGATTATCTACCTTTATAAATAAAAAAATCTCTACCGGACAGTCAAATTAAATTTTTATGAGCGTTTGAAATTCAAATTTTTACAACATTGGATTTTCACTCGATTACTCATGTAGCGATTTCCTTATTTTGTTGTAATTCAAAAACGAATAACTGTAGATACATGAAAATTTCACTGAATGTTTATATTAGCATTTCCTACACACCATACAATTTTGAAAATATTTTGACTCTTTTTGAGCTGTTTATGGACATTTACAGCTTTCAATTTTTTTTAGTTTTTTTTTCTATAAATATCAATAAAGTTTTATCTGTTGGGCCAAAAAGTATAAAAATTTAATACAAGGCTCCTGATATATTGTTACAATATCAGTTGAAAAATATTAAAAATACATAGGCACGATTTTTTTTTATAAGCATTTAAAGTTGGAATTTTGACAAAATTTATCAAAATCTCGAAAATTATCAATCGTTGGAATTAAAAAATTATAAAATGTTCAGTTTTTATCACTAAGAGTTGAAAATTTAAAACAAAGATTCTCTTAAATAATTCATACTGTAACCAAAAAATCTAAAAAATATATAAACACAGTTATTTTTTACAGACATTTTAATTTCAAATTTAGACAAAATTTCATATTTAAACCAAGAATTACGATTTTAGTTATTTTGTTGTGATTGTATAATATTAATCGTGGGTACTTGAAATTTCTAAAGTAATCTACTATATATATCTATGATAGTATTAGGGTTTGTTGTTGGTGTATAACGCGTTATAAGTACCTAATGGATATTGTGATATGATTAATTTGGAATTCATTATAGGTCAATTTTTTTTAATACCATAGATATGTATATAATATTATGTCTTATACCTAAAAGGACATACCGTCTCCGCTCAGAATCGTTTTTCTTATACAATGATATTATATCATTGAATTCAAATTTAATACCATCCATTATACAATGACCCACTTGTAACCTACTGTACAGCAGAGCGACACCCACTTGCCCCCTTTTTTTGTATGATGGTCAATAAAACTTCAGTTGTTGGGTAAAAAAGCTTGAAAATTTAATACAAAGATCCTACTACTTTGTTACAATGACAATTGAAAAATATTAAAAATCCTTAGTCAGTTTAGATTTGAAAATGTAATACAAGATTATTCATAAGTTAGTCTAGGTAACTTTGTGAAAAAAAAATTATGAAGTTATAAGTTATATAACAATATAAATATAAATTATAATAATATATAGAATATTAAAGGGATAGGATTTAGGATGAAAGAACACAAACTACATAGAATCGATTACAACATGTATATCTTATGCGACAATATTTATAACTTTTTAACTTATAGGAAAATAATAATACATTTATAATATTTGTATATTTTATTGTATAACTCGTCTAAGTAAATAAGCAAGTAAACAACATTTTAATTTTAAATATTATTAAGAACAATAAATGATATTTGTATAATAAATTTGTAATACACACCTACCTACTAACTGGTAAAAAATAATAATAACTCTTAAACCCAAGGTCCAAGACAGTTTAAAATTAGTTTTTTTTAAATTATATTATTAGTTAATTACAATTTGAAATTCCAACTACTATTATCTTTCATCATTGTTGGCAAAAACATCTAGGATAGTTGTATAGATTCAATGTCTAAATCTATAGCCTATAATTATAGTCTATATGTAGTATATTATGTAGGTATGTTTATTAGTGCTATCTCATTAGGTCTATTTCACTAGTGTAATCGTTATTCTTTGTAGGTTTTTATACACTTAATATTTTATATTAGAGAAACTTCTTTCAACAGAAGCTTTTGTAACCTGAAATATTGAAAAAAAATTTCAATATATAATATGCAGGTATACCTATATTAGAATAAATGTCTTCTGGGTGTAATTCAATTATATATCTAGGGAATAATACATAAGTTGGAATTACTGTTTCTGTTTTCCACTTGATTTGCCATAATTCAAACTCTTCTTTTAAGATTGAATTTTTTTTAGTAATCCTTATTCGAGTTGTTCTCATAAAAGTCTAAAATGTTTTCTAATTTTAAATAGATCTGCATCAAGGTGTCTTAAAAAACAGAAAACTTTTCAACTTTACTGACATCATTAGTTTCATCAACTAATATGATAAAAAAATAATGGTTAGGTTTATCCTGTTACAAATATAAGTCCAATCGCTTAATTTAGTAAGCACTGATATAAGAAGAATTTTTATTTTTTACAACAATTTTAATAACTGTAGCACAATTTTCAGTACACTTTGATGTACACATAATTTTGTTTATTATCAATTATTAACCAATCATAAATTAACGGATCAATCTAACAAGAGGGACTTTTGAAATTTGAACCTTGATCTACATTTAAAACTTTTTTTGTTTATTTTTCCTTCTATATACCTACTTGTGCTTGATAACAAAAATAATTAAACGTGGTTCAATTTATAGAAAAATCTATAAGGAATTATGAAATTTGGATAGGTAGGTACTAAATTTAAGATTACATTTTTCATACTTGTCTTGATTAGAAATTAATGAAAAATGATCAAATTTACATTGTGAAAACTTTAATGATTTTCTGGGATGTTGGAAAATAAATACAAAATAAAAAACACTAAAACAGGTGTTGCCGAAAATACATAGAGATATCGACCTTAATACCTATAACCCCATTTATGCCAAAAAAAAACACGGTTTAAGATAGTATCTATCTTAAACATAGACCTATAATAAACTAATGGACAGCGCATTCCACTCCGCCCAGCCATCAATGCTAGACGATCATGTAGTCACAAAACTGAGAGAGAAAGAACATAAATTAGTGAAGGAGCACCGCATAAGAACTGTATACTTTTTATCTCGCTCACTCTATATCGCACTCCTGACTTCTCTCTCAAAGCGCTGTCAATTAGTTTATAGTTCTATGATCTTAAATTGTGCAAAAAACTAAATACTCAGAAATAGGTAACCTAACCCACATGCACTAAGATATCCTAGTCCTTGGTTACCTGAAAGTACGGACTAAGATGAAATTTCTTTGATAATGAAAATTAGATAAAACTAGGAATTATGATTTTTACTTATTTATTCAAAATGTTATACATTATTTAATATTTCGTATTATTGTAGATAATATACAATAATTCATTTTTTTAAGCCTCAGCCTAATGATGCATTGGCATCCACTGACCCCCAACGGGATGTAGGTTTTAGTTATTATGTAGTCGTATAGCTGGATTTTTATTTTTCATTCAATATTTGAGACTTAGTTTTACCTGGAATTAATTGATAATAATCATATAGTAGAAGCTGACTACTATTCAGTTTCTGTTTGATTATTGTTATGCAAAAGGTTTTCGGTCATAAAACATGTTTCTTAGCCGTGCAAGTTGTTTGTCTGGCAATGAGTTGAGTTTAAAATCATCATATGGAAATCGATCTTCAAAAAAAGTATGAAATCTTACCCCTTCAATGGCAGAGTTTTGATTTAAAACTAAATCATCAATTTCTTTAAAAATTAAATCTAGATATTTATGTTTGGATGATTTCAAACGTTCTTTACATATAATGTCGCTAAATTATGAAAAAAATACCATTAAAAATAAACCAAAGAAAAAATATAAATATAATTTTAATTACTTACTAGGTTTTTTGAGATTTTTCACAGGACATTTTTAAAATAAATACTGATAGCCAGAATACAATTATTTTAAGTATTGATCAAACATTTGGTTGAGGGTGAAGGGTGAATGGAAGGAAGAAGACGATTGATCAAATATTTTTTTAGAAACTGCAATTATTTTATTTTAAGAAAGTTATATATTACATTAATTATAAAATAGAAAAAATCTTAACATAATTAAAATATTAAAAAATATAAATAAATTACAATATTGATGAATTATTATCAGAATCTTCATCATCATCATTTGAAGACTTATCATTGCCTAGTAGTTGAATTAAATCATTTGATTCAGTTTGGTCTTCATCATCTTCTTCATCATCATCACTATCATTTGAGCTATCATTCTAAAATGTATTATATTTAAGAATGATCATCACGAATATACTTATTAATATAATATAAACAGAGTTGACAATAAGTATACCTGTGACATTATTTCATCTCCTTTTATGTCCATGTTTTTCATAATTCCCATAAACAATGCATCAGTACAACCATTCATGACAATTACGTTTTTCACTTTTAATATCAGAGCTTCTAAAATACCTCTTATGTTTGGTAAACAATTACTCAGTGCATTATCTTTAACCACCTGAAAATAATAACAATATGGCTGTATCAACAAATCTGTATCTGTACAAAGGCTGTATCAATATTTTATTTAATGGAAAATCTAACTTTTGTATAATTGCAAATATTTTGTATGTATCTTGTGATAACTTGAAGATTTTTTAAAACCTTTGACACTTCTTTAGTACGAACTTTAAATAAATTTTGACATACAGTCATTCCTTCAGCTAAGAACAATTTTAACAATAATATAGAACCCTGAAATGTAAACAATAATTAATTAGCGTAAAAAAACCTTATTCTAATTATCGCTATGTATGTTACTTTGACAAATATTAGAAGATTATCTCTCGAATCCTGTTTTTTTATTGTTTGTACTATTTTTTCCATCACATAAATCGCTGACTGCCAAATAATCAGGCGGTCCATTTCACTTTCAGCAGTTTTCAAGTCATTTTTAACAGATTCCAGCAAAGAGTTAAGTATAACTTTGATTAAAATCTTGAAATTTGTTCTAAATACAAATAAAGTAGTTTAGGATAATACATTGGTTTTTACTTATATAAACTTACTTTTTAATTGTTGGCAAGGTTTTTAGTTTATCAGTCTTTGATTCCATAACTAAAACTTCTTCTTCTAACCAATCAACCATTTCTACCAACTTCTTTAGTTTATCAGTATGGCATTGCAAATAGATCTCCAATAAAAATTTAATTTGATCATTGTATTTTGGACCGTTTTCTTCTAAACCATTCATTGAGTACCATTGTCGAGTTAGAAAATTCCAACAAGTATCTCCTGGAAAAATTAGTATAACAATAAATAAAAATAAAATATGTCTAAAATATAATATTATTAATTACTTAAAATAATATCATTCTCTGGTTCATCAGAATAACTTTTCAAAATTTGTATAATGTTGACTAAGCTAACAGCAGCATCTAAATGAAGTACAACATTTTGAAACTCTTTTAGATACTTAATTTTATCTGAGATCAATCCTTTTTTGCACAACGGATGTTTAAATTGCGTACTCTGGCTACTCAAATCAGTTCTGTTTGTTATTTTCTTCAAGGCATCTAAAATAATTTTGAAATATAACTTTACTATATACACAAATAGAGATCTGAAGCAGTAGTTTATTTTTTATTAAATACAGTGACTAGAGGGCTTATAATTAAGGAACATTAAATAATTTACAAATAAGATAAACTAATTTTAAATTAGGCCCAAATCACAATTTATTTCTAGTCATAAATATGTATATTAAATAAAATGTAAACAATAAGTACACAGAATTAAAAAATATCAAACCCAACTGGTTCAATTGTTTTAGATTTATAGCTATAATTGTAAAGTTTTTTTAACAGTATAAGAATCTTTTTTTTTTTTTTTTTTTCGGTTAAATCAGAGGGCGGAGGCGGAACCGCATTACCATTACTTCGCCTCCGAACAGTATAAGAATCTAATTTGTTATGGAATTTTATTTTGTATTTTTATATTATTTTAATACATAGCATGAAATATGAGATATATGACAATTTTAATTTGTGTGCAATATATGTACAGTACCTAGTGTCTAATTATACTAAAATAAAACATAGATCTCAAAAATCATAAATTACAATAATATTATTTAATGACATTAGTTTTTACTATAAATACACAAGCACTTCTATAAATGTGTTTTATAGAGTTAAAATTAACTTAAGTATCCTGGTTTTTACTGTATCTTATTAATTATCTTAAGTGTCTTTCAATCTATATATATATATAAATTAATGTATGTCTGTATGTGTGTCCATATTACCATGGCAACCATTTATATACTATTTTGAGATTTCCGATGGAATGTTTTGTATATAAATGGTTGCCATGGTAATATGTAAAACATATTATTTATATAGAGTTGGCAATTTTAATGGGCAACAAAGTGCAAGGGATCAGCTTTTTGTATATAAATATATATGTATAGATAGAATAGACCTCTGGGTAGAAGGGAGATTGTAAACTCGGCCCGAGGAAAAAACATTTCCAAAAGGTCGATTGTAAACTCGGCCCGGGTTTTTTTCAGGTCAAAATTATTTAGATGTAAACTCGGCCCGTGTTTTTTTCAGGTGAAAATGATTTAGGTGTAAAAACCATCATTATTCTTATAATATTTTTGAGAAACATTTAGCATTACCCAGAGGACACCACGAGGCGGTTCTCATTATCCTTCAAAAATTATTTTCAGTTTCATATTATTATTCATAGTATGAAATTCGTTATTTAAATGAAAAATGTAATTAAAATGTTATAATATTTATAATAAAATAATTATATAAATTTATAAGTGTAAAAATGTGTAAAAATATAATAAAAAATATATAAGTAAAATTGTAGTGTATATAATGAGTGAAAAATTTTAGTATAATAATATATAAATCTAGTTTTTTAAGTAAAAAGCCATGTATTTTACATATTCACTCACTGATATTTCTTTATTTTTATATTTTGTAAGTGTTCTTTCTAAGAGTTCTTTTTTTTTTAGTTTTTATATTTGGGAATTTAAATGGTCCATCTAGGCTGTTGATTTTAATGTACGTTTCTGTTTGTACTTCTTTTAATTTTGAAATGACGGAATATATATTGGGGTGAGTGGAATTAAAATGCGCATGAAATGATTCACATGCATTTGTTGTTAAATGCGTTTCAACTGATGCACTGGCCCACATTTCAGGAGGAAACAGAATCTGACACCTGACATTTTCGGGCCGAGTTTACAATCGATTTATTTTACCACCTGAAATTTCCGGGCCGAGATTACAATCTACCTATTTATATTACCTAAAATTCTCGGGCCGAGTTTACAACAAAAAAGGTAACTTCGGGCTCAGTTTACATTTGCCCGGGTAGAATATAGGCTAATTTAAAAAGGGAGAGTACCAACTCCGGGAGGTGCTCAAACAGGGATTTTGAGATTTCTGATGGAAATTTTTATTTATAATAATTATTATTGGTTGCCGGGCAACAAAGTGCATGGGATCAGCTAGTATTAACATAAAATTATCTTACTTTTAAAAAGATCATCTGTATTGGAAGATTCAAAATCATTCCATTGGAATAATATCACTAGAGATTTCAGAATTAATCCAACACAATGTTTCATGTCATAAGACTCTGGCATAAACATTCCAGGGGCATCTAGTATATTGTCGTTTGACATCAATAAATTCTGAAAAATAAATTTTTATAACTATTTATTTGCATATCATGTCATATTATATTTAACTTTAGTTACATACCTTAAAGAATTCTGAAAGAATTTCTAAATCAGTAAACAAGTAGGGAAGAAGCTTAATAAAATTTCTGAGTATTGTTTTAGTAGGTACTAAAGAAACACTACTAAATCCGATAGTATCTTTGGATTTAATTTTAACCAATGGACTCGTTTTTTTGTTTTTAAAAACAACATGCTCCAACTTTTGTAACACATCTTCCATTAAATAACGTAACTCTGAAGGACCTAACTCGGGTGTAAACTCTTCATTCTAAAAATAAATCAAATACAAATATTATAATCTTAAACAACAAACTAGCTAAGTAAAAAAATAAAGATCTAAATACACTTCTTGCCAAGGTTTAAAAAAAATTTGCAACTATCTCTCCTTCATTCTAATCCATAAAGACATTAACCCACCCACAATTACTATTACAATTATATTTTATTATCATTCATTAGTTTATAAATTTGAATACCCAATTGTAGCCATTATAATTAATATAACAGTATTATATATATAATATATCATATATGTAACACTGCTAATATTTAATGTGACATTGTAATCATGGAACAGTTACTAATATCGTCAAAATAAATAGCATATGGCTAACTGATAATATTTCAAAAAGCCGACTTAATCATATAATATATTTATTACACTTAATTCAAAATGCGATCAGTATTAGGCGACAACAAGTTTTGTCAGCGACGGTTAGATAACGTTAAACAAAAAACAATGCCCAATGCACAAGTTAGAAGCTTGGACAATGCTCGGTACTGATCTAATTTTGAATAGAACATAGTAACGTAATATGTAGTTATGTTATAGTGCACCTAATTTTTTTTCTAATAAATTATTTTACCTACTTAAATATAATACAAATATATTTCAAATTTTAGATTCTGGGCAGAGCGAAGAAGCTAGTGGCTTTACAATGGTGTTTATTATTTCTACCAGAAGGAATTCTTCGATTTCAACATATAGTACCTTATCTTTTAGCAAATTGGATCAAGATGGTACTTTAAAGAGGTAATCTTTCGATTTTATCAATAGTTATTTAATGCCACAAGAAAAACTACCGAAAATTACGAAAAACCGCTAAAAATGGGATTTTAATTTCTAAAGCTTTGTTTATCACCATATAAACGAATAAAAATAATATTATAATTTTAATTCAACTTACAAGATAATTATTTGTCTAGCCAGTTCAAGACTGCAACAACTCGAAATTTAACTATGGACCATCTTATGACGATTTCAGTTCAAGAACCCAATAAAATATTATTATTATAATATTATGGACCACGAGAGATCAATCTCAATATTATAATTTACATTACGTTACACAGAGAAAAAATATGGAAAACCCATTATACCCAACAAACCAATATTTTGAGTTTTTGCAGTCTTGAACTGGATTATAATAAATAATAACAATATAAAATATCCAGAAGGACAAACTGTCTTCGCTCAGAATCCTTTTACTTATATAATGATATAATATCATTTAATTCAAGTTTAAGGGGCTCCAGTCAAGTTTTAGGCTAATGAGCTAGACAAAACTGGAGAAATTGGGTTTGACGGATTTTATTTTTGAAAAAGGATTATGATTGATTAACAAGTTTACTAGGTTATGCCAGAGACGATTTTGAATATTTTTTTTTTTAGCTGTAATATCCAATAGTAAAAAAATAAGATAGTTTTGTATTTATAGTATTCATTATGACAGAAACAATAATTGGAAAATTAAAATTCGCCTCGGCATAACCTATTAAACTTGTTAAACAATCATAATCCGTTTTCAAAAATAAAATCCGTCAAACCCAATTCCTCCAGTTTTGTTTAGCTTATTGGTCTAAAAACCGCTTATTTTAAATTTATAAAGTTGATAAAATCTGCGTCAATGCCTGCGAGTACGTAAGTTAATAGCCGACGATTATAAATAACGACCGATAAATCGGGCGGTATTATGCTGGCCTACTGTTATAATTCAGGACATTTCTAGGAAATATTGACAGAAAACGATTACAGATTAAACTCACACACACTAATGTTTATTTACTTTGCACACACAACAGACTTACAAATCATTTTAATGTCCTCATGTTAAATTGGCAATATTAATTTCCTTTAAACACGACCGACTGGAGCCCCCTTAATAGAAATTCCACAATCCATTATAGAATGACCCACTTGTAACTTTACTGTACCGCAGAGCGACATCCACTTATCCGCTTTATTTTTATTTTCACAAACCTGTTCAGGGTCAGGATTGACAACAAACTTTTGTGTCAGTATAAGCCAAGTATCAATATCAAGTTCACGAAAATAATTTTGATAAATACTAAGATCCACTTCATTTTCCAAAACATCATCATTTTCATCTTCTACTAAATTTGTAACATTAAAATTTGATGAATTAGTCGATTCGAGAGAAATATTTTTTTTTTCTTTTACTGTTTTCTTTCCTTTTGCATTAGTATTTTTCTTCTTTGATTTTAATGACTTTCTAAACAGATAATTATTTTTGTAATTATTTATAACTTTTATAAATATTTTTTACATTACTTTTTATTCTTAATAAAGTTAGGCTTTTCTACATTCAATCCATAGTAACACAATGGTGGAATGTATTCCGGTTCATACATTACTGATAAACATTTTTTTATTGTTTTAATCAAATATATTATAGTTCTTAATCTAATAAGTACCTTTAAAAAAATTAATAATTAATATTCATGATCAAGTTTATATTTAGATTAATTTACTTTGTCTCCATTTTTTTGTTTAATCAAATAAGAAAAACAATTAATGACTTCATGAAACCAATTAACAGCATCAAAAAGTGTATGAATTACAACGATTTGTTGTTCTGGAGATAACATTTCAAATTCATCGATGGTTTTACTAGTGGGCATTACAAGTGGACATCCTAGTAATGCATCAATTTCAGTTAAATCTTCACGTTCCAAACCTCTGACTAAACGAAACATTGATGTTAGAGCGTTTGAATGACAGCTTTGTAATCCCATAACTATTGCATTATCATTTTTCTTAATTTCACCAATGACTTTAGGACATAAATTGACAGCAATAATCTCATCAAGTTCTTTATCAAGACAAAATGTTAAAGAACAATCGACTAAACAGTTCCTATTAAAATAAATGTAATATTAGCTGAATGCAATAATGTTATATATAACCAATAAAGAAATAACAATTTTCTAAAATACATTTATAAATAACATATATATAACAATATTAACTATACATTTGCATTTATATATTTACAAGTGTAAGTACCAAAAATTCTAATTAATGGCATAACATTCAACTTTAAGATGGTTATTTTTTTGTTTCTCTTTTGAAACAGTGTAAGAAATTATATAATATATATATTTAAACAATATTTATTTATTTATTGATTATTGAGTAAACCACAGTAATCAACCAAGTTAAAGAAAATTAAGTTATTGACTTCATAAGAATAATAGTTATGTTAGCAAAACATGAACCGCATGATTTAATCAATATTGATTAGAATTCAGATTTTTTTATGAGAATCTTTAAATATTCTATTTATTAGTGGAGGCTACACAACATTATAACTTGAGGATAATTTTACATTGTATGTTTGGTTTTTGGCGTTCTGGATACTCAATTCCATATCTTTGCAGATTGTCTGCAACTTACATGATTTTGGGAGTACAATTTTAACATTTAAATGTAATCATGAACTGAGATAGTATAAATCATTATTTAAATGTAAAACAAAATATGTGCTGTCATATAAAAATTACTAGATTGATTAAATCATGCGATTTGTGTTTTGCTAACATAACTACATAACTATTATTCTTATGAAGTCAACAACTTAATTTGCTTTAACTTGGGTTGATTTTCACTCAATTTCAATTTTTTGTTAACTGTATTAAAAAATATGACTAAGAAAATTGCTTACTTGAAAATTTAAAAGAAATAATTGCATACATTTTTTTTTGAATTTTTGAAAAAAAAAAATTGATTTTTATGTTATTCAATCAGAATTTTCATACTTATTATTGTAAAAAAACAGCAATTCAATACATTGAACTGACACAAAGATATAAGGGGGTAATATGGGCCTTTTGGGACACATACTGTGTAATATATACATTAATTTGAATAATATTGTACTAAATAAAAAAAATGTCCACATTCAATATTATATAATATTTATACACATAATGTCTAAAATTAATACTTACTCATTATTAAAATCATTAGCCGCAATTAAAAAACTATATTGAAAATTTTTTTTCATAACTGAAGATACAGCATACTAAAAAAACAGCCAATATTTAGTGATAAGTTAGTTTAGACTGCAATTAAAATTAATTACCATGAATGTTTTATCAAGGGGAAGTCCATGAAACAGCATAAGTGAAAATTGGTCAAAAAACAAAATTTGAGAATCTGTATCTGATTGGGTTCTGGTTACTAATAATTCTATAAAAAAAAAAATGATGGTATTGAAATTTCAAAATTAAATTTTAACCTAATATAATAAATTACCTATAAGAGAATAAGCTTCTTTTGCTTTTTTAGTAAGTAAAATATCATCGTTAGACTTATCAATTGATATACTTTCTTCATCAGAAGTCAATAGAACTATGTGTTTTATCAACATAACTGCACCAATGATTCCAACTCTTTGAGATCTTAAGTAACAAATTGAAAAGAAAATAATTTTTATTCATAATAAAAAAAAAAAATAGGGTAAGATAGAAAAAAATGTATTTACACAATATTAAGGGAACAAAGTTCCTTTTGTACAAATATATTTATCTCATCTTGGAACACTGAACAGTTATTAATTCCATCAGGGCCTTCAGAATAGGCAATTTTACACAACATGTCTAAGACTTGAGCTATGTCTTTAGAGGAAAAATCATGAACTTTATTCATGAAAACATACTGTACAGAGGATAAAATACAAATTAGTATTTATATTAAAACTATTATGACTTTTATTATACTATAAAAATAATATTTACCATTAAACGAGTAGCTAAAGGTTGAACTTTGTCAATCCTTTTTTCAGTTAATTCAGTAAGTATATTTAATACATTTTCAATAGTCGACTTGTTCCCTGTACCCAACAGAACAAGAAGTTCATCCACAATCCATTTACACCAACATTGATCAATATTATTGAAACAGTTACTGAAAATGTAAATAGTTAATAAACTGAAGATTAATAAATCCATTTATGCATTTACTTCTTCCTAAGCGAATTAAATACTTACACGACCATGCTAGATACAACTTCAATTGAAACATAGTCAGTAGCTTTAAGAAGATTGGAAAATAAATCAATAAACATTTCAAAATATTGTTTGAATACCTTCAAGTATAATAAAAAATTAAGTTAAACTTTTATTAATCCATAAAAATAAATAATATCATAAACTCAAAAATTACGAACCGGAGTAAACGTTTGGAAAGTCTTCACCATAATTTCTGAACGAATAAATCCATTCTTTAAACGTTCTTTAAAAATTGACAAAACAGTACTTTTCATTGAATGAACATTAAAAGATGCTGAATATGCCAAAAACATGATAACAACATCTAAAGGTCTAAAATATAATTAAGTTACTTATATGATAAATACAATTTTAAAAATATTTCTAAATAATGCTTGTAATTATGTGGATTTAAAAGCCAGTTTTCAGATTGAATAGATTTTATATTGTAATTAATTTACATGTGTTCCACATGGGATTGTATTTGACTTATTGTCTTCATCCAAACCTCCAACAATAATTTGCATGACAGAAACCTATCATGAATACAATTGAAAATGATAAGTTGTATGCTTAACAAATTATCAGTTGTTGAAATTTGTGAAATGCTGTCTGGTGTCGGAAATGCAAGTTCTGATCTTAAACCATTCACAATCTGCCATTTAAATATAAAAAATTGAATTGAGTTATATTTAATAGTTCCATATAATTATATAAATTAAATACTTACTCTTTCAGCTACACCACGATCATATACTTTAATTAAAAATCTAACTAACGCTGGTAGTATATCTGGTGGAGTATGATGAATAACAGGTATCATATCCATTTGAATTAATGATAATTCGTCTTTGCTGATGTTTAATTGATTAATAGTCTCCAAAATAGTAGCCATTAATTCTTTATCATTTCTAAGAAGCTTACTAAAACAGAATAATAAAACGAAATGAATATTATTAAAACTAATTATTCAATGATTTATTATTTTTACCATAACTCTTCAAGTGCATCATGATCCTCACTATCAAGTACTATATCTGGAATTGATAAAATAAGTTCCCTTTTTATATCAATATCAGACATCACATAAAGACTGTCAAATAATTTATTGCAAGTTTTTCTCAAATCTAAGACAGTATATTGATACTTAAATGGTCTAATCAATAACCGTACCCATTTTTGTACTGGTAAAAGTGAATCATCCCTAAAATTCAAAGTATAAATAAAACTAATAGTTATGGAAAATTAATTAAATAAACAATAATATAAAAGCTTAAGTAATTTACGTTGAATCTTCTAAATTTATTTCTGCCATTTTATCGAACAAAAAATCAATCATATTTGATTGAAGTTGAGGCACTTGGAGTAAAAGACGAGCTAGAGTATCTCTTTGTTGTTGAA
Organism: Macrosiphum euphorbiae; assembly: GCA_949089665.1. Lineage (NCBI taxonomy): Eukaryota > Metazoa > Arthropoda > Insecta > Hemiptera > Aphididae > Macrosiphum > Macrosiphum euphorbiae. Next base: position 28,177,968 of record CARXXK010000004.1, on the reverse strand, counting down.
ATTTATTTTCTGGAATAGTCTAAATAAAAAATATATTTTGTTATGAATTGACAATTCCAAAAAATTATTCCAAAACTTACTTTATAAGGCGAAAGAGCTGCTTTAAGATTTTTTTTATCATTGTGATATGCTTCAAACTCTTTGAAAAATTTATTTGCAACATCAATTTCGCCAATTTCTTCAGAATCATTAGATAATTTGGACTTAATATTTTGCAAGAATTTGTACTCTTTAACAGCTAAAAAGAAATTAATATATTTTATATAATGTGTTATAGGTATACGGTTTGTAATTTACTTACACAATATATTTTGATCACATTTTAAATGTAAACCGCAACTCATGAATGTTTGTTTTAAAAAAGAATAAACATCTTCGCTGTCATTAAACAAAGGTTGTGAACAATCTGTCATATCGTCAACACTATTATCATCCATAGAATTTATTTTATTTACAACAGGAAAATGATCAAATTCTTCCAGTATTGATGGTGATTCTGGAGGATTCTGGCGATTGTTGTCCAAACTAGTGCTAGTGCATGTAATAGACGTACTAGGTGTACTGCCATTCAGAGAAGAATTTGTAGACTTTTGTGGCAACTGTGACGAAGCATTTTCGACCACAGCTTTTGGAAACTTCTGTATACATAATTATTTATAATTCAGCAAAAATCTAGGTTTGGATTATTTGAGAGATTACTGCGGTAAAAAATGTTGGTATAAAACAAATACAATTACAAGAACAAAATTAATTAGAAACAAACACAAAACTATAAAAGTATAAATAATTTAATAATCCATTATAGGATCATAAATGAATATCCACCACGTACAATTAATGTATTATGATTTATCACAGATCGATACAACAAAGAGTCGAATTAACTAAAATGTAGCGTCCAAAATATTCAACTTAACGGGAAATAAAAATATAATACAAGCACAGAGTATCAAAATTAAAGTATTAAACGTCCTTTTCGAGAGACATAAGTATCTACTGACCAGTGACCAGTAAGTTGTCGCAAACCGCAGTTGACAGTTGTTGAAACAGGTAGTGACCGCTATGCAGTATTTTGATACAATCAACTATCAAGACAAATATATCATATTTGACATGACCGTGCCTACTGCCTATAATAAAAATAGTTTATTACCTACGACAATTAAAGAAACACTATGTTAAGTGGTCAACACACATTGTCTTTGTCAGTTAAACTCAAATGATAACATGAAATGGCGGGTTTTGACGTTTTGTTTGTGCGTTTATCCCGGCTATCTCGGTTCTGTTGATAAAGATAAAACAAAACACAACAGAATATTTTCAAAACACAAGTACACACTACACAACAGTATTCTTGTCTATGGTCTATGGCCTGTGCTATGGCTAAAATACGTCATGTAATAATTAATATTATTATTTATGTTATCTATGCTATTAGCATAGACTATAGCGGACTATAAAAAGTAACCTGTAGGTGGCACCATACCTTGTTGAGTCTTCAGAGAATACTTACTATTTAAATTTATCCCATTTTTTGTCGCTTTTTACCTATACCGGGCTCTACATGACTAAATCAATTTATTTAGTCATGAGTGGCATGATCTAGAGAAGATCTATGACAAATTAGATCTATGTGGAAGATTTCTCTACATCGTGACATTATACAATTTTATCACAAAAATAATAAAATATTCAATATTATATAGAAAAAACGTTGTAAATTGTAACTCGTAAGACCGTACCACCAAGGTAATTATAATACATAATATTATGTTATAATTAAAATATAATATAATTATATTATAATTACCTTGCGTACCTTGACAAGAGCACAAGACATCCTAAATAACTTATTTCGTCCTTTTTTTTTTTATCCATTGTGGCCATTATCATCGTCAGTCAATTCACCCAGATGGCAGATATTGTGGATACTGCCATGAGAATAACCTTCCAGAATCCTACACCTCTGGACATAAAAGGCTAATTCGTCAAAAAGACCATTTTGAAAAAAGTAAGACAAGAAGTCCAGACTCATTTTTTTATTGTTAGACTAAAAGTAGTTTTTCAAAAGTCAATATTCTATGCAATTCATTACTATTCCTTGAATATACGTATTGCTTACAAAATATATTATAATTTCATATTTAAACAGAAAATAATAGTTAATACAAGGTGATTCTTTAATCATGAAACACTAATTACTTCAAAAAGTATTAGTGTTTTTGAAAATATATTTTTACAGTTTCAAGTTGTTAAAAAACGTTTTTATTAAAAAATCATACGTTTTAAAATATTTTTTACTTTTTCAATGACAACGGTTATAATTACATATTTCAAAGCAGAATATTTTTCTAAGTATTTTGATATATAAAAAGGGAGGTAAGTGGATGTCACTCTGGTGTACTGTGGGTTACAAGTGGGTCACTGTAATGGATAGTGCCCCCACAAATTAAGTAAGTACACTATGAAAATATATGGTTTATAGTAGAAAAATTCTTTGATATTCAACTTTGAGGGTGTAGTGTGGTAGAAAATTGTATCTAGTTGGTAGTTTTGGGAGGTAAAATAGAAAATTCCCAATAATTAACAAAACAAGTGGGAAAAAAATCTAATGAAACAACACAAACTTTTACATAAAACCAGTTGTTTAGTCAGGTTTTCATTGGCTATAAATTACGGCAAAATATTGATCTTCTCATCCCACGAGTAAACTTAAAACAAAATATTAGAATATATTTTGAATCCCTCGAGTGACACTCATAATTTACATTTATTGCAACTAACCTATAGTTAAATTTTTATATTTTATAACTATTACATTTTAATAATTATGTATTATATTTGAGCCCTATATGAGAGTTTACATTAATAAATAAGATATATGGTACAAACAAATTTTAATAAAAAATAATAGCGTACATTAAAAAATCAATATTAATCATTTATTTATTTTTTTTCTTTTTTTCTGGAGGTTGTACAAATTTAAATACTTTTTTATCACTTTTATTCATATTATTGAATTTTCCCAAACCACCTCCACCGTGTCGTTTTCGCGGTCTAACTGCTTTTGCGTTTAGTTCTACAGCTGGAGGAGTAGTAAATCCAAATGAAGCTGCAACTTTTGTAATATCCAAAGTGCCAACATCAAATATTTGTTTTAGATGATGTGAATCATAAGCACGAACATATGACTTAAATGCTTCTTTTGCAGAGATATGCAAGAAATAATTTTTAGCTACGAGTTTTTCAAGTTGTAGTTGTATATCCGAAATTTTATTCCATGAAAAATCAAATTCATTTAATGGTACTTTTGCTTTTTTTAAATATTGAAGAAATCCTAATTCTTCAGGACGCAAAATTAATAAAGCATGTCCACTGCTACCTTCACCTCGAGCTGTACGTCCTACTCGATGAATATATTCCTAAAAATTTATAATAATAATTTAACAACTTGTTTATTTTAAATATTATATTATTCAATTAAATATACAAACTTTGGGATCATCAGGGGGATCATACTGAACAATCCAATCAACTAACGGAATATCTAATCCCCTGGCTGCAACATCAGTACATAACAATATGCCAGTTTCGGCATTACAAAACTGGAAAAATGTAGTGGTCCGCCTTTCTTGTTTTTGTTTACCCTATATCAAAATCAAATAAAATAAGTACATACTCAATTATAAACTGAATACAAAATCTTACGTGTATGCACATAACAGGCAAATCTATGTAGTTTAATAGTTCATGAAAATATTTTACGGCCAAACATGAGCTAAAGAATACCATAACTTTCTTCTTTCTGTTTTTTTTCAAAAATGTAAACAACAATAAGAATCGTTTTTCAGATGGACATATAACATATCCTTGTTCTAAACCGTCAACTGTCGCTTCTTCTTTACTGTCATCTACTCCAATATAAATGGGTTCTTTCTTCAATGCAAATGTAGTCAATGCATCGGTTTTAGGTGTTTTAGTGGCACTAAATAGCATTGTTTGTCTCCGCTCTAAAAGCATTTTGATTAAAATTATGATAAGTAAATAAAAATCAATATTTGATTATAAAAACCTTACTAGGTAATAAATTTATTATTTGTTTTATTTCTTCCTCAAATCCAATATCCAAAATACGATCAGCTTCATCAATAATGAGACATTGAAGATTTTTGTAAAGAAAATCAGGAGAATTTTGTAAATGATCTAGTAATCTTCCAGGGGTGGCAACAACTAGATTTATACCTAAAAATAAAAATAATTTTTTCATGAATGAAGTATGAATATTAAGTTTTTAACACATATGATGTCAGCCATTTAGGAAGGAATCATAGTTATAGAACAAACTATAGTTTAAATTTTCCACCAGAAACCTCACTCTAAATTGATGATTATTGCATTTTTTGTATTAGAAAGTGTCTTTACACAAAATTAAACACACATCATATTAAAATCAATCATTTATCACTTCACTCAAAATCTAAAAATAAAAATGTTATTAGAAACCTAACGTTTGATAATTCACTCTTATACTCTTTTTCAAGAGAGAAAGGTAGCGGCGGCCGACCAAAACGGGTCCGCCGCCGCTCATCCCCCACCAACTATCAGTGGTAAGCGTGATCACGTGGTCGTTCACGCACCAATCGAATCATTTTACATGCGCGAAAAGGTACCGTTCTCTCGTGAAATAGAGTATAGTTGCTTATATTAAATTTGCTGTTTTGTATGGTTCAGAGAAATTAAATAGAGATTTCTGAAATTCTTTTAAATAAGTTGAAGGAAGTGAGAAATTTGCGAGTGTGGCAAATGCATAATAGGAGGTATTTCTGGGTTATCACCGGGTTACTACCTTTTATAGGAATCTACTTATTTAACTGCTTGCAATCATCTAAATCCTATCTGACTGAATTTGTTTGGCGAAAAAATTGGAAAATTATCCATTTTCTAGAATTCTAATAGATATTAAAATTCTTTCCTCCGGAAAAATTATGAACTGAATTATTTTGGGGTATTTTAACATGTTTACTGCGTGTGACGTCAAATGACATCATTTTACATAGTTCGCATATGTTGAAAACTCCAATTGGCGTCATGTACCTAGTTATTAAATGCACTACAATTTGGTCCACGTTACAATTAAGCTTTTTGATTTTTGTCAGCGTCTTCTACCATTATTTCATAAACAAGTGCAAGTCATACACTGATATTTTTAATATTTAGGAAATTCTTTTATAAAACTCCAATTTTTTCAGCGTCACAACAAAATATGCACAAATATGATACATAGCAAACGTGTTAATTTTTGTTTAAAACTTTAAAATCTTTTTTTATACTTATACATTTTTCTTACTACCTAATAAATATTATAACTGAATGTTAATTAAATATCAACAATACAAGTACCTATATTTTTTTTAATCAATACATTTTGGTAGTCGAGATAATTCAGAAGTACCCAAATGGTTGTTTTTTTTTCATAAAATTTGTATCTATTGTTAATAATAATATAATAAATATTATAAAAAAATTACCTTTGGACAATTTCGTAGCTTCAGTTTGTCTATTTGCACCTCCCATCATGAGGCCGTATGTATGATGATGATGTTTCATCAATTCTTTTAACACACCATACGTCTGCATTGATAGCTCTCTGGTAGGAGATATAATTATACAACCAGTACCATTTCTGGGCATGAACTTCAGCTTGTAAATCAATTCTACAGCTGGAATTAAAAAGGCCAATGTTTTTCCACTGCCAGTTTTTGCGGCTCCGACTAAATCACGTCCCTCCAACAATGGAGGTATAGTTTTGGCTTGAATTTCAGTCATCACTGTAAACCCCATGTCTGCTATACCTTTTAATGTGTTTTCACATACATGGCCTTCTAGACTGGAAAATTTTCTATCCTCAGCCATTATTTTCAACTCCAGGCTAGGACCTGGAAGTGCTGTGAATGAAAAAATTATAAAAATCACTTAGTCTCAAACTAGATTATATTTTTAATAATTACTTTTTTCGGCGTCACTCATTTTGTCAATTTAAAAATCCATTAAAACCAAACCAAACTATTATGGTAAGTCAGAAACTACGAACTGTACGAAATACGAAGTAGCAAGTAAATAGTAATTTATTACTATAATTTTAATTTTTAAATGATTAGTTTTAGGTTATGTGTACAAATCACACATGAAGCGTGGTATAAATAAGTGGTTACACCGGTAGAATCACAGAACAGAAATTATTGGGGTTATGTTTATAAAGTATTAACATGTTTGATAGTAATTATGATTATGATATTATTTACTAGAGATTTAAACAAATATTCATTTTTGAATACCGACAGGCGACCACCGAACTCAAAGTATTTAAAATGAGTGGAAAAGATGCAACTTCAGCTCCCGAGAAAAAGAAAAAGGAGAGTATTTTAGATTTAACAAGGTTAGTGGAGCATAAATAAAATTGAATTGCATGAATATTACTACTAACATACCGAGATTATAATATATTTTGTTTTGCGTTTTTAGGTACTTAGAAAAAGCCATTAGGGTTAAATTTTCAGGAGGTCGAGAAGTGTCGGGTATTTTGAAAGGATTTGATCCATTAGTAAATCTCGTATTGGATAATACTCTTGAGTATTTACGAGATCCTGATGAACCTATGAAACTAACAGAAGATACGAGAACATTAGGTTTAGTTGTTTGTCGAGGCACATCAATTGTACTAATTTGTCCTGTTGATGGTATGGAAGCAATCGCCAATCCTTTTGTACAACAAGACTAGATGTTTAAACTATATTTAATGATTAACTAATAATAATTGTGTAGCTAGGTTTTTATGAGCATTTATCAAATGTTCATGGAAGCTTAGCCGTTAAGGTTAAGCCTTTTTGTTTGATCAATTTTCATTTTGTTTTTCTAAATTTACTTTTTTATATTACAAATTAAAAATCTCAATGAAAGCATACTTAAAATATTATATTTCTGTATATTCAATATAAATCTATCCTTAAAAACAATGTTTTTCTCATTCATTAATTTTAAAATCAAAACATGTATGAATATATTAATATATCATTATAATATAAATATCTGTTTATTTAAAAACTCAACTTCTCATTGATTAATTAATAATTATAATATTTATTGTACATACAATGGATCATGATTATGTATAGAAAAATAAACAGTTTTGTATAATATCAAGTAATTGATCGTGTAATTATATTTTATTGTGTTGTTTAAAAGGATACCATTATTTTGTGTGTGACCTAGGCCTTAATAGTGTTTGGGATTTTGGGGGGGGGGGGGCTAAAGCCTTACTTTGGTATTATTGAATAAGCTTAAAACAAAATGTGGGAAATGTTTGGGAGGGCTTAGTCCCTAAACTTTTTATGGTATACCTATTAAAAAAAAAATAGCTGATATTACGAGGTTCACAAATTTTGGTGTTATAAGCATGCCCACAACGCCATAGTTCAAAACACTTGTAACAAATTTTTCAATTTTTTTATTTTATACCTAGGCAAATCAACTGCTGGTTGTATAATATGAACTTTTAATAATTTTGTTTAAGCTCCGAAACCCAACCATAGTGGTTTTACATAACATTTTGAGCGATGTTTTCAATTTGAATAGTCCGATTGAGCTCAGAGTGCGAGTGACCACGGTGGATGTACATAGGTGAAAATACTATATACATTTCAATGAACTATGCCTTTAAAACTAAATTCTGACTTCATCATTGTTTTAAGCATGCTAAACTACATAGGAACGTTAAAACAAAAGAAAATTGTAAAAAAAAAAAGGGTGTTTGGTAAAACAGAAAAGTTCTGGAATTCCGGTATATAGAGCATTATACGAATGCGTAAAACTTCAATATTATCGTGAACTACGGCAATAACTTATAAACCAACTACACTAGATACGTGGAACCTTGTTTAAATGTTGATCTTATAGATATTTAACTACAATATAATTTGTAAATTTTCAATTTGATAAATTTCGTCAACATTTGAATGCTTATGAAAAAAAATCGTGCCTACGTATTTTTAATATTTTTCAACTGCTAGGTACTGTAACAGTATATCAGGAGACTAATAAAATTTTCATGCTTTTTGACCTAACAATTTCAAATTTAATTGAGTTGTAAAAAAAAAAATTAAAAAAATTGTCTGACATTACACCCAAAATACCGTTTTTTTATACTTATCAACTTACTTCCTACATTTTAGATGCTGAGCGGAACGATGAATATATTGATTTTACAATGATGTGTTTTTTTATTTTATCATCACCTTTGGCAGTGGCTCAAATAGGTGGGGGGCTTGGGGATGCTTAGCTGGTAGTTCCCTCAGAATCACTTAAAGTTCAAATATATTATAATTTATAAACATTTTTTTTTTTTTTTTTGGAACTTGAGTTCCCTCTAAACATTTTTCTTATTTGCTCTACTGAGGTAGACAAACTTATATGGAATATTATATTCCATTTTCAAATCTTAGATTTAAAAAGAAAGTTTTTTATGAATTTCCAATTCAAAATAATTTGCATACCTTTGTGTTTTTACGTATTTTGTCAAGATTTTAACTTTAAATACTTATAAAAAAAATTGTGACTGGGTTTTTAATATTTTTCAAATGTCATTGTAACAATATATTAAGAGCCTTGTACCAAAGTACAAAATAGATTCACTTTCCCATCAGAAAAGGTACTGTTAAAGAAAATCTTAACATTTAGGTACTCTACATTTAACAAAAAAAAATAAATAAATACCTATAAGAAAGTCAAATTAAATTTTTATGAGCGTTTGAAGTTCAAATTTTTACAACATTGGATATTCACTATTCTCAAGTAGCAATTCTCTTATTTTGTTGTAATTCAAAAATGAATAACTGTACACTTGAAATTTATACCATATGTTTATTTTATCGATTCCCATAATTGATATAATTTTCAAAACATTTTGGAGCTGTTTACGGGTTTTTTCAATTTTCATTTGAAATAATTTATGTATGTCGAACTATAATAGTTTAGGCTGAAAGTTCTAAAATTAAATAAATAAATAAATAATTTATGTTGCTGTTACTGTTTTCCTACTGTTACATGTGGTGGTGTGTAACTATATATATAAAAAAAAAAAATTGGTGTCCCTCAAATAAATTCAGGTGACTGACCCCAAATTATATCGACATAACGTTATATATACCAGTAAAACTTCCTATTTTCCTTCTATCATACCCAGTACCCGCCAAACTGCCCATATTTAACCCTATGTTATATGCCACTGTGCACATTCCAAGCAATTTTTAAGTACCTAAAAAACCTAACAAAAGTAGTAAAAAACATATGTACCACAAAAATACATAATAATACACAATATTTACAATTTATTAGATTAGATAATGAAATAAAACTGTGCAACATAGTTTGTATTGAATTAATCGATTTTATTTCAATAACTAAACTAATGGAACACCAAACATATTCAAAAATATTTTAAAGCTATGTTGTATATATTACAATAATATCTATAGAAGTCTATGTTTAGTGTTAAGAAATACTAAATATGTAATATGTTGTAAACATACTTACTTATATTAAGACAATGATAAAACAAACATAAATGATTTCGTTTTCAACAATAGACTAAATGTCTAAGGTGTTAAATTATGATTTAATTTACAGAAATGTCTTTATTAAAAGTTGTAATGCAAAAATAAAATCTAATGACGAGATTTTATGAAGTCACACGTCCACATTATCTAACTTTATTGAGAACAATTAGCATCGATAATTATATTAACTGTTTTAAAAACATAATTAAGTGTCAGTGTTATTTTAATGTATAAAAGTTGTACACTTTAATTGTATAAAATGATGTAACATTATGTTCCATGTGTAACGTGCTCACACTACAAATTCACATTAGTTTTGTACATTTAAATTTATTAATTCTTAAACTAAATATAAATACAATAAAATTTATAACAATTTTATATGAATAACATAAATACATGTAAGTTTACATTACATATAAGAAAATATGTAAAATAAATTTAAAAAAAATTCTTAACAGTATCAAGTCAAGATAAATAAAATAAGTTGTACATGTAAAACATAGATTTAATAAAAACACAACCCAAGAACATAAAAATTATACAGGAAACAACTACATACGTCTCCAAGAACCTTTATCTCTTCGATCACCTGATTTTTTAAATTTTTTCTTTTTCGGTTCATTTTTAGAACTACCGTGGCCCCAAAATCCTGATCCTTTTTTAGTTTTTGGATAAGATGGTGGAAGAGGTGGTTGGTATTGTACTGTATTGTATGCATACCCAGGTTGATTATAACTGTTGTATTTGCCTTGATCTAGGACCATAGCTGGAGGAGGTGGAGGGGGTTGCTGAGGTCCATATTGATTTGGGTAAGCATCAGGTATATACCCAGGTGGAGGATAAGGATAAGGAATAGGTGCAATATAATTTACAGGTTGCATGTATGGAGTTGAGAAATGGGGTGGGGGTAAACTTATGTCAGGATTACAAGGTGGTGTAAACTCATCTTCAAGCCCAGGTGGTGGAGGTTCAGCTGTTGATATTCGTTGGCGAGGGTCTCTGCATTTCTTTTCAACATCTGTAGTAGCTTTAGAGTTTTCCTCCTCAGTTGAAAGTAATTCTTTTGTATTAATGGAAGAAAGTATATCTTTAATATTACTAGGCAGTTGAATTTCAGTTGTTAGTGGGGCCAGCTCACTTGTAGGACTATAAACTTCTTCATCTAGATCTTGTGACTACATATAACAATAATAATAAATTAATAAATCACATGAGAAAATCAATATTATAATATACATACATAATCATCAATAAGAATTGAATTTTGAGAACCGGCAGTCATCATTTGTATAACTAATTTTTCTTTTTCAATTTTTCTGGTTAATTCTTCCATTTGTTGTTCAATACTTGCAGCTATATTTATATCATCAGACAAGCTAGGCACATCTTCATCAACTGGTGAGTACGGTTCTTCTTCCCCGGGTATATAAGGCAAGTCATCATCAGTCAAAACTACAAAAAAACACAAACAAAACATACCTACTATAAAATATATTGAATGTAAAAACAAAAAGTGAATCACTTATTATCAATCATAATATTCTAAATTGCCATAGATTTATACAACTAGATAGCCCGGTTTTATACTACAGCTGTTGTGAACAATGTTGAAGTCGGCCGCCACTTATAAAGAAGGCAATGTTTACTTTTATTTTACATTTATTCATATACTTATGTACTATGATAATATTATTTTGTAAACATTGCCTGCTTTGGAAATTGCAGCTGTCTTTGATGATAAGAAAGAAACGGCTATCTAGTTGTTGTATATATCTATGTAAATTACAGTATTTTAGTTATACTCTATCCAGCGAGAGAACGCGCAAAGGCCTGACCAAAATTGACCTGGTTTCTCGTATACCCAACCGTCTTCGGAATACCCAAAGAGGGGGAAACGAGACCTCCCCAATCTTTTGGTCGTCAGTCTGCATGCACTGAACCAGAGCGTTCTCTCACTGGATAGAGTATACAATGCTTTATACTAATTACTACCTATTGTATATGCACTGTTACAAACACTTAGAATGTTTACCTGAAGATAGTGGTAAGACTGGTGTTGGTAAACTGAGAATTTTGTTAGTTGGTGATCTTGGAGGAGTATAACTTTCTTTTGGTGAATAACTGTCTTGACTAGATGTTGGAAAAGAAGGTTTAAGATGAGGTAAAGCCAAAGTGTCGTTGATATCAGGTAACACATAATTATTTTCAGACGGTTGCCAATGTGGAACCCAATTTTTCTTAGAATTTCGTACTATTATACCCAGCAACAAATGGGTTCTATAGTCATCAATACCAGGTCCATCTAATGGCAATAAAACCTGAGGAATAGGACTATGACTGCCAAGAGGATATAAATAAAAATCTTTTATGTTTGGAAATGGTTTACTATCAATAACTGCTATGCGGTTTTTAGCACTGAGGTATTGATACAGGCTCAGGTAGGACATTTGTTGTTCTATTCCGCTTGCTGATAACTTTGTTACAATAATATCTTTGGTTCCAGTTTTTTTCAATTTACCCATATATTCCCAAACAGTTTGTTGTTTGATACGACCAACACATTCCAGAACTGTTAAAGTAAGTTCTTCATCCAATCCAATTACATTACCAGATAATCGAGACATTGTTACATTACAACGTGCAACGTCAGTGAAATTTATGGTTCCTTTCCATATAGGGCAAACTTCATCTTCCATTCGAGGTGGAGTAGCTATAACAACAGTTGAACTTGGTTCCCTATCACTAATATCTTCATCTTTACGTACTTCAGTGTTATCAGTAACTGGTTCTGCAACAGTCTCAATTACTTTATTCTTTTCAACTTTTTTATTCTTAGTGTCTCTGCTTTTGCTCCGGTCACGACTTCTACGTTTTTTATCCTTGTGTGATTTATGGCGATTTCTACTAGACTTATGATGTCTACGATCACGTTCACCACTACTACTTCTTTCTTTGTATTTGCTCTTTTTTTTTTCTTTGGTTAATTTTAATAAAATCTGTGGTTTTTTTTCCTCAACCTTAATATCAGGATTAAACTCTGATACTATTGTCTCCTTATTATCCCTCGATTCAATGATTTCTTCTCCTTTATGAGTCTTCATTAGTAAAGCCTTCGGTTGATTCATCATATCCAACTCAGTTTTTCGGATCATTTCTATTTGATGTTTGTTTTCCCGTTCTCTCCACTCAGCAAGTTCCTGAGATGCCATTTCGTCAGCAGTCATACGCACCAACTGATATGGTGTAACCCACTTAAACATAATTTTCTTAAAGAAATTTAAATTTTTTGGATCTTTTATATTGAATAATAAACTTCTATATTTTGTTTTGTATTTCTGATCAACCTTACTAAATTGATTATAAAGTTCTTCTTCAATTTTCAAGATCAATTCCTCTAAGTCTTGTTCAGCTGTTTTTAATTCTGGTTCTTCAGATATTCTACTACTTAATGATTCTAATAATGATTTACGAACATTAGAACGCAATTGTCCTTCACCCTTTTTCTCATTAAAAATTTCTTTAACTGGTTCAATTTTTTTAACCGGTTCAGGTTTTTTCTTAATTACTTTTTGCACTGCATTTATTTTTGAAAGTGATGTGGTTTTTATCTGTGCTACTGGTTGTATACATTTTGATGACTCCTTTTGAGGAATAGCAGGTTTAATAGGTTCTTTTTGAGGAATAGTATTTTTAATAGGTTCTTTTTGAGAAATAGTATGTTTAATAGGTTCTTTTTGAGTAGTAAATTTATTAGGTTCTTTTTGAGGAGTAGTATGTTTATTAGGTTCTTTTTGAGAAGTAGTATGTTTATTAGGTTCTTTTTGAGGAGTAGTATGTTTAATATGTTCTTTTTTAGGTAATATTGATTTTGGTGATTCTTTTTTAACAAATACCAGTTTGATTTTATCAGGTTGCAATAATTCTGACACATCAAATTCTCTTTTCATTTCTTTTGCCTTATGTTTATCTGGACTAATGGCTGGTCTCTTAAGGCGATTTTCGTTTTCTTTTTTAAGACATTTAAATGCATTTGCAGTCGACTTAGAATTAGTTTGAGGTTTCGAAGATGGTTTATTAATGTTAGTTTTAGGTCCAGAAGGTTTTAAAATTTGGAATGCTGGATTTTCTTTCATCCATTGTTTTAAATTTGTAAGTTTTGGAGCTTGTTCACCTGTAACATAATTTTAATTTGTTTAAAATAATATATGACGAACAATCAATACTATTATAATAGTAAAAACATATTCCCTAAATAAATATTCACTCTTAGCTGCATCTTATTTCATCTTAGTTTATGAAAACGAATTGAATAAAGACAAATTACTTTCGTTTGGAGTTTTTAACATCATCAATATTAATTAACAATGAACTTCAATAAAAATTAAACACATATTATGAAATGCCTAAAATTATTTCTGGAGATGATATTTTTGTCATTCGTTAATTTCATGATTCTGCGGTTGTAAAAAATCACTGATTTTGGAGGTCACCTAAGCCCTTTACTATACATCCTATTCATTAACTCTATTAAAAAGTGGATTACCAAAGCCAAATTCCTCCTATTTGCTGACGATATAAAAATCTACCTAAAAATTGATTCTCCTGAAAGTTGTTTCATCCTCCAAACTGAACTTGATACCTTATTTACCTGGGTCCAACGTCTTGGTTTGTCACTCAACCTTGGAAAGTTCATATAATGCCATTTACTAGAAGTCGTTCTCCTATTTTCCATCCATATCGCCTCGGTAACGTCTTTATTGAACGGGTGTTTGTTTTTAAGGACCTCGGGATTTTCTATTCCCCCTCTTTAAGTTACGAGCAATATATCAATGAAATTGTCCCTAAAGCCCTTAAGATCCTAGGATTTATTAAACGAGTCTCAAAAACGTTCTCCTTTGCAATTTGTCTTCGCTCACTTTATTTTTGCCTGGTACGCTCTAAGTTAGAGTATGGTGTTGAAGTTTGGCACCCATACCTAGCCAAAGAAACCAACTTAGATTGGAAAGGGTCCAAAATAAGTTCCTTTCCTATCAGGGCGTAGCATGCATGTAAGCACTGTAAGCACTGCTTACACTTTAAATGAAAGAAAATATAAATTTTATCAATCACAACTAATAGGTACATAATAAATGATTTTTAAAATTTTAATTTTATTTATAAAATATTTAAGTTATAGCTGGTAGTGGTTTTTGTTATTGTTTATTTGTGCCGTACGCTGTCTACTGATTACCAACTATTTTAAGAAAATCATCGATTGTAGGTCTATTTTTAATCCATTCTGTATTATGTTAACTGCATAATCATAATACAATATACAGTGTAACACATTCTGAAATTGCTTACGCGCAACTGTTGTTTTCGAATAGTCTAATGCCATAGTGGGGTCACGTATTTAACTAGCGTTTGTAAACAAATTTGATTTTGCTTACGCGAGAAACAAGGAGCGACCAGTACGTAGCCCGACGCGTTGTACGCTGTAGTCATTTTTACGTACACTGTCACTGTCATTCGCCTAATAGACTTTTGAAGTATACTTCAATTTCTTTATTTTCTCAAATTTGATTTGTACAACTAGTATATTTTTAAAAATATTAAACATTTTAAAAGGATAACATTTTTTTATACATAATTTATAATTAGGTTTTTAGGTATAGTACCTATATTCTAATCACTTTTGAAAAAAAAATTTCACTGCTTACATCTTTTTAATACCCACGCCACGCCACTGTTTCCTATGCTTTCCTATTGAAAATTGACCACCCCGCACATGACTACTCGCTTGTTCGCCAAGCATTAGATATACAAACACTGTCTACCCGTCGAATAACTGCTGGCGTTAATTTTGTTTCTTCCCTCCTTAATGGCACCCTTGATGCACCTACTCTTCTATCTAGTATTCAGTTTCGTTTTAAGTCCTATCCTAACAGAGATCATACTCCTCTTTACGTTCCATCCCACTCTTCTTCTTATGGTTACGATCACCCTATGCATCGTATGCTTTGAGATCTTAATAATGTTTGGTAATTGCTGCTTAATTCTTGGACCACTTATGTATATATATATATATTTAAAATTCTTTTTCATCTGTGCAAATTTTAATTCCAATCAATTTCTGTAACTACTATATAAGTATAAACTGTATATATCCTTAAATTATTTATCTAATTGCCTAATTGGGTGTGAGTTAATTAAAATAAAAAAATAAAATAAAATCACTACTGGTACCAATGTATTTTAAAGGAAATTATTTATTTAGATATTATGCAGCTTGATTTTTGTGCGTATTAAAAATAAAATGTTGAAACTTATCATTGCTGAAGAAGCAATATCACCTAACTCACATTTTGGTCTAATTGAGTCATTAACTGTTTTATTCAACATTTTGAACAGAATCAACTAGAGGTCTCAGATTCAGATTAAAGTTAATGAATCGAAAAATGTACAACAGAAACTGATTTTTTTGATTTACTGTTAAGTTGATAAAACTGAGATAGGTAATGTTGCTTCTTAGAATGTTGCAAGCATATATTATATAATATAATAGTTATATACCTGTGATTAATCTGCTGTTTTTTTTGTCAAATAAAATAATATCCGGTGAATCTGAAGTACAACATGCTTTTATAGCAGCTACACTTTCTTCAATATGCTTTTCCAAACATATTTCTTTACAAAATAATCCTACTGCAACATCTTCAATATTTTTTTTACATTGAACACATTTTTGTTGTAATTGAGGTTGAATTTTTATAACTTTTGTTTCACTGTTTTTAATTGGTGATTTCAAACTTGGTAGTTTTTTCTTTTCTTCTTCCAATTTCTTGGCCTTATCTTCTTCTAATTTCTTGGCTTTATCTTCTTCCAATTTCTTAGCCTTATCTTCTTCCAATTTCTTGGCTTTATCTTCTTCCAATTTCTTGGCCTTCTCTTCTTCCAATTTCTTGGCCTTATCTTCTTCAGATTTTTTACGTGCATCTTCAGTCCTCTTTTTTTTACACGGTGGGCAATTCCATTCAACACCACGAGCTTCCATTTGTTCACCCAAGGCTTTTGTGATACCCACACATTTTCCATGGAACCAATCTTCACACGTATCACAACATATCATAAATCTAAACAAAGTTTTAAAATTATGCATGTTTACTTTAATTTAAAATTTAAATTAATTTAAACTATTATATTATATTTATTACCTGTTATTATGAGGTTTTCTACAAACACACCAAAGTCTATGTGGATCATCCTCTGAAGTCATATTTCCTTCTCTATCTGTATCTGATTCTTCACTATAATCATTTATGCTTTTTGAACTAGAAAAATGAATATATATATATCACTAGGGCTCGGATTTATATTATTTATACAACAAAAATATGTAACATAAATGCTATGTAGCCATATGTAGCATATATGCTAAAGAATTTAAATATGCATTATCAAAAAAAAAAAAAAAAATGCTTTGGATTTTTCACAAGCAGTACAATACAAAATGTGACCGTCACTTTGTAATTGTTCATCTGGATATTCCGAAACATAGTTTATTGCTTTGCAAGTCTTAGAAGATCGTACTTTTGGTATTATTTGTAATATACATGTAAAATATAATGAAAAACGAGGCTACGAAACACACACTACAATGTCACATTATAAACTACACACTCATCACAGTTTTCGCTCGTTTGTGATTAAAAACGTGTTAATCGTAATACATTACGATACGATATCTGATAGTTCAATGGATAAATTTTATCCAGAAATAATTGAAAATATAACAGGTTAAGTGAAACGGTCGTTTGTCATTGAGGAACCCGTATATATTCAAGTCAAAAATACGTCCGGTGCAGTGGTGCCGAAGTGTTTAAAATATACTATGACATCGTACGCCAAGGAGCCCCCTCATCCCCCCTTTTTTAATATAAAAATTAAATGCAATCAAAGCACCTACACATAGTTCAATTGTTAAATAATTTATTTTTTACGTTTTAATGTAAATTCTGGATCCACAGCACTACCTCCTACAGTAGGCCCACATCTAAAAAATCTACTATGACATATCTCATAGATAAATTAGGTGATCGGCGCCACTGGTGGACTCCGCCGACCACAAGATATTATATCACACAAGTCGTGAACTATTAAGTATTGGCTAATGGCTTACTCATGATAACCTTTCTTTCAATCATTCTGAACTCTGAAGAAAAGATGTTAAAAGAGTAAAATTGTCTAAATATGTGAGAAAAAATTGAATAATTGTGAAATATGTAAAAACATGTATTTATGGCAAAATATGTAAAAATATGTAAAATCAAATATAGCTCATTTTATCAAAATTCTTTTGAAACAAATTTATCACTTGCCGAAATTAGTTTATCATGTAGCAAAGAAAATATGTATTTACATATAAATCTAGGCTCTATATATCACATAAGTCATAGTTATTGAAGAAATTCTAAATATTAGTTATTTATACTTACTTTTCTGATGAACGTCTTTGTCTACCTTGCTCTTTTATACTAGCATCGAGATTCTAAAAAAAAATATTTAAAGATATACAACATGTAATTTAATATTTAGTATTGACAAAATACATACTTCTTTTTTTACTAATGACCGAGTCTTGGGAATCTCGATTGGAGGCAGTGTCACTATTCTATCTACCATGTTTCCATAAACCAATATAGTAGGAGCTTTAGGTTTGTCGTCAGTTACTGATGTTATTGAGTTACCACTATGATTAAGACTATCATCAGATAATAGTTTGTTCATCAAATCGTGACTAGAGTTAGACGGAGCAACAAATTTGACTAAAAAAAATGAGTATAAATATATATATAAATAAGTTTACTAGAAAAAAATGAGTATAAAATATTATATATAAATAAGTTTAATTAGACATTTTTAAATTTTCATACAGAGTTAAGGTCTTCGTTGAGATCAGCTAGTTCATCAATCAAATTTTCCTCATCAATAATTTCTGTTTGATTGGCTATTTTGGAACTAATATCATTTAATATGTCTTCTACTGTTTTAGTTACAGTAATTTCAACTGGATTATCCTTCATTCGACTTGAGAGTTTTCGAACTCTTCCAGCTTCTTCTTTATTTACAATAACTTGTTCTATATCTTTTGTTGTGTTAGAAATAAGGTTATCTATAGTTGTTATATCATCAATTTTATTGATAACATTTATTTTAGAATCCAATTCGTTATTTACTGTTTGATTAGATGTTTTGGTATCATCTAGAATAATATCTGGAGATGAAAATAATTCAGGTTCATCCAATAATTGAGTGACATGTTTTTGTGGAGCTGAATCTAGAGAATTTTCAATAATTCCAATTTTATCTTTATTCTTTTTGAACATCAACTGATTTTGTATGTATTTTTTTGGTTCAATACTTGACTGACGAATCAATTCATTAGCTTGCAGTAGAACTTTGTCTACAGTAACATCAGATTTTTTTTGTCGATTATTTTTTATTTGAACTGATGGACGAACTTGATGATATGTCTTCTAGAAAAGAATATATTAAATTAATGTAATAGCAACTAGAATTGTAGTAAAAAAAATTTTAAATTAAAATACACAATTTTTTTTTTTAATTTTAAAATTACAATAATCATTGGAATACTATTAATTAATTAATATAGCATTTAACAATCATAAACTTTAATATGCACGGTTTTATTTAAGATTATTACACAAAATTCTATCTGGAACTACTCAGCATAAATTTGCTGTTGTATGCTTTTAAAAAACGGAGACACATGCAGGTATAACGTCTTCTGGTCACTATCCCACTTGAGACTTCGATAATACCAACAACTTCTACAGAAATATTATTTTTATGGTCTGCTGCATCCACCAATAACCATAGAAGAATCCATCACCCTTCCAATATCATGTGCAGTTGACATATCTATCTCTTCAAGCAGGTTATCCTGGTTGGATCTAAACGACAGTGATGGAAATGATAGCGATACCTCCTCTCATTAGTTATAAGTATTATAAGTCCTTCTTCGAAGTTCGAATACTAACTTGTCTACCCTAATTAAAACATAATTCTTAAGGGCTAAGGATAACTCTTTTCTCCTCTCTCTACAATTTCTTTCTTATCCCATTTTAATGTTCCACATATTCTTTAGAGGACTACAATATGGTACAAAAATAAATAAAGCTTTTTGGATCACTATCTCTATAAACACAAAATTCAAAAGTATCCCTCTACCCCACAAATTAGGTGGAATACCTCATGCATAATAGCTGTTAAAAAGCGTTTTACGGCTTTTAATAAATATAGAATCTCCAGGTCCAAGATTGATTTTGCCATTTACAAGCAAGAACACTCTCATCTGCTTTGGTTAAGCTCTTTTTTCTCAATCCTAAAATAGACTCTTACCAAATGTTCTGCTACACCCTCGGTTTTCTCTAGGACCTATGGAACAATTTCGAGAAGTTTCAGAGATGTAACATCCACCTGCTCCATACTCTACTAGAAGTTCTACAAATTGTTGTTAGTCACCTCAGCCATAATTTAAGCAATTCCCATACCCTCTTGCCATTCCTAACGACATTAATCATAATTAACACATTCTTTCAGCACCTTATAATTTCAATGGGCTTATCTCTTCTCTATGTTCTAGTTCATCATGAGCTTGAAATTTACGGTATCTCAATCCTAAAGCACAAGCAAGTCTAAAATCACAATTAGGGATATTTCTCAATATTCTCGATGCTTTATAGTTCAGCTCTTCTATACCAGACTCTTGGAAATTTTCCGTGCCATTAACATCCTTCAGTCATAAGTCATAACTCTCCTCCATATTTACCGAAATAGCAGAAATCATCAACAAATTCTCGTAGATTGGTTATTGTATAAAAAATTGTCTCACTCCACACTACAATTTTAGCTTTTGGAAAAGCTAGGGTCAGGTTACCTATTTAATCCATATTCTGGATCCTAAACACCGATGGATCCCACATTCCAAACTCCTATCTCTCTTTATTATTTTTGCCTAGTGGGGAGTGGGGCTCATACCATTTTTCTCTCCTTTTCTTTTTAAAAGCAGTCATTCTCTTCATTGTGGACTACAAGCTTGTTTTTTCATTTTATTTTGTGAAAATACTATGATTATATCATTCATAAATGCTAGGAATAAAAGTGGCGATAGATTTTCACCTTGTGGTACACCAGAAGATACATTTATAGGTAATGACTTTGTATGTTTAATTTTGACTGTTTATGTTCTAGCAGAAATAAATTACCACAACCACTGAAGAAGTTTTCCATGTGAGCAGTGTCGTAATTAGCGGGGGTGCTGGGAATGCACCGCACCCTCAAAGGGCCCCATCACCATATTTAGGGAGCCCTTTTCAGACATAAAGGATTTTAGATTTTAAACTAATATGAACTTTTATTCCAATTTACAACACATGATGAAAATTGAAATGTTTTATACCTGCAACAAGCGTCCAACATCTAATAATATTGGAGACATTAATTGAAGAACCAAAATAAAAATGTTTAGCCTCCTGAGATAGGAAACCATGTGTCTTTATTATTTTCTGGGTTTTTTTGTTACCAGGGAGTTGTAAGCACACCCTTAATTGCGCTTTTCATGCTAGGAAATTTTGTAAGACAAAAGTTTGAAATAAGGGGCCCCAAAATTTGACTCGCACCTGGGCCCTTTTATCTCTAGTTGCGGCACTGCATGTAAGCAAGTTTCAATTTTTTTACTAAAATATTTTGGTCCACAGAATCAAGTCTTTTTTATGTCTGTATAAATGGTATCTATTTGGCTACGATTAGAAACATCAATAAGATTGGTATAAAACATTAATTGATTTATATCAAATATTTGAATTTGAATTTCTCAAAAACCATGTTAGTTAGCAATCAAAGTACCTAGTTTTAAATAAACTAGAAAGGGCCAATCTATAATTAATATTTTATTAATTTGTTATTTTATATTTATATATTTTTGCTGTTCTATTTATTATTTTAAAAGCACAAACAAATTAAAGACATTTAAAAAAGCCAATATTAACAATATTTTAAATTTTTATTAGTTACTATTTAGTATTTTTATATTGTATATTATATATAATTATTTTTTGTGTCAGACATTTGTCTAAAATCTAAATCAATCAAATAAATATTACTATAATTTAACATTTTGAATTCCGTGAAGTTTTAAGTCTTAGAATTCTAGATACAACTAGAATTTTTTTAACCAACTTTATTAGAATACAAAGAGTATTATAAACTTAAATCTTACCGTGGAACCCAGACGTTTAACCGTTTTTGTAGCTCTTGCTTTATCCCCGTGTTGATTAATTTGTATTTCATCAGGTTTCTTTTTAGTTATTGTATTTCTTAAAGATATAGGACCCTTAGTTCTTGGTTTTTCATTCTAAATAAATGTAAAATATTAGTATTTAAATTTAGTAAAAAATCTATTTTAATATTTTTTAGTACTTTTCCAACTCTTAAGTTTAGCATCTTTTTGTTGTTGGGTAAATTACTTTCTGGAGCATTATTGGGTACGGTATTTGATGGTATGCCTGGTTTGATATCTAAAAATTTTTTTTTAATAAGCTCAAAATATTTATGGAAATTTAAAATTAATATTATATACCTTCTATAAGTACATATACAAAGAAGTATTTAACTTACTCTCATCCACTGAAACAGTTATCTCTTCAATTTCTTCAATTTCGTCCACAATATTTGAGTTTTTTAATTTATCTACAATATTAATTTTAATTTAATTTAGTACTGCATATAAACTAATTAGTAATTATTATAATAATTACTTGTAATATGCTGTATTCCAGTAGAGAGTGTAATTCGAGGCGAACAAATTTTGGTATCTGGTATGTTTGGCGGGCAATCCTTGTAATAACAATGATCCAAATAAATAGTATTTGCTGTTATACCACTATTTTCATTGTCTGAAAATCATAAAAGTTTAATTTAAATTTAGTGATGTCATGTTAAATTATACACGAGTTAAAATGTAATTAATAATTAAATTATTTATTTAATTAAATCTAGCATAGTATTATTACCTAGAAAATTACATATACCTTGAATAAATATTTTAATAACATCATAAGTAAAGAATCTTTCAATTTTAGAAAGAATCAGGGCTGCAACTCAAATAATGAACTAAAAAAGTGAGAAAAGTGATCAATTTTTTTTTTAGGTGACTAAAAGTGACTTTATTTTTTTTAAGTGATAAAAAGTGACTATCTTTTTCTTAATAAAAAACTATTTTAATAAACTAACAAAAGTATATTGCTCACTTGCATTTTATTTTATATATTAATAATAATAATATATTATTAATAATATTAACTCATTTGATATCTTATGAATTAATAAAACAACATAAATATAATATAATAGGCATTTGCCATATAAATATTAAATATGTAATAACTGCAATATAGATACTACATTTAAATTATAATTTAAGTATAAATTAATTATTGTAAGGAAAATATTTTTCTTTTTTAGATAATTTTTTTTTTAAATAAATTATTGAAGATTATTGAATAACGATTACAACATACTATAATGCCATAAACTCAAAAAAAGTCATGATAATATTATAATACTAGCTCTAAGTGTAACTCGGGGCCGGTCGGACTCGCTGGGAGTGGGTACCGATTTTGGAGACAATGAATAATAAAAGTCGCAAAGGTTGTAAGACGAAAGTTTAGGATTTGTGATAAGGATTAGTGATATGGATTGGAGATAAGGCTAGACGCTTTGGCGGGAATGTTAAAAGTTTGAGCGTCTAGCAATCCGTCACAAACGTTGTAATTGGATAGACTGGATACGATCTCCAGGATCACCTATATAGAGTATACCTGCACATAGAGTGGTATGTGCCGTAGCATGACCGGTGCTTAGTGCTTTATCTTATGTAAAAAGTGTAAAGTCGAAAACCGTGTTGGAGTTTCTAGCAAGTCAGTCATCTCAAGTCAAAATCTATTAACTTTCAAGTTAGCCACTCCATGGTATTGATGGTTACTTAAAATACGGTTGTAGATCATGAGATTACATAGGACCATAGCAATAGTAGACCATAGCAAAACTGTACGTGGTTGTATAGACTATAGATACTTTAATCGTGCATAGGATATAATTTTATCAAATTTTCATTGGGTATCGTCACGGACTTAGTCTGTGGGTATCGTGTTTTAATCATAGATAATATTATATATATAATATCTAATCAGTTTAATTACTTCCTAATGATTATTTAAAATATGAGAGACCATTATGCCGCACCATTATCAAAGATTTTAATCACGGATGTATCACGACTATAATGGTACAATACAATATATTATATATATGCGAATATTGTAAGGGTAAAATTAAATTAACAGAATTTTAAAAATTATTTGATTAAAATTATTTTTGGTTTCTTTCATGAAACATTATAATAAATGGCTATAAGTGAGAAAAGTGAGAAAAGTGACAGTTTTCGAAATATAGTGACAAAAAGTAACCAAACCAAAAAAAAGTGACAAAAAGTGAGAAAAGTGACAGAGTTGCAACCCTGAAGAATTCTAAGCATTCAAATATAATATTTAAAATAAAACATTGCAAACAATGTAAACAAATGATTGAATAATATTTTTTTTTCCTCATACATGAACTAAAGTAAAGTTATAAGTATTAAATCATGAAATGTATGATAGTAATATAAATACCAATGTTTAAATTACTTAATTCAATATTCAGAGAAATAGTCATATTAAGAAAAGACGAAAATGATTAAATATTAACAAAATATAATACATATGCTTTGAGAAAAGTAAATTAACCACAACTTTCATTAAAAAAGCAAGTATACTCAATAGTAATGAGTATAGATATTTATAGATGGTGACATATAATAAATGGCTGTTGAATGAAGATCAACATAGAATATAGATATATATATTTTATAAATTTATCTGTGTTTTGTCGGATTTTTTTATTTTATTTATACCTGATTTATGCTAGAAGAAAAATATTTACCACATTTTGAATAGAAAAAAATAGAATGTGAATAAATTTATGATAAATCATCATACTAAAAAAATTTTTAACATATATTTCACAAATCAAATATGATAAAATTTAAATATATTATATTCATAGTTTAATCAAAGCGATTCTTTAAACATAATACACATCTTGATTTATTAATTTATTATGAAATGGATATACAGACTGAGCCCTTTTGTACAAATTATTGTAAACATTACCTAATAAGAATTTTTATGAATACAAAATAAATATTTATTTTTATTTTTTAAATGACAATATGAATTTTTTAAATGATATTTCAGAGGAGAATGTTTTTTCTGAAGATTTTTGATATATAAATATAAAGATTGAACCTAATAATTAATAGGTAAGCAAAGTTTAGATGATTGAAATAGTGTACTCCTCAAAATGTTACCAATGACTCTACTCCAGTTATCTAAACTTAATATACTTAATATATTATTGATTCAATATGTACCTATATGAAATAAAAAATATATATTGATATTTGAAAAAGTAAAAATTGAATATATAGATTTTTCATATATTTGCTAATATCATACATTAAAAATTACTCTGCACTTCACAAGCTTTAAGGTCAGCCTCACTTTCCCACTTTAGCAAATATCTACTGAGAAAACTGTTAGATTTAGGCACTATTCTGTAAACAGCTCCATATAAATAAATACATGTGCCTACCTAATTAGTTAAATTACCAAACTAAAATTTTTTATTTTTTTTACTTCTAATAATTCTTATTATTATTATATAAAATTATCTAATGGTTAAAATGCATATTCAATCAGAAAATAATACAATTTTTTGTCTATATTTAATATATCATACCTTGGGATAAGAATGTTTTGGTAGAAATAGATGGATAAAAACCTTGCACAGTCAAATTGATTTCGGGCTCTCCATTTTCTGGATTTGTGGTTATGCCTTTATTACTGCTGTTCTCAAAGTGGATAATATTCATGGTTTCCTTTTTGCTTTCTAAATAAATAAGTTTAACAATATAAGATTAAATATGACTAGACATGAAGCATGAATATTTTTTAAAATATCAAAGTTATGAGTCAAAACAATTTAGATAAGTACTTAATAAGTAATAGCATACAATTCATTTAAATTCAAGTATACACTATATGTAAAAAATATCAATTACTTAGCTGTAAATACAATAATAATAAAAATAGGTGTATGTATTACTTATTGTTAAAAAAAAATTATAGATTAAAATAAAACAGCAACCCAATATCATTGATTATAACTACTATAGATCGCTCACTGGCCCGTATTTATGTGAAAAATGGATGTAGCCGTTATGAAGCGCCATGGAAATACGGGCCAGTGAGTAATCTATAGTAGGTACTTTATAATTTATAATCAATGTCAATATGTACTTAGTCTAGGTATGAAATGGTTTACCCTTGAATTTTTAAATATTTATAAATAATGACTTACCCAAAACTCTATTGAATGTTTCTTGATCTATAGCAACTGTACCATCAGGCTTAACAACTACTACTAAAGTGTCATCAGCTTCTTCTTCCTCTGGTTCTTCACCTGCTTTCTCGGTAATTTTAGAGCACGACATATTGAAAAATGTCCTGCAAAATATTAAAAATATATTAAAAAAATTATAACAAAAAGCAATTTTTAATATAAAATATTATATAATGAAGTTTAAAATATCAATAAATAAATATAAGACATAGGCATACCTGCTATTAAAAAAATTTAATATTTTAGATTGTATAATTAAAATACAATTATGTTTACAAAAATCATATTAAAGTTTTTTGAAGTTCATTATACAACAATATTGTTATTGTTGTTATTTTTATTATTATTATTTAAGAACGGTAAATTAAATACATTTTAAAACATTTAAATATTTTATTATTATTGAATATATTATAACTACTGGTTGGATTTTTAAATTAATAAAAATAATTTATAATACCTAATTATTATTATCACAAACTTGTGCTATAGACAGAGAAAATGTGTGAGATAAAAATATGTAATAATCCATTCGTAATTTGTATTCCAATTATTTACAACTTGATATCAGCGTGGAAACAAAATAAACAATCTCGGTATTATTGTTGTATTACGTATTTAATAATAATAATAATAATTATTATAATGTTTACGATGTGTGTGTTACGGTAACGAATAGGTGAACGTAAAATGTTTCCCTCCAACAGCTCCAAACAGTGTGGGTGACGCGGGGCCACACAAACCCGGGCGAAGGGCACGGTTTGCCGCGGTGGTTGGAGGAAGATACTAGATAGTGTAGAGTTAGTGACAGAGAGAGAAAAAAAATTCAGAACACTGAATACGTCCCGGGGAAAATATTAACTTTATCGATATTATCACACGACGCACGAACGCGCGAAAATCGATGTGCGCGCACAAAATTTAATAATATAAGTTATAACATTGCAAATCACAACATTAGTTATTTTATTTTAACTCGATAATACAACGACAAAAGGCACGACAGTATGAATGATTAGTAATAATAATATGTACTCACCGGCTCAGTCGCAGGCGGTGAATGCGATCGGGAGTCGGGACTTGCGAGTCTTGATCTTGAACGCCACAGCCGTCGGTTCGACGCCGTTATCACTGCTGGCTGGCTGGCTGGCTGGCCTACACGATCATCGCTCGTCTGGACCCATCACTGCCGTTCGTCAAATTGTGCCCAAGCGCCGGTACAATGGAACCGTATTACTCGCTCTGTGGCGCTTATCACGGGTCTGCAGTTTTTTTCATTTTATCGACTTTTCGTTTTCGCTCAAAGGCCAATAGATGGTCGCGGGATCGAATTACCAGGTTCCCGTCGATTAATGGGTTCTCCCCTTCTCAATATAACTTATGTCTTTGCGACAGAAAACTTGCGTAGTCGCGTCTCGCAGTCTGTACTTTGTTTACTCTTTAGTTTACTGTTGTTATGAATTTATGATGATATAATGATATTATTATGTTTTTAATTTATAGACAGTAGGGACCTCCGCCATTGTAGTGCGTCATGGAAGAAGTGCGCTACTGCAGAAGAAAAACCTATATTGATAAGGGTGATCTAGACCGTGGTCCGTGATAACTGATAAAAATTAACAATATAATTAAAATATGACAAAATCATTTTGTTATGGAAAATTGGAAACGTATACAAGTGTGAAGTGATGGAACTTTGTTACTTCACCTAATACTGGACACCCATATTTTGTTGTAATTTTTATTTCTAAAAATTATGTATATACCTAGTTACATTAAGGCTCTACATATAATGAGTATGCTATGCCACCATTTTGTGACTCATTTGTCAATGAAAAAATAAAGTGGAAAAAATTCATATTCACATAACATTATTAGTCGCAAAATGGAGGTTTAGCATACCTAGTATCTAAAGTGCCCTATAATAGTTACGTATACGAATAACGATGGCGAACTGGTGAAGTCAGAATTTGGCAGTCGGGCTTGTTCACCAAGCCTTGGTGAAGTTCGCTATTATGCGATTTTCACGCATTTTATCATCACTACTATACTGCGCTTTTAACATGACAAAATAGATTCTATTAGATAATAGTTTTCTAATAAATCTTATTTTGTCACTACTTTTAATATATTGTCTCTTTATGCTATATTAACTATTTTTGATATTATTTTCTAGTAGACAACAGCCATCAGGTTCGGTTGAAAATTTTTATATTAACCCTTAATAATTAATTTATACGGATAACCTTACCATTTACAGAAGTGTGAAAACTGACTAGAGGCACTGGGCCCCTACGCCTAGTAGCATACATAAACAAATATATTTCACATAAAAAAATCAAACAAATTGAAACAATTTATAACAATATTGCAGTATATGCCACACATGTATTATATTATATTATATTACATTAAACAATTTTCTACAGAAAAAATGTATCGCACTGACACTGCTAAGACTATATAGAGGTGATGTGGTAATAAAAAATGTCCATTTCCTATATTATACTATTTTTTTTTAAATTTCCTTATTACCTTATTCTTTAAATAGTAGAAATATTCCTAAAATATGTCACTATGTATAATAAAATATTATCTAACGTCAAATTACTGAATATGTATTTTTATGCAAAGTAAAATTGTTTATGTATATTTGTTAAATAAAAAATTGGAAAACTCGCCCAAATGACACTGCATAGCCTTAGTACAAAATATGTAGAAACATATAAAAAAATCCTGTCTACTTACAAGTTAAACCAATTTGTAACATATACACATTATTTTTGACTGTTGCATTTGAATTCGTACTTAACTAATTCATGTGGCAAAGCTTCCGAGCCTAGGGGGAGTAGAAAATTAGGCCCCCAATCAGTGGCACACACTGGAGGGTTCAAGGGTAGCAGTTGCTACCCCTGATTTTTTTGGTAGGTGGGTGGGTGGACCCCCTGGCCCCAAAATATTTACATCATGAAAATTCTATTACATATAAAAATATTAAAAATAAACTATTGAATAATTATAGGCTATAACCATTAGTCTATTAGCCAATATAGAGGTGACCGAATCAATTTGCTACCCCTATTTATTTTAGAGTGTGCGCCACTGCCCCCAATAGTTTTTTTGTTATTTTCTTGTTACAGGTAAATACATTTATTATTATAATTTATGTTTATTTTATTTTAAATAATACTAATAATTATATATTTTAAATAATACTAATAATTATATATTTTAAGAAATATAATGAACAGAAACAAATATACCTGAAGAGTGAAAACATCCAGGTATAAGCATATTAGAATAAATATTAAAAATTAAATAAATATTCTGTGGTATTAGTAGCTCCTCTAAGATAAAAATTACCTAATTATTAATGATTAGATCTTATGACTTATAAAGTATATTATTATATTAAGGTCTATGAACTAATGTGAAAAAAACAAGATAATAGTCGTTGTGGACATCGAACATGTGGTATCAATGGCTCCGAACTTGTTCTTCAGATAACTCAATCATAAAACAATGTATTGATGTTATTGATGTATCTTCTATGGTTCAAATGTGCGGACCCTAGGTATCTATAGAATTTTGGATAGACTTAGGGCTTAGACCATTTCTATGAGTATTAAGTGGTGAACCTATGAATCTGTTTGGTTCACTAGTTACGATAGTCGGATAGTCATACCTACATAAAAAAACACTTCATTATTGTTACATTCACCTCACTCAATCTAAATAAATTATTACGCCATTAGGTACATAATTATGATAATTTTGAATTCAATTTTTTTTATATGTATTATTAGGTACCTATGTAATAAACGGAAATTGGTACTATTGAATATAGTTTAAATAATTATATTGTTTATTTAATTTTGTTTTAATGATACCTCGAAGACAGAAAATAATATTTACAAGATTTTCTTGTAATCTGGTACCTTGTTGGGGATTTAATCTTTGGATAGGTATCTAACCATAGAATAACAATAATCTATTCTGTGATCAATTTTTAAAATTTAAATACCAAGATTGTAGATATTATCCAACGACTACCAATGTGGCTTTAGACAGAACAGGTCGATCACACATCAAATCTTCAATATGAGGTAAATTTTTCAAAAGGCATGGGAATTCGATAAAAATCTATGTGTCTTCTTGTAGATTTTAAGAAGGCCTATGACTCAATCCATAGACCTAACCTATTATAAATCTAATGAGAGGATTCAACTTCCCAAAGAAGTAGTAAGACTAGCCACCCTAAAATATACAGAGATTAAAATGAAAACGGAAAATAGAGCCTTAGAACCGATCAGGGTAAATACGAGACTAAGACAAGTAGATGCACTTTCACCAGTGCTCGAGAAAGTTGTTAGGGAATCAAATATCACTGCATGTATCCTGTTAGCGCAGTCGCCGCAGACCACTGTTGAAGATTCAACTTGAATGACAAAAAATAAACAAAATTAGAACATAAAAATGTAAAGCTCATATTAAGCTCATATAATTTTGAAGCTAAAATGGAGAATTATTGTTATATTATAATTTGTAATTTATTTTTTTGTGGGTTTTTTCCACGATTTAAATAAAATAAACATAGAAACAATTCAATGTTTTAAAATAATTTTAATTTGCAGCGTTTCCCGCTTGAAAATACATAGTATTATGGTAAATATTAATTTAAACATGTTACTTTAATATGTAGGTAGGTAATATTTTTTACTCAAAATATTTTGTATCAAATACGTTTTTATTTTTATTTTTTAAATAATATAGAAACTAAATTAATTATATTAAATTCATTTATGTTAAAATAACAAATTGAATATCTTGGTATATTGTTTAAATTAATAAATTTGAATAACTTTATAATATATATATACTTTATAATATTGTTTAATTTGTTTAATGCTTATGTTACCATTTTCATAATTATGACATGTTTATTGATTATAAACAAAATATAAAATAAGGTTATAACATAATAAAAAAAAATCCTTAGTTTAAGCTGAGATGCTATTTTTCACTTATTTATAAACCATTAAAAAAAAAAACCATTTTTGAACATGTTATTTAGTGATTGCTGTTTACATGGGTGGTTCTTGGCCATTAGTTTCTTGACTTTTCATAACATATGGCAATTCTGGTGGCAATGAGTATGGTACCATTTCTAATGGCTCAAATTCTCCATTTTCCATCCTGCAAATACCGTACAAAATTAATAATCTACAAATATTTTAATGTCTAATTATTTTTACTTCAATGCTAAACCAATAGTAGCTGGACTTTGTGCTTTAGCAATAGTAGCATTCAAACCACATTCTGATAATGTTTTTGTCTCATCCATAATTTCATCTTTATAGTAAAGTTGTTGATTTGCTGGTGCTACTTTTATGATACCTAAAATAATAATTAGTAATGTAGTACCTACATTTTAGAAAAATTCATTAATTTAATTTTAGTATTCGTTGTTTTCAAAATTTGTTGTTCACAGAAATGGGGTAATCAGAGTTTTGAGTTATAAATTACATGATACTACCACCATTTTTGTAAAACAAATTTCTCATTGACTAGTTTAGGATTTAACCATATTAATTATTAATCTTTAAAGTTTAAGATAATATTATGGAAAAGGACAGACATAATATTTTTGATAGTTGTTGATTGACTGTCTTTCTACAAGTTACAAATATATAATTGAGAGCAATGTAAACAGATATAGATAGCCTAGCAGCTGACAGCACTTTAGTAGCTTCCAATTTTAACAATATTATGGCTTATCTGTATATTATGAAATAGGGACTGAAGAATGGGGTAAAGGTCAAAATGAGTCCAGACAGTGGCGGTACCATAAAGACAAAAGAATTTTACCACCACTGCAGCATTTTGTTAATCATACATTAATAAAATTCAAACCTTTCAAAATATTGCTCTTAGAAAGTTAACAAAATCATTCAGATTTATACTCAGTTCAAAATGAGATCAGTACCGGGCAACCAAATTGTGAACATGGGCGTGGCTACGACACAACTCTACGCGCCACTGTAGTAGGGAAAGCGTCGGACCATAGCGGAACAAAAACTGGTCGCTGCCCGGTACTGATTTAGTTTTCAACAGAGTATTAAACTAAAACAATAAATTACGAACACAAATGTTTTTATAAAAGATTTCACAACCACCCAAGCACTTATTTGAATCCCCTTATTAAAAATTTGGCTTCCTCTTCCGTACCAGGTAATCCCCCAAGATGCTTAAAGCACTAATGGTGTAGTGATTTTTATAAGAAAAAATATACATATATATTATATACATTAATATCTATAGTATATTAAATAATTAATAACTAATTTTAGGAAGTGTCATCGATGGGTGTCTCCTCTCATCAAAATAATGTTACCATGCCATACTTGTACTTTGAGCCTATATTCTTATTGTATCAATTGACACAATTATATATTGCTTGAAAAAAATAAAAAAATAAAATAAAATATTTGTACATACATCCAATAATCTTTTTGAGCTCATTAACCAATATGTTGTCTTTAGCATCTGTAAATATGGTTAGCTTTTTTCGTTGTATCATCATAAAGGCGTCCTAAACAATAAAATAATGGTATTTAAATTATGTTATACAACGAGAAGTTGAATTTCATAAACTACCAACTAATAACAATGTACTAACCATTTTGAATTTCAACTGAAAATATTTTGATCACGAATTATATTGATAGTCAATTTTCCACTATATAATGATTTTGAAAGCACGAGGTCAAGAATATAAAATCTGAAATACACCGAACAGGAGAAATATCAAATAAGCATTAGATTAGATAACATATTAATACAATCTATATAGGTTAATGTTAATAGGTACAAATTACAAAAATACAACTTCAACTTACTATAGTTTAAAGAAACTACAAAAACAACGCAAATAATAGGTATCTACCATAAACAGTTGTAAAATAATAATATTTTTTTGTTATTAACCTTATCTATTATCATATGATTTTATAATACAGGTTAGCCACCATCACTTATAATTTAATCGGTGATTTGGATAATGTGAGATAATTTTAAACCGGTTAGTCTAGCGAATGAACCTAGAAATTCGCTTAACTATACCGGTTTAAAATTATCCCACATTATCCCGCACCGGGATAATGAACCATGTAAACGATATGGTCCAAACATCCCGGTGCATTATTTTTCACACCAGTTTAATCTAGCGAATTTGTAGAACATTTTCAGGAAACGTAAAAAACTGTTTTTAGAGATCAAAATTAAATTAAGATGAAAATTGAATAACGGTTGAATTATTTAATTCCCTTCCTTAAATTATTTATTTAATTATTGTCAACTGTTATCGACAACAGATAGACAATAAGCCAGATTAAAATGGAATTTTAACAAATAATATTGAGGATTAAGTTATTTTTGGAGAAATGGCCTTTTCGAATGCACTCGTTATTTTTTTACTATAACGAATTTTTGAAGATATGGTTGGTAGGTATCGCAGGAAATGTGCATTATTATTAGTTAAACACATCTATCACATGAAACTAGTTTTGAAAATGTGTGGAGAAATGGCCTTTTCGAAATGACCGATTCAATTAAATAACAGATTTTTATATTTTTTATGTCGTAACTCGTAAGATGATATAATTACAATATTATGATCTAACATCATATTGTTCTTTGCTAATTGGCAATTGCTAACATCTAAACAGAATTCTGATCGATCCACTATTAAAGAATATAATAAAAATTATACATTTAATCGTGGATGGACCTAAGTAGAGAGCCTATAGATATTAGACTATAATAAGGCCATATATTAATGCTCTGTTGTTGAGTCTATGTATATTATACATCTTAGTAAACCTGGTTTAAAATAGGTATAATTGAATATTATATTATTATTTATTATCTTATAGTATTATATTTATAAATAATTAAGGTATAATAATTATATAATTTATTATTTAATTTTAGATTAAAATGTATTTTATTAATACACCATACACACCAAAACTTTGGCTGGCTGGTGTCTCAAACTTCGGAGGAAATTCGTAAGACACTACAAAGTATAAAGGTATCTATAGTGTCACATCAGTGGCGTAGCCAGGGGGGCTAAGGGGGCTATATCCCCCCCATTGACTGTGTTGACCTTAGAATTTGATCAAGATTAATCAAAAAAAATATGAGTGTTACCAGTACGCGCGCGGGAAGTTAAACTTCTTTTGAATGGTACACGTAACACGTGAGTGAGTGAAAAAGAAAGAAAAAAATGAGAAGAAGTATCCGGAATTATTTATTATTGACAGTTTTATTATTTTTTTTATATATTTATTCGACAGATCGATGGATAATTGTTTGTAGTATTGTTTTTATCCAGACAATAGATTTGTCATTTGTGAGTGAATAATAATAATAATAATAATAATAAAAATAAATAATAATCGATCATTAATTATTCATATTAATTAGTATGGCCCGATTATAATATATAATAAAACAACATTACCATGACAATATTTATTTATTTACGGACATGTACGCTTTCGCGTTCGTGCGGCCGCCCGTTCGCTTTTTTTTTCTCACTACCCTGCGTAAAGAAGTATAACTTCAATAAAAAGTGACAAGTGTAAATAAAGGACATATTGTATTTGTATACTTAGCCCCCTCCCCATACAAAATTCCTGGCTACGCCACTGTGTCACATCTATAGGGCTCTCTCGGCTCTATATTCGGTCTAGTCATAGACCTATAAACTAATGGACAGCGCATTCCACTCTGCCCCGCCACCAATGCTAGGCGAATAGGCGATCATATTATAACCATTATTAAACCATATAACTGAGCGTAAAACAACATAAAGTAGTGAAGGGGCACTTCGTAAAGCTCGTAAGGAACTGTATATATTTTATTACTTTGTATCTTTTTTTATCGTTCACTCTAATCGTATATTCTTACTCCTGACTTCTCTCTCTAAACACTGTCAATTAGTTTGTGGGTCTATGGGTCGAGTACTCTGATGTTGGTGCCTGCTAACCTGAATTAAAACCATACCAATTTTACCATCGACAATGGAGTATGTATTTGTTTCGGAACACGTGCGAGACGGGTGTGACGAGGTCCGTACTTTCGTGGTATTGGTATAGTCGGTAGTCGGTCATAGGAGTATAGGAGTGAACACTGAACAAATTGAAAACTATTCCCAGCCCCTACGGTATTAACAGGGGCCCTACCCTTAACACTTTATATCTATTGACAGTAATTTAAACATATATTTATGTACAATATTTTATTTTATTTTTTTATTTAGGTTGAGGGTTTGAAAACTGAGGTCATTAGCCTATGGAACTGTGTAGGAGGGTACTGTAAGTTTTGAACACGTGTGTGTTTGTTTTGGCAGAAATTTTAAGTGGACATACGTATAGGTATCTGCCAAGCCCGGGTGCGGGATGGCGACCCCTCTCTCCGGACACCGTGACTGCCCGAAGAAAAATGCCACCGACGTCTTAATACGTTTGGTCACTCCGTCCCTCGTACTATATTTTAATATGAATAAAACAGTAACATAATTAGAAAATAAAGTTGTCACAACTATATTTTAACATGATTTTTCTGCCAGTAAATTGTATTTGTTTAAATTACTACCAATTCAGACTTCAGGTGGTCCAACTCTCCTCTCTCAATTGTACCCAAATAAATAATGTTATTACAATTATTTTTATTCAGTCGACTAGTTGAGTATAATAGTCAAATAAGTAATAACTACTTATCTGCAGTGAAGAGGGTGACCTATTCTATAAAACATTAAATAAACTAAAGATTATTTCATAATATTATGTTATAACTTATAGCTGCACGGAACATAATAGTGAAGTAGGTAACTATACTTTGTCCGGCGGGAGTATCGAGAATATGATTCTGCGCATCCCCCTTTGTCACCTTATACTATAGAAACCGGTTCCCGTATGGCAGGGTGTTACATTGGGATGCGCAGAAAAACCAAATTTTTGATACAATCATATTTAATATTAAATATAAAAATTGTTACGTTCAAATGTTAAAGAAAACTGTAGTGGCTAAAAAGGAACGGTAAGTTTTGGCCGAAAAGAGAAGGGTACATTTTGGCGGAAAAGGGGGGCCGCCCACAATTATTGGGTACCTATTTTGTTTAGATGGAGTGTTAAATAGATATATATCATCTGATATTTAGTACTGTACATTTTTATATTTCAGTTTATTATAAAATTAATATTACTTTAAGATAAGTGAAAAATATAGGTAATGTAATTTATGTACAATTTATTACGTATCGAACGACCAAATATGATGAGTCACTGACATAATAATATTTCTATGCTTAACAACTAACACAAAGCTACAGCTGACTAAGCAAGCTGCGTATTGCAATGCTTAAAAGGATTTTAGTACTTAAGAATATATTTTTTAAAAAAATTTCCTTTATAGTATATTATCTATATTATAGGTGCTATGTGTATTCTTAGTTTCGATTTAAGTGTTATTTTTGAATAACCGATGCATAAATGTTATATTTATACTTTGACACTTTGTACACAAATAGTTATAGTAATTGTTTTTAGTTGACAATATCGTGAAATAAAATTTTTTTCTTGTACGATAATTAGTATCAGTTTAACGAACATTCCCAGAGTGCATATGTTGACGTAATACGCACACGTAAAAGTACATATTTATTATACATATTCATTATAATATATACAACACACTTACATATTATACTTATTAGTTATTACAATATACAGCAGACCTGCTAGAAATACGCATCCGTCATGAACTAATAATGCATTAAAAATCCTAATTACCTAAACAGGCCTTCCAGAATTCAGAAAATATATTATGTATAATATAATATAATATAATATTTATTATTAGAAAATAACTGGAACCATGGGTATAATAATTTACTCCTTAGGAATATTAGCAACTTGACCTTACAAACAATTATCCAATCTAAACTCCACTCCATCGTTAACAATATCCCGAGGAGTCTTAAAAGAAAATGACCACAATAGACTCCCTCAAATGTTAATGCAAAATTGTAAATAATAGAAGGAGTTTTTGAATTTTGATGAACAGTTTCCATTTAATTTTTATCACTTATCACATTTACTTATTAATATTCTTCGTGCATATATTTTAAACGTGTTACCTATCCGTTGAAACGGTTTTATGTGGATACACATTA
The DNA here is from genome assembly GCA_949089665.1 of Macrosiphum euphorbiae. NCBI lineage: Eukaryota > Metazoa > Arthropoda > Insecta > Hemiptera > Aphididae > Macrosiphum > Macrosiphum euphorbiae. Next base: position 28,140,552 of record CARXXK010000004.1, on the reverse strand, counting down.
CACACCGTTACAATCCTTATAACAATCAATCGGTAAAAATATCAGCTTGTAAATTGTAATACGTATAATCTATATTTGTAGGGCTAATGTTATATAATATTATTAATATTCATCAACCAAGAGTATTCCTCGAGTACCTATGGACCCCCCCCCTTAAATCTTAAGAATCCATTTCAAATCATCAATATTCAATTGTATTCGGTATTAATGCGGTATTAATTTATAACGCATGAAACACTGTTAAGGTGGGTTTCCACGACATACGTGTACGTTTACGTTCATATATTGACCAGATACGTTCGCTATGAACGGTCTCACAAACGTTCCCCATCGGTTGATCGGTTAGGATTGATAACATATTATTTACCTCGTATATTCTTATGTTATCAATATAGAGCCATGTACAGGTGAAAATTTGAACTGGATCCAACTTCATGGATTCTAGATAACCATGGACCATGGTACGAACGCCCTCACGAACGGTGACTCAAAAACGATTTGATCGAGAACCATTGAGATTCATATGGCGGTACGCAGAAAACTGTCGGTGGTGATCACTGACCATCGGAAAATACCGTGGTAACCAGTTCGCAAATAAAACCGGGTTCACAGATGCTTCGTTGGTCGTGTTGTGAGATTTGTATCGTATTCTGTCGTTGTAGATTCACCGGCCAATTTCTACAGTTAGACCGAGCTCAACTTTTTGACATGACACAACAGACGACGTAGTAGTGAACTCGGCTTAATATAAATTGCTACTATAACCATGGTACAAATTTGGTGACCATTGTTCACATTGCACATTTGCACGGTATTTTGGCAAGCAGGTTACCATTTAAATATTTTCTTGTCAGTTTTTAAGCCTGTGGGTTTTCCATATTATACCGTTTCATGTTCTGTTCTATTTTTCTATATATAATATTATATCCAATACGTATTTGTAGTACATTAGCTATAGCCTACAAATTGAACTATGAGGAAATTCTATAGCGTAAAACGTTTTTCAGTGCGAACGCCAATGTTTAAATCGTTGAAAAGATTGAAATTCGTAAGCGCTTGGTGCGGTACGTAAATCAACTGTGCAAGTATATATTTTGAGACATAAAAGGTGACAGTTCTAATTTTAAATAAAATCAATATATTATGTACTATTGATTAATAAACTTAAGTCAAAATCATAGAAAAGTAAGTAAAGTTAGGTAATTATTGTAATAAATAACTAGAGGGTCCTATATTGGGACTCGCGTTAAAAAGCGGAAAAAGTATAAACAAACTCAACAGTCAACCTGCAGGCTGCAGGTAGGTATTGGTTATTGGAACTGAACAGACAAAACGCTGGATCATGGCCTTTGTAATGTTTGCAAACAGACAGTCCGAATTTCTACGCTGGTATCAAACGTTTCCAACGTTTACTTCTATAGAATTTCCCCATAGTTCAATATACCTCATAGTTTAATATAGTAATATATAAAGGCGGATTTCCACTGTACACGTTTGCCGTGTACACGAAAAATGTTCAGATATGTCCAACAACACGGTATCGTGGTTAATCGTGTATTCGTGTGGTAACTTAACCTAACCAACCAATCACAGCGAAGGATTTGTATGCACGTGCACACGTACGTGTATAGTGGAAACCCGCTTTAAGGTCTACCCCGCAACACGGTATAGTTTCCACAATACCATATATCGTGTAGAGTTACCAACATTTTGTTACCTAGGTACGTATTAGATGTACAAAACACAAAACCACGGTACAGTGAAAACCCGACTTAAGGAAAATAGGTACGCTATTCGCTCATCATACCGTCCAAAAAGAAGAGAAAAATTCCACGTCTGCGATTGTGCCGTTCAATTCTAGATAAAAACCGCTTTAGCGTCGTCGTCCAGTGTCCACGAGTTAATCATTAATTAACATGTAGTGTGCAATGCGACGAAATTTCGGCGAAAAGTGTCTACGTTTCTCTAGGATTACTAGACGAATGTAGAAAGGATGAAGGACGAGGTGGCACTTCAAGGTAAGAAAGTACGCACATGTCACATTATGTCACTCATATTATTCACAATACGTAGGTTGATAGGTTCCTTGTGGCTTGTAGGCTGTAGCGATAGACATTTGTAGTTTTTCATACGCATCTACGACCGACCTTAAATTCTGATTAGAAAATAAGCAATGAACCATAATAGGTGACTAGTAAGTAATAAGTAATAAGCTATAAGTAAGTTATAAGGGTTAAAAAATATAACTATGTTGACATGTTGTATAGGTTACTTATATTAATATTTAAAATTTTAATAATAATAAAAGTATGTATTTTCATACACAAAATTGCAGCCTGGGGCCATCGCCCTCCTCTAAATACGCGTTTCTGAGTGTATATTATAACATAATATTGTTTTCATGTTCATTGCGCGACTACGAGAGAGAGATAATCCGTTCGTGGCGTTCGTGCCCACATCATTGTCACGCCTACAGAGCACGCGCATAGTCAGATCCCCTCGCCATGCCAATTTCATTATTATTATTATTTTTTTTATTATAATATATTCCCACTGCATGGAATAATAATATATACACCGCTAATGTTGATCGCTGCCGCCGTCGTCATGTGTTAGTCGGTACCACGCGAAAATCGTATTATAATAACATAATAATGTCATCCGACTGACTCATTTTTCAAGTATTTTTTTTCTTCTGTGTTCTTTTTATTTGTCTTCGAAGTCGTTCACGTATTTCACGGATGGCGTATAAATAATAAATTATAAATACTCATCATGTACCTAATATGTATATATAATATACTTTATGTCTATATAGTATAAATTATATAATATGTAGGTATATACTAATATGCTATAATATACTGTATGCCGTTTGCCGTATGGTATAACTGTATACATATATTCAATATTGTATAATATAAATTATATACACGATGCAGTCGATGCGCCGACTGCATTATGCCATTATTACAGAGCTATATAATATAAAGATGGTGCACGCATTGATGCATTATCAGTTATCACTGCTGTATGGCTACTACGGTAGTAGGTAATACTATAGGTATATAATATACTCAGTACTCACGCACCCATTTTTGTCTTATTCAGGTGATGGTTATCTTTTTTTATACTACTTTAATACTGTACCTATAGTATTTCTCGATGTTCTTTCGGAACTACAAAACAATATATTACTTATTATTATTATATTATTTACATTCGTCACAAAATTGTCTATTAAGTCTATTTCGCAATCAAGTGAGTATTCTCCAAGCTATATGGTCGGATTTAGCAGCAGTAGACTGCGGTCCATCGTCCGCAGTGATTGTTGATGTGCCGCCGCACGCGGAGAAAGCGAATTTCTTTGGGTTGTCAAAAACCGCTCTGTTGCGTCACGCGCGTGCACGTTGTTAGTCGTATATGGGCTTATGTAGAAAACCCGAGTCAGAGTACGGCGTCGGCGGTGTGAACACAATAATAAGGGAAATTGGTAAAAATGCAACCCTATACCATATACAGATAAACGTATACTATACTATATTATAATTTATAAATTATAATACTATGTATTTTCATTGAGTATATAGGTACTCAATGTTATTGTGTAGTGTAGGTATGTATACCTACAATACTACCATGCACTATGCGTCTGTATGTATGTAACGCGTTTACCTATACTGTTAGGTATATTATAATGTTTAGACATTTAGACAGTTCAGTGTAAGTATGAACTACCTATGTATAATAAATATTATATTAGGTAATAGGTATATATATGCGAGTCGAGGCGGGGTATATTTTGTTAGAAAATATTTTGCCTTACATATTAATATAATATTATACCGAAAATATTTTTACCGAATTGTATATATCTGGAAGTGAATTAATTTTGAAATATATTGTGTTTGTAAAATATTTACTCGTGGATTTTATTGGAATAGTTGTAGCTCAAAAACGTATTTTGTCAGAAAAATATTTATTCAGGACCGTGTAACGTAACCCAATATATATACAATACAAAATACATTCCATGAAAATAAGTTTCTGAGCAAATTTGATTTCGACAAAATATTGTTGTCTAACAACAAAATATATTTGATTTCAAACAGAATATTTTCCAATCATTTCAGACATATTTATATTTATATATATTTATTTGTACTTATATTTCAAACAGATTATGATTATGATTTTTCAAGTAATCTCTAAGGTCATAGCAGTGACATTACAGTAACCCACTTATAACCTACTGTACAGCAGAGCGACATCCACTTGCCCACCTTTTTTAATTCTCTTTTACAAAAATATTGATATTTTCATATATATATAAATATTTAATGTTATCTTACTATGAATTTAACATCAGTCTTCAAAGCAAGTCCTAACAATTTAACATTTCCTTATTGATTCTTCAAAAATGATTTTAATCAACCGGCTAAATTAATCATGGTGAAAAACTGTAAACAGTGTAGAAATACAAGCAATGCTTTAATTGAATCTGCAATTTCACTATGGGCTCTGGCCTAGGGGGCCTCCCCCCTATATACACCACTGGTGGATAATTAACTGTGGAAAGTTAAGTTAATTAAATTAAATTGCCTTCAGTTAAGTTAAAAGTTAACAAAAAAAATTTAACTAGATAAGTTTAAAGTTTAAAGTTAATTTTTTTCAAGTTAAAGTAAATAAAATAAAATTAACTTAACTGAGTTACAAAGCTTCAATATTTTTAAGTCATAAGCTGCCCTAGTATTTTGTTATACACAAACATTTACCAAGACATTTAACACTGTGTAAAAAATTATATTATTATAATATATAATTTGAAAATAAATTTTCAACATCAAAAAAGAGTCGACGAATCAGTATTGTCTAGTCACTATATAAACATTCAACGAATCAATAGTGAGCTAAAGGTCCCTTAAACATGAATGTGTGGCCCGTGATTGGTCCATTAAATCTTCTTTCATTAAATTAATAGGTACATTTTGTATGCAACCAAACATTTCCGAACGAATCATTTTCTAACATTTTATGCTCACCCTGCTACCGCTACGTGTGTATAATACTTATTTTAACCAATTTTTGGTTTGGGATTGGAAATTTGAAATAATAATACATTCGTGCATACACGTTAATATATAATATCATAGGAGTGTATTGTTTATTTTTTCATTTAATAAAATAATCACGTATATATTTTTGAAAGAGTTCATTATAGGTACCAATAGACAGGAATACGCGATAAATGTTACGAAAATGTAAATCCACATTTAAAAAAATATAATCTAAATAGGTAATTAAAATTAAAGTTTATACTTTTCCTTAGTCATATGTATATAATATGCACGATTTTTGAGTACATATACTATTATATAATCGAGTTTATCTACATTTTTAACGCGTATAATAAAAAACACTAAAAAGATTCGTTTTACGACAAACGATGAAATTAAAACTCATTAATAATGTCATTATTAACGAATTTATGATTATAAAGTATAGCAGCTATATTATACCTATATCGTTGTCCTCACTATCCTGTTTATAATCCATATAATATCAAAGTATACATTATATTAAATAATTTTGAAAATTAAAAATAGTGATATTTAAACAATTTTCGAGATATCTAAATACAGGTAACACTTTTCTATATTATACAGTTTTTCGTAATTCTTCGTAATGTGAATATTCTTCTTCTTGCTCGTTATTATAAATATTTGTAATCCCTGCATGCATTTTAAAATATCCCCGAGCAAGCTTATTCTATATTATGTTAATAATTATACAACTGGATGCTAAGTGTTATCATTATTTAACTGTAAAAAATAAAAATAAGGAACTTAAAATATCTTGTCGGTATATGAGGCCAAATTATGTGGTGGTGAGTCACGAATTTACAAATAATCGCAGTTTATTAAATACCTACCTTATTATTATTTAATCATATCATATTATACTTTAACTCATTAATTTTTATATTTTATTTCCTACAGTATAATACAATTGAAAGAGTTTCATAAATAAATAAATTAGTCAATATACTTAAATTTCTATATCAGTACATACTATTATATATTCATATTATATAATATTTAGAATATGTGCAACACAAGTAACAACAAATAGATAAATAATATATAATGTAGGTATAATGTTTATAAGAAAAATAATCTTGCATTGGAAGTGAACATTTATTTAAAATGTCAATTGTTAATTAACTATTTGACATTATACTATTATTTATATGCTCTTATGAATTGATTATTCAAAGTTATACATACCCTGCAATGACATGTTATTGAGAATTTCTTGTTTAAATAAATAAATTCTTACCTATAATTTATAAAGTATATTAACGTCATCACTCATAATATTTATATAACTTTTAATATTTCTAATTACTTCATATAATTATTATAATGTTACTAAATACTTTTATTACACTTAAAAAATTAAATTTGTAATACTAGTATAGTAGTATAGTAGTATAATAATATATAGTGTAATATATTTTTAACTTGTACTTATAGGTATATATAATAGCCAATGTTTTATATATTTTTTACTATAAAATATCTTAATATGTAAGACTCAAAATCCGGCATCTTCTTAAAGTAATTTTCTCATAATAACAAATAACACTGCACAGCATTGACACATTTATAGTATTATAATGTATTAACTACCAATTTTTATATTAGTTAAAATAGTTAGTACTTATTTAGTAGGTAGGTAGGTACTATTGTATTATTATACAGCGGAAGTAATATAATACTATCCCTTATATTTTGATTGCGGTGTTTAAATCTATGATGCTTAAATCAGTTTAAACTAACGTTTTGAAACATTTTATGTGAGTTTTATTAAGCATATGGTCATCTTTTACATCCGAGATTATTAAAAAAACCAAACAGGTGGTTGCCCGAATCGGGCAACCCGATTGCATAGTTTAAATTAGTTGCGCGTAGGAAGATATTTTATTACAGCAATATTGTTATTATAGTGCTACGAAGATGTTTGGCAAATTTAATAGATTTGTATAAAATTATGGTATACAGATGGTATTTTTTATCATACTAATTAACATAGAATAGGAGATCCAACCATTGTTAAAGTGTAGAGCTACTTCTTAATGCACGTACCTACTCATAATATTTTCCTAGTTTTGAAAAAAAAATTAACCCATAAGGCATGATATTTGCAGGATTGTGTGGTAAGACAAGAATAATCTGCAGGTTTTCCTCAATAATTCTACAAATATTTTATTTCTTATATTTTCAAAGCTATAAATCAATTTACCTACTAAGAAAATTCGTTTAGTTGATATACGTGCAACGTGCTACGTGCACTATAAATTTATATTAGGTACGGTACCCATATATATCGTTAGGGCTGTATAATAATTAATTAATTAATTTACACTGCAAGTTATTTATTTTCAACCAAAAATATATTATTATATTATTATTATATTACTTATCAGATTATGTGTCATAATAATTGTTGTAGGAATTCGTTAAACAGAGAAATTTAGTACATTAACAATCCTAAGTCTATAATTCAAACACACAAACACAAAAGAACATGCCATGAAACTACAAAAATCCAATCAATTGTCCACACCTTAGGTAATAAACTAAATTAACTAATAGTGTGGAAAGAACTTGTTTAAAGATCCAAATGGGTGTGTAATTGTCAATGTGTAATGTGTATGTATGCCCATTGCAGTATTAATTGCAAACCTTTTGTACGTTTAGTTTAGGTACCTGCACTATTTTCCAAATTGAGCTACTTTAAATAATTGCATATCATTAAACTAAGTTTTCTAAGAAGTTTTTTTAAAATACAGGGTATGTGTATTATGGGTAGGTTATTGATAGCATACTCAGGGTTAGGTTAGTAAATATGTTATTTAAGTATTAAATACCTAATACGTTCTAGTGTTCTACACAAGTGATGAACTAATGTCAATTCCCCCATTTTTGAGCATAATATATGGGGGTATGGCGTAGCTAGAAATGTATATAGGATAATATGCTCATTATATTATATAATGTATATCTTTGAAGTTGTGATTGAAAAAAATCATTTTCTGAAACAAAATAAATTGTAAATGTGATTTGAATACATTTTTATTTGTAAACATAGTTATTACTTATTATATACAATTCTACACACATACTATATATATTATAAGGGATTTTACTTGTTGTGTACTTGCACATTTTTTTTTATTCATATAAGTAGCGGTATAACGGCATATATATGTTATATAGTAGTAATAGTAGTATCATGTATAGTTAATTTAAATGTTCGCGATGTTCAATTAAAAAAAAATAATACACCATTTATGTATAGCATTATTGAAGAAGGGGTATGGACAAAAGACCTCCTCGGTGAAATTTATCAAGGACCCTTATGATGAGTTATGAACATCATACTTTAATTTTGTATCTGCAGCAATATATAAAACATATTTAAATAGTTATGTAAATTAACAGCATATACATTATACATATATATTAGATAAAGCTTTTAAAGTATAAGTATAAATGTATGATATACCTATAACCTATATGTACATATACATATTATAATATTAAATATAGGTACATATATTATTACCATTATGTATTAATATATTATAATAGAGCATGTAACAAAAAATAGTGAAGGACTAGGCTATCTAATTAATCTAAATTAAATACCAATTGGCAATTACCAATATTCAGAATACACCACAGATATTTCAATGTGTAGGTAATTGCTTTTCTTACATTTTTATTTTCAGAAGATGGTGTAATCTATATATTTTGACGACTATCCTTACACAGTTGTACACACAAAAAGCCGTTGTTGACACTTTGTATATATATATTATAGTTGGTGGTCGTCCAAAGGAGACATAAGTTTATAGTATACTGGGTCACCGAAACCCAAGAGATATTTTAAACGTGTGTACGGTCACGTATATAATATGTATTTATGTATAGTTCAACGTATATTTAATATAATATGCAAAAATAAAAAACTGAACATTTCTCGCTCGAAATGTTAGCATTGTCGTTGATGAAGTTTCAATATGCATGTTTACTCGACTAGATGCACACTATGTATAGTACCTTTATATATTTTATATAATAACTATTATAACTAATAAGGTATATCAAGCCATTATTTTACAATGTCTCATAATATTGTGAGAGTGCACTATTCATCTATATAATATAATGTTTGGCCGGAAGTACAACACTGAGCAAGTTATTAATTTGAATCTTATTATATTATTGTACTATAACTAGCGGTAGTTACCTACAGCAATCGTTGAACATATGGGAATATTTTATTTTACATGCACGTGGTAAACTGCAGGCGAGAAAGCCGAAAGAACTAAGAAGATATATAGGTATATAAATATATAAAGTGTGGTTGTGCGGCGTGAGTGGGTTTTTCTATGCTTATAAACGAATCAAGGCAATTTTTTAGGCTGTCGAAGCTGAATCTCATATTATATAATAACATTGTATCGATTACTACACTGCAGCCTAAAAAAACTTAACAGCCTTACAAGAGATTATCTTGTATATACATCAAGGCTATTATATAGGTATAGCCGTATAGGTAACACAGCCTGTGTTGTAGTGCTCAAAAGTCAAATTGAACACTGATTGCTCTTCTAATATTTTCCGATAGTTAAGGGCTTGAGGAGGTGTTGAGTGGACCTTATAGTAATTTCTCTTATTGAAATAGCTACCCGTATAATATCGTGCTGCCACAATATCCTTTTTGAAAAATGTTTTGATCAAATACCTACGTGGGCTACGTGAAATTTACATTGTTATTTTTCCATCTAATTTGCATAATATATTGAGAAAAAAATAAATACAATCTATTGGAAGTTTGAATTGTAACACTGCAGTCTGCAAAAATATAAAACTATTTGTTAGATCTAAAATTGGACAAAAGGAAAATATTCAAAGTATGTTGTTCTAACTTATTAATAGGTATTTATATATATTATATACCATATTAATTTAGAAACAATACAAGTTGAGATATCTAATATGCATTAGTTTTAATTTTTATCATATATTTTATGTAAGATGACGCCATGCCGAGGAATTGATGCGATGATGCTCTATAGGTACGTGATAAACTGATCAATTATTAGTTTAATAGTTTAAAGTTTAAACAATATTTGGGAATACTAATTTTTAAACGTCTGAGAAGATATTTTACTTCCTTTTTCTATTTTTCCAATTCCGAGCACCTACCTTATATATAAGCTACTCACTAGTATTAAATATATGTCGTATCGAAAACAATAAAACTGTCAACTATAACATAATCGTATTTGGCCTACATAATATTGTAAATTATAATCACATTATACGTACCTAGCTATAAGTTATAACCGTATCAAAATAACAATTTTTTTTAACCAGTTGTCGAGGCCGCCGCTTCGATTTCTTTGCCGAAATCTGCGTGGGCGTCCGTCGCAGCGCTTAACGTCTGCACGTTCATCGTATATCGTAAATCGTTAGTCATCACTCTCGCGACTTCTTCCATAATAATATTTACAACGTGCTCGTGCCACTAACGGCTGCCACAGTATCATCGTACACCTCGCGGTTTTACGCATTTACGTGTACCATAATATTATACGTATTATAATAATAGGTATAACGTTGGTAATTATAATATAGTGCAGATCAGGGGCGTATCCAGAAATTTGTTAAGTGGGGAGGGGGGGGGGTCCAACAGGTAATAATTATTTTTATCTCAATTTGCAGGTCTCCGCATACAAGTAAAGTTAACTTCACAACCAACAGATTAATAATTACTATCATATTTTATGTAGGCAAAAAGCTATAAAATTTGAATAGGTAATGAAAACCAACTTGTTTATAGTGGGTAATATATTAATTGAGAAGTATTTAAAATGTTTTGTTACTTTAATCAGTACTTTTTCAAATAAAGGTATAGCCGTAGAGGTAATTTATAATTACTAAAAGTATAATCTATTAATTATACAATACACATAAATAGGTTCCATAGGATTTTCAATTTATATTTCAATAATCATTACTTATTTCAATTGCATTACTATAATAATAATATACAAATACAATACCCTATATTTAGTCTTCTGTTTTTTTTTCAATGGCGAAGCTATCCACAAAACACCCCTTTGGTGAAGGTATAATAATATAACGGGGAGCACTGCGTGCGTTTAAGCGATTTACCATGTGTCAGATGTGTCCGTGTGTGGGATAAACACCTCCGCGTGCGGGTTCGTTCACACTGCGCAACTTGTCCGCGGGCCGCTTTCTGTACGCGCTCGCGAGTTGTGCGCGACGGCTGCCGGTGCCACAGCGGATGCCGTTTTCGGAGGGCGCCAAGTGGGCAACGTACCGGTCCTCCGTGGGCCGTGGCCATGCGGAGGCGGTCGCGCGGTATTGCGGAGGTGATATTATTATTATATTATATCCTATAACGCCGCTGCCTCGTCCGTTAGCAGCGTCGTCGCTCGCTATCCGATTCAGGTACGCGGTGGCGGCTGTGACGGCGGCGACAAGACGGAGTATGCGCTGCTCTGCTCCCCCGCCGCCCGTCCCACGCGCTAAATGGCTATAATAACGATAAAATATTATAAATATTATATCGCTGTTCCGCCCGGGACAACCGCAGTGCACGTACTGCAGCGGGCCGCATACAGGGTGTCTCACCGGTCGCGTCTGTATGTATTCTACGCTCTACAGTGTTATAATGCCATCAATTATTATAGGTACCTAATGTAAGTATGACAACTTTTAGATTCTGAGAAAGACGGGAGGTTGTCTGTGTTCTGCCATCACTTTTTTCGGCGGGAAAAGGTATTTCGATCATTTAAATATAGCCGCGTATAGTTGCTCATTACGCATTCATGCTTAACCCGTTTCCGACAGTTGGAAAATCGGATGAATATAATATTATAATATATAGAATTGTATTTGATCGAGAGAGGTAAATTATTTTTGTATAACATTTATTCATATATAAATATGCGAAAATAAAAACCACGAAAAACCTCTAATTTATGCAAGCTGCACGGATTAAAGATCCATTTCAGGGTCCTGCGGAACACATGATACTTAAGTTAATTTAATTGCTACTTTTTTACCGTTGTAAATAATTTTATACTATTTATAAGAAAATATATAATAATAATTAATAAGACTATCAAAACAATAATTATGTAATAGGTACTAATGTAGTATATTATACACAATTATCAATTATTTAAACTACAGTACCTATAGTTAGTTACCTCAATACTACCGCAGTAACAAATTGTATTTTAGGGTTAGACTAAGACACTATATATTATAAAATATTGTCACCCCCCCCCCCCTGAATAGGTCATAAACACCTAATATAATATTATATTAGGGGGACGAGGTGGCCGAGCGGTCAACGCGTCGGCTGCGGCGCTGCCGGTTCGGGTTCGATCCTCGACCACTGGGCGGCATTTTTCTCCGGGCAAGTCACGGTGTCCGGAGAACAAGTGCCACCATCCCCCACTCCGGGGCATGGCAGAAACCTACGGGTGCCCCATTCGAAATTCTGCCAAAACACAAACACTTACGTGTAAACCCCCACCAACAAATAAACCCAACCATCACCACCTTACAACCAACTAACAGCTAATGGCCATGGATGCCGGGCTTAAGGATCAATAAAAAAAAAAAAAAATATTATATTAGTTTGTAGGTATCTTATTGTACATGTTATTTATATTAATTATTGAATATAATTCATTAATCACGTACTCATAACTCATTTTTTTACTTATTTACAAACTTTATCATATTTTTTTAATCAAATATCAATGTATTATGACTTTATTGTTAATTTTTCAAGATATGAACACTTTAATAAATTTTTTTAAAATTTATTTTAAATATGTTTTAAAAATAATATAGGTCGCTCGTGGCCGTGACCGTGACCCTCCTCCTTAATACAGACTGCTTGAGTTTATGACACATGTTTTCGATAAAATCAATTTTGGTTTTTTAATAATATATTTGCAATAGTTAAGTTATTTTTGGCATAGCACCTTGAAAGATCTGAAACTGCCGATTTTTATATGCTGGCCATATGTGATATGGAACTAGATATTAAGAAGTGGAAATTTGAAGTAAGTAAAACGTATTTTGAGCGTGTTTTATATAATATATTGTTATATGATTTTTATATTCAACTATTAATTAATAGTTATGACAGGAAGAGAGTAGATGAGTTTATTTAATAGTTTAACTTTATATGTGTATAAATGTATAATAGATGGGTCATTGGTATTTGGTGGGTATAAAGGACTGATGTACGAAGGGAGACACCCCGTATATAATATGCACTTGCATCCGAAGACCCGAATCTTTGGACACTTTAAATTAATAATATGTTATATTATGTTAAATACACAATAATACACAGCAACTCACGCTGTTGTATACTCGCAGACTTGCGTAAATATTATTAAGGCGCGTTCTTGAATATAAAACATATAGGTACACTATTGTATAATAACTATAATATAATAATAATATTATGTATAAGGTACACCATCAAAATATAATGTATGTTGTATATACTATATAGAAACACGCATCACGCGATCCGGGGGCGTAACGATAAAATATGCCTCATGGATTCATATAGATCCATAGGAGCTTTCTATTTTTCGTTTCCGTTTTTTTTTTGGTCGTTTATCCCCCGAGAAGAATTGTCCGTATATTATATTCAATATTGACATGCACGGAAACTCATATCAAATTTCACATATATTATACAGCTGCAGGTATATAGCCAAACCTATATATAAAGCTTAGGCATAAACACTATGGGTCCGGTACACGGTTGAAGTTTTATGAATGAAATATTATCGTAGCGTTTACGTTTACGTATTCCTACATGGAATGTTAAATGGAAATTGATATATATATATATATATATAAGATAAATACTGCAGTGTATATAATTACTAAGTAATAGTGTACAACGTAAATATAATGTAAAGCGTATTAGTACATTAAATATATTATGATATATTTCAATAACTGGAGTGGGTTACATTGTAATGTTTTTCGGGAATGTATTTCATCCCTGAATCATTTTTGTAATCACAAATCACGATAATATAATACTCAATATATTTACCTATACATTTTCCTCAATATCCAGAGATAATTTATAGTTAAAACAATTTATTATGCGACCCCCGGGGGAGAGATAACCGAAAGTCGTAGTTCTCACTCCTCATTTACCATTTACGGCACACTGTCAAACACAGATTTTTCTGAGAAAATTAATTTGTAAAATTGCTCTGTAGCTTTTGAGATAATCATGAAAACCCGAATTTACTAGAGTCTTTATTCTTTAAAGTTTAATGAAGACATTTTGTAATGTAAGCAAACATATTATTATATTATATATAAGCGGGTCTTTGATAAACTTATTTGGAGCTCTATATTTTTCATAAGATTTATTATTTACATGTATAAATAATAATACTTTTACCTTATACTAAAAACTAGAATTAATTGCCAATTGGTGAAAGCTAATTTTGTATATGGGTGGCTTAGCTTCCCTCCTTCAATAGTGCCCCAAGCCCCACAAATGAGCAAACACCATTCTTAATTGATCTTCTAATGGGTTCATTCGTAGGCGACAGTCGTATATGCACGGGTGCAGCGGAAGCTTCATGTGCAGCATCTGCAACATTTTATTGGCCTGTGGGCAATTTATGATATTGTAAAAAAAATCTGCCACGTTATTTTGTATGCCGCATCTGCAATAGTTTGAGCACGATTAAAAATAATAAAACCCCATACTCAGCATCAAGGTGAGGTGACATGTGTCCAATTGTATAAAAATCACTACACTAAGTACCCTGATTTTTTTATACTTAATTTAATTTTTGAATATGATTGTAATTAAACCAATACTCATACAATACCCTATTTGCAACTATAAGCAACTATTGAATTATCTCGTACGTAGTGGGATGTATGTTGAAAATCTATATATTTACTCTCATAATATCGTATTAATATTTAACGAGAAAGGAAAAGTAATCAGCATTTAAATTTCTAATGTTAATTAATATTTTCTATAGGTATCCATATTTAATAAAATAGGTAACATAATATAAGATCTAAAATTATAGGATAATTAACATTTTGAATCGTTGCGTTGTTTGTTATGTGCATTAATGCGTAGACATATTATAAATCAAATTTGTGGCGTGGGCAAACATTTGTTACGTAGGAAGAAGGCAAAAATCAAAATAATTATTTTTCTAGACACCATTTATTTAAAGTATCTTGCTTACCTACCAAATTATATTTTCTGTAATAAAGTGTTTATGAATGAATGTATAATATAAATAAAAGGTATCCTACTTTTATGCATAGTATATATAATAAGCCATAAGGTGTAGTTGTATACTACATAGAAAGTATTATATTTTTAACCTTCAGCCATACATTTATTGAAATATTGTTCGTAAAAAAATCTATTATTTAACTTAATTTGTTAAACTTCAGTGTTCTTTTTGAATTGTTTCCAAATTGTTTGTATGCTCTATTCATTTCTAATATTATTTGGAGCATAATAATTGAATTACTTTAGTATATTAATATTATTATGACTTTAACAACTAATATAATATAATAGTAAACACACGACACACAAAATGTGCAATATATTATCATACAATATGTGTACTGTGTATATAATATATTTAGATACAGTAAATGTATTAAAAACAACGGAAATGGAAACTAATCTCAATAATTTAAACTTGCACGAAAACTTCAAACAGATATCTTCAGGTATATAATATACGTTCCATGTGCCCTACCATAGTACTATTATATACTTATACGATTATATTTTTTTTTATAGCTTGAGTTCGCCGTTCGGTAAGTTATTAGTGCTCCATCCGGCCGCCACCGCCGATATGGCTCGGGCACGCCTAAATCGTTTATGCCCACAAATAAAATGCAATTTAAGCAAGATTGCTGCATTGTGTTTCAACATTATATTTTAGAATATCAAATAAATATATATAATATACAATATTTTGACTAGATTGTTGCAGCATAATGGTTTTTAAAAATAAATAGTTGTATAATACCCAATGGTGGGCATTAACTTGTTAAAAAGTTAAAGTTAAGTTAAAAAGTTAATTTTTTTTTAACTTTTTAACTTAACTAGTTAGTTTTTTTTGTTTTTAACTTATTAACTTATTCAGTTAAATTTTGTATTGTTTAAACTTAACTTTTTAAAGTTAATTATCATTATTGTACAGCTAAGTTAATTAAATTAAATTTTTATCATGTGGAACCAAGAGACAAAACTCATTCTTTCTATTTTGCCATTTTGGTAATTTATTTTTCTAATAATATAATATCATCAATTCATAATAATCAAGTTATATTATAATCTATAGGTACTATAGTAAAGACTAAAGAGTAATAATTAGTATACTCTCCTTGTATCGACTGGCTATTTTCAGGAATTCTATTATTTAATTATTTAATATTATTTAATGGTATTGAATAATCCGATTTTTGTTTTATCTAACTCTCCAATTCCTAAAAACAGGTTTAAAACTAAATATCATAGTCTTTAAAAGGATATCATTATATCAATAATATATACTGGTTACTGGTAAATACGACAATTCCAATAGACAAAACAAAAAGTCGTCCGAGATATTTATAAATTATAATTTATATTGCTGTATTCGTTATAAATACAAATAAACGTATGAGATTAGAAAATAACATTATCGAAATAAATATGGAAACAATTTTTGGTAGGTATTATACTATTATCATTATTCATTGATTTTATTTTAATAATAGACTATTATAATGGTACTAAACGACAAATATTTAAAAACAGCCTATACCTATTAATATTATGACTTAAAAAAAAAAAATTAACTTTTTTTTAACTTAGTTAAGTTAATTTTATTTTCCATCTTAACTTTTAACTTAACTAGTTAAATTTTATTTTTTTGTTAACTTTTAACTTAACTGATGGCAATTTAATTGAATTAACTTAACTTTCCACAGTTAATTATTTTCATTAACTTGCCCACCATTGATAATACCTATACTATAGTATATACATAATAGGTACCCTACAAAGTTGTGTACTAAAATGAATTGAGAATTGTATACTACTTCACATATATATCAATATTATATTACAAATTAAATATTTTGGAGGTAACATTAAACAAAACAATTATTTTATAATAAGTATACATTAAAAAGATAACCACAACAATAGTTAATATTCCTGTATGGACACTACAATAACGAGGAGTAGATAGGAATATACTATACAGTTTACAGGTACCCACCTCCTATATATCCACTACCTATATATGTTTTTTTTAATTTCTGAAGAATTAGAAGTCAGATTGACAAAAGACTGACTTAGGGCTCTCGCTTTAAATTCAAACGGACAATTCTCATACAGCAGACCACATTTACTTCGGCCAGTTTTAAACCAAAGCTCCCAATCCTCACCAAACTTATAATATACTAATCTCTTTTTGAACCTATTTGGACATATGTGATCCATAATTTGGGGCTGTGCAAAGCCATCCCAAGTATGCACCATGCCATCAGGCATCAATAACTAATAAGTATTCCAAATTCTAATCAATCACTCTATGCGTGACTACACATGATAACTAATGCAGTAAAGCTTTTTTGTTATTTTAACCAACTAAATACTGACTTTAAAACCTAACCAGTTAACTTAGCCACCAAACATTTTTTTAAATTTTACTCAAAATGAAAAATCATTCAAACTCGTTACTATACCGAATTGTATCAAATACATTATTAATCCTACTTATATAGTATTTACTAAAGAAAAAATATTGCATACATCTACTAAAATAGGTAGTAAATAATTAAACTAAAATTATATTTTAAAAGTGACTTAAAAAAAACACGTTTGATTCTATCACAAAATGGTAATTTCCCTTCTCATAGGTATATATTTTATAATTTTTTATTTTGTTGTAGGTACTTATTTATTAAAAGCAACTTATGATTATTAGGTATGCTGAAGAATTTGTTGAAAATATTCTTTTAATAAATAATAATAACCAAAAAAATATATATTCACTAGATAAAATCAGAATAAAAATCATTGAAGTACTGACATATCACATATATCCTAATATACAAGTAAACAATAATATTTTGTGTTTTTAATGAGAGATCAATAAATGTATTGTCTTTAGTACTTTTATGTCTGTCAAAAATTTGTGTTTGTTGTTATAATTTATTTTAAATATTGTTAGGGTTTATAAATCGTAAGTAATATTTAACAAAATAAATTAATCATTTCAATAGGTAAGTTTTATTGACTTTTGCAATTTTAGAGGTGAATAGAAACACAGCCTGAGGCCCGTAAATATGTTTTACATTGGCCAAATTATAAGAAAAAAATAAATCCATTTTTGTTAGAACTTTTTAAGATCAAAAGCAAGTGAGAAATATAAAGGCATAGTAGGTAAGTGGTTTTCCAGAAGTCAGGGGAAAATGTTTACATTTTCATTTAATGAATAATTTTGATAACTATTTCCAGTACCGGTAATAATATATAATATAATATGGTATATAGTCATACAGTCCGCGAAATATTTAAAAAAATATGTTAATCATATTATATTCATACAGCATGTCAGCATACAATAGTTACATGCGTAGGCTGTGTAAAGCAGTTACGTCGCATCCAATTTTTCATTGTTTACAAGCACGGTTATTTGAAATGAATATTCTAATTATTATACAATATTATGCCTAACAAAATATTCAATATTTATATATTATTATTAAATTGGCATGTAAAATGTAGGTATAATATTATATTTTTTTTTTAAATATATGTTAAGACCAATAATAAATGGAACTTTAATTTTTTTATTTTACGTTCATATAGTTGGTAGGTAGTTATTTATTTTTAATATTTGGAGTAGGTACATTAATATTATGTGTCAAGTAATAAGTGATTCATGAACCACTAAAAAGCATAGATTTAAATTTGTTTATTTAATTTTTCTTTATAATTATTTTTTTGTGTTATTTATGTATATGTGACAAAAATATTTTACTATTTTATCATAATTAAAATATAAATATGACAAGTTAAAATGGTCCGATGAACAAAAAACTGAGAAATTTACTAACAGCTTTTTCATGACAGTTCAATTATTTTGACGTTTACCAAAAACGATAAATAACTATTGCTGCGCCATTAAATGATTAATGAAAAAAACCTGAGAAGTCGCTCTCTGCTGTATTGAAGGTATCCAAAACCAATGTACCTCGGCAATGAGTAGGTCACATTAACAATGGATGTGTTGAGTTTAAATTTATAGATTACATATGAAAACAATTTTACAGAGTGTAGATTATATTATTTTTAATGATATTTTTATATTGGTATAATGTATAAATAACTCTTAAGTTACCTATTATTCAAACTATTTTTGCAAACAAAAAAACATTTTATCATACATAAATTGAACAAAAAACTAAAAAAGACGAACATTTCAAATGTATATAAATATCACAAAAGAAGCTGAAATATTATGAAAATATTATCATCTCTAGAAAATTGAATAATAAATATTTGGTGAAGAATATTCAAATACATAATTATTCATTTGTGAATTACAAAATGAACCAATTACTTATTAGTGTCTTAGGTAAAATTAATTGTGAAAGTATTAATTTTTTTTTACATTATAATATTATATAGTGGTACACACTACACAGGTAGTGGCTTTTGCTATTTTGTTACCTAGTGAATAAACTAAATTAGATTCCTAATTATCTAAGCTTTAAGATCTTCCCAATAATTTTGTATTAGAATAAATGTATCAATAATTTGTGATATATATCGTTATTAGTTATTACTACCAGGCGTGGATCTAGAACTCTGATTAACCCCCCCCCCCCCCCACAAGAAATATCCTTCAGAATAATACAATTATAAATAAATACTTAATATACAACATTCCTAGATCAGAGTCTGGTTATTACTTATTTGTTTCTATGCATTGTTTTTTTTCGAATAATGATAATAATATGTCAAATATTATAATATATAAATATTAATACCTATAATATTATGATATTTTAATTTGTTATAATGATTTAGTTTTACATACCTGATAAATGTATAACTTTATAATTAAATATTTATGTAAATACTCAAAGTATAGGTAGATTTTATTGTACAGACATTACCTATAAATATTAAATTACTAAATAAGAATGATGTATAGTTTTTTTTTTAATCTCATGAAAGATTAGGTATTGGTTTTTGTTGTTTTAAATATGATTTACTAAACCATAGGTACGACATAAAGTGCTTGATTAATAGTTTGCATTCTCTTTATTTTAAAGACCTCCTGTAGTCTAAAAACACTTCAGCTATAATAATTTTGATCGGTTAACTCAATCACTCGTCGCTTAACATTCGCCTACACTAAATCATTGATCACTTACAATCAAATATGTATAGCAATAAGAATATTGATTAAATATCACTCAATCGAAATCCTTCCTTTTATTATATTATTTTAGTATACTGTTATAACTTAATTTTTATGGAGAACCTACGATACATTCAACTTTTACTATTTAAGACACATGTCAAGTAGGTATTCATATCCCGCATATAATAAAAATAATAAAATAAAGCGAGAGGTACACTGAAGGCGTGTACTTAAAGTAGGTACCTACCTCATTTTGGCACTTATAGTGGCGTATAGATTACTTATTTTTACGGTCAGCCCATTTCACCATGGACTAAGTATATGATTTTAATTTTGAGTTTGAATATCAGATTTATTTATTCATACCTACTTAAATGTTTAATTTTTACATACAGAATCCACTTGGATGCTTTAATTTATTATTTTATATAGGCGCGTGTGACGTGTATTTCGTCGTACCAAATACCAATAGGTAAAATACTATAACTGTATATATTTTAAAGTGATGATTCACTGTATTAAAAATTGACTTATAGCACAACTATCATCACACTTGCTGATTAATAAATCATATTAGGTGTTAACAATTTTCTAAACTAAATACTATAATATAATATTATCTAGAAATCATTTTTAAATGTGGTATGTAATCATATAAATCATTTTAACTGTATAGTAAAAAATAAATTAATATATTATTAATAAATTATATCATAGTAGAAGACTTAATATTACTATATTACTTAAAAATATATAATATTATTTTAAATGTTATTGTAGAGTCCGAGTGAATATGTCGTGCTATAGACCCCGTCCGGCACATACAAGTTAGTTCTCCGGTACTAAGAAAGGAATATCTGTAAAATCTAGACACTCCGTAATCCCCTGAAAGGCTATAAGAACATGACATGACATTGTCATACACTGATACTAAAAGACCAACAGTCTCGAGACGTCTTTGTGGACGTTAATAAGTTATCCTTCTTCGCCCACAGTTCTTAACAGACCATCGCATACCCGATAATTTGAAATGTAGTAGGTCATCATATAAATTATTACACGATAGGCACACCTACATAGTATATAAATATAATACATTATTGTTGTATTTGCATGCGTTTTTAATTAATATTTAGTTTTAGGTCTTTACATTGTACCTACGGCTCACCACAATGGGTTTTATACAGTGCACGCACTTGTAGTTCAAACAATAAGGTAGTATTAACTATTAAGTGTAAGTTTATGGTATTTTTATTATTATTTTCGTAATCGGAATGGATTTGGAACGCAGCAGCGTATAACCAATACGTTTTACTGCTTTAGGTAGGCACCTAACGGTCAGAACGATTACAAGGAAAAGAATATTATAAATGTGGTCAAATCATTACCCGGTGACGGGACGGGCCTCGACGGTCTTTATTTGCTTGTGATTTTGTCGTCATGTGCGTGAGGGCTATATAAAAAAAAATACGTATCTAGAATACGATCTGTCGATCTCATATTCTGCCGAATCATATAAACACCAGGCGAGTGTGATATGTTTATTTGCGGATTTGCGTGTTCATCGTCGTAGTGTCACACATGACACCTGTCAAGTTACAGGGATGTGCTCACGGAGGGGGGATTGACGATAAGGGTGTCTTACCCTCCCCACCCTTTGGATTTTTTTTTTGATTTCTCATCATTGTTAAAATGTAAATTCATGTTTTCAACATTCTTTTAGGTATAATTATTAATTTTTCAAATTAAGTTGATTGATAACAATAATTGATGTGATAAATTAGTAATAACTAATAAAGAATATTTACCGCCATCTTGGGATTATTTACAATAAGATTTTTTACTAATAAGTAATAACATAAATATATACTTATATAGTTATAAACATACAGTATACAGTTATGCAATCTCTTCTTACACACAATTAATGTTATGTTATTATTAATTATTAGTTTTCCCAACAGTTAGGTAGTTAATTACAAGCACTTGGAGAGTGCAGGTAAATGCATTTATACTATTTTTGTTATACGTGGTCTGAGGAAGTCAAAAGACGCTTATCACTCCCCCCCTTCTTCAAAAAAGTCGAACACGCCGCTGTGGGCCTGTGTGAGTAATAAAGGTTTGTGAAAATATAAATCGTACACCATGGGGACCGAATTTGGTAAAGGGACCATGATGACGGGCGAACCAACTACTGCAGTACATGACATCCGGCGCAGCACCGATGGATGGAATTAGTGTTTTTTGGGGGGAGCGTGGAGGCCAGCTCTTAGACAACGATTTACAAAAAACCCAATATCTAACATTAGTCCGTATTCATTTACAAACTTAAAATGCCTGGCTCATGGTTGCATAAACGATTAATACTAACATTTAATGAATCAATAGTGAGCTATAATGGTCCCTTAAATATGATTTAGTGGTGATGATTAACTGAACATTAAATTAATCAATTTGTTATGCGCCGGGGCATGTGCCAGTTTTTAGTTTTAGCAAAAATATCTACAATATCACATATTTATTGTGATTATAAATATCAATGTCTCTACGTGCATTTCTCACAGCCTATCTCATCAATCATTCTTGGATAATTCATAACTCATAAGACATGTTATTACTTTCCTTAGAGTTGAAAAACTTCTTTCTGTAGAAGCGACGCTTACTAATAAAGTTGCCAATACATAGAGTCATACCTATTGAATTCAGAATTTAATAGAATTGAGAAATAGATAGTTTTGGTCGTGGCCCCCTCATCTCTATCCACCGGAGCTGCGCTGCGGCTGCTCATCGCCCACCCTGATGGCCGGAAAAACCGACTGGTAGAAGAAATCCTACATTCCTACAGCGCCGAGTCGTGCTGCTCAATGTTCGGGTCAGGCGGTCGGTCGCGTCGCGCAAAGTCCAAATATGGCGTTTGTCTTGCCCTGCGAAATAATACACAAACCGAACCGACGGACTGACGGACGGGCGCGCGTAGCGGTGGCGGCGGCGGTATTCTCGTCTCGTTTTGTTTTTACTGTTTCTCTTTCCGACGCGTCGCGCATGCGCCAACGCCGCAACGTCGTCGGCCGACCTACGGGCCTCGGCTGAGGTTAGTTTAAAAGAGCACTCGTCATCGTGTGCGCAGTCCAATACGCGTCCGCAGTCCGAGAGAAAAAAGTACATCCATCGGTCGTATTCCGTTTTTCGCTATTTTTCCCCTCTTACCGTACACCTGTAGATACAGAATTCAAACGCCGACCGATCAGCACCGTCAATTTAATTTATTGTTCACATATTTTAACACGCATGTGTATAATAATATAAATCTTATAGTAATAATATAATATAAAATCGACGAGTGCGACGCGCGTTTACAGATAACACGGTTTGTCCGTCTATATAGTCCGTATCAAAACACAGAACACCACACACACACATACACACACACACACACACACACGTAACATAAATCATCGTGTCAATAACGCATTGCGGTGTAGTATCATTTGTCGTCGCCAACATCGTCGTCACCGTTCAAGTAAAACTCGAAAAATGTTAACAAGTCTCGTTTGATATCTACAGTCTACACGAAGGGACCTGACCACTCTTCCGCCGCCGATCTAATCGTCCGGAGAGAATCCGTAACCTGCCCGCCGACCACCACAGCCGGTGTTCTCCACACGTCGTCGTCAAACAACAAAGTTTCCATGAAAATGACGGAAATGAACGCGGTCAACACGCAGAGCATTGCCGACTATTTGGCGCAATTGCTCAAAGACCGCAAACAAATCACCGCGTTTCCAAATATGTTCATGCACGTCGAACGGCTTATCGACGAAGGTAATTACTAATATCACTATGATTTTTAAGCTTATTATTGCGGTACTCTTACGCCACCACCGATCGTTGATTAGTTGGTCATTCGGTACCATAGTATCGTTTCCTAATCGACTGAATTCGCGTTTAAAACAAATAATAATGTAATTTCCTAGTCCGCCCATTGACATTTGGCGCCGCTCGATTAATTATTAATATATTTGTATTATTTTTGTATTATTATCATCATCAACATATTATTTTATGATCAACATCACCATCATCCGTTCTCGCCGCCGCCTCGTGATAAGAAGTGATCTCAGCTGATTTTTAGTGTCAGCGGCGGCCAGCGCGCGTTTTTAGTTCTCATTTTTGTAGGTCGCGCGTTTTTCGTCGCTACCGTCGCCGCCCGATAAACATATCGTGTCGGCTCGGGCACGCTAGCCGGCGGGGGTAGCGGCGAGCATCTCGTTTTTCCCGTTTTGCTCTCCGCGTAAGCCCACTCCACACACACACACCCACCCGAGTCTATTTTCGTCGTCCACGATTCCCGGTGCCCCGGCCATCCGTCCTGTCCACGCCGATGAATAAATAAATATAATCGTAAAACACCGCGTCCCGGGGATCACTCGCTACCCTGGACGAAGTACCTTCTTTCTTTACACGCTCAACTAATATTGTGAAGAAAAAAAGGTTCGGTCTCGTGTGTTGAGATTTTTATGTGTGCGGGTGCGTATGTGTGTGTGTTTACGATCTAGCTTAAGTGAAGGCCGCACGCGCGCTCAAAGACGTTGCCATTTAGGAGCCGCCGCCGGTCCGTGTGCGTGTGTGTGGTTGTATGTGCGCGCACGGATTCGGTTTCACGACCGGAATGCGGCGGCGGCGGCGTCGACCAGCCGTGGTGGTGGTACCACACCGCTGGCCCACGTGCTCTACAGGTGCCGCCGCCGAGCGCTGCGCGATCTGTGCACCTGTGCGCAGGGATCGTGACGATGGCCCGGACGGGGACAGGGCCTCGCCCCGGTTTGGGTCAACCGTACAGTTGCCTGTGCTCGGTGCTAGCCTGTAACTCGTGAATCGCTGACGTCCTGCCTGGGCTGTCCCCGAAAGGGTTTTCCACACACATGGGAGCGCGCGTTGTGCAACAAGTGGGCATCAAAACTGCACCCCGCTTCACCTCGAACGCTCCGACTGACGCCTTAAAATGGGAACGCGTACAATAAAACCGCACAACGTTGTTTTACATATTATTATTATTATTGTTTTCCGCCGTGCCTCGAGTGTAAAAGAACATAGTCAACACAAATACGAGGCAGCGGTGGTGCCATAAATTATAATATTATACTACGTTAAAAATGTATATTCGCATCGTTATTATTAATTATTATTGTTATTTTTTCCGTTCGTTATTATTATAGTCTTATCCCGAAGCAGTTGGGGGTGTGGTATTTCCTTTGTCACGTGTGTGATAAGATCGGTGGCTGCCGTGGGAAAAATAATGATAATGACATACCATTTATGGATGAAACACTTTTTTGTAATTTTTACGGTATAAACCAAATACTATAAAGTTTTAGTATTCTGTCAGTATGGGTTAGAAAACTATTAAGTCATTTGAACTGTTGGTTTTAAAATACTTTTAGTGCCACTGTGATTGAGAAACGTCAAAATAAACTAAAATTGTATACGGCTGCCTCATGGCGTCTATGTTTTACTAGAATACTCGAATACCTGATATACAAATAAATAACATGTGCCCCGGATTTATCCAAAAAATATTTCAAAATCATAAGATAAAAAAAAAAAATCATTACCGTTCTTGACCTCAGGTCCTCCACTTGGTTTTACAAGAATGTCTTGGATACCGAATATAATAGTTTTTGTCCAAGAGATATCGTAAATGGGGCTTACGAACAGTCACGGTATTGAAATGTGTTCTTTTGCTCGTGGTAAATATTATAATATATTTATATATAGCGTTTGCTCACTATCGAAAACGTCCACGAACGTCCAAGAGAGTACAACGCGTGTATTCGTATTATGACCAACGCATGACTCAAAACGGTCGACAGTGCTCACGCGTCGTGTGCTTTGTATACGACTGGTGACTGGCGATATGCTAAAAATGTGTGATTAATTCTTATCACAAACGTAAATGAAATGTTATTTCATTTTTATTTATATTATTACACTTGTTTTTTTTCTATTTTCTTCGTAAATATCTTCGTTTAAAAACACACTTAACATCGAAATTGCCTATTGAGCAATTTAAACAAATTAAAATAATCGAATTTATATTATATGATTACTATAATTCAGTATTATACTATTATACTATTTTATATTTCCTATATTTTTATACACAGTCATTCGACCGTCATCCCATCTTGTTAAATCGCAATAAATACCTCAAGTAGTTTTTTACTCGATAATATTATCATCGTTTCTCGAAGAACAATGTTTTATTATGTTAGAAAAAAAATCATACACGTTCCAAGGGGATTCGTTGACTGTTTAGTGTTTATAAATACAGAATGTGTTGACAAATTCAAAATGACGTCATGTTTCATTAAATTAATTAATTTAGTATCGTACATTATTAAGCTTCTTTTAAAAATGTATCCATAAATCTAAAAAACTGATGTGCAATATTGTTATGGTATTGGATTAGTTATTTATACTTCTTTTAATAACTAATAAGTAATATACTAAAAAAAAATTATGCCGAGTTACAATTTGTAAATATTACACATTTTCGTTACAATAAGTTACAACAATACCTACATGGCTACCTATATTATTTTTGTCTTTCATTGACATATTTCTTGTTTTAAATGTATTTTCATTATCATTTTTCACATATAATTATATTTTGGGTTTTACTTTTTTATCGTTAAGATATATAATTTTATACAATATTATCCGTACCTTCCTTTTTAGAGACAAAAATTATAGGAAGTTAAAATTTGTTTTGTATAAATAATAAATACCAAAATGTACCCAACATATCAAGTTACTTATGCTGTAAATATTAAAACAAATAAATATTTGATTTAGGTACCTATATATATATTATACATATTATATATATCATACAAATCGTTAAAGTAGACTAATATAATAATATATATTTAATGATATTATTTTTGTTCTAGTTGTATCGGGAGTTAACATATTTTATTATTCAATACATTTTTAAGATGTATATTGTGTAAAATAGTTAATTTTACTTTTTATAGCTTAAAATAATATGTTATCGTCAAAATTCATTCGAGTGCAGCACAGTGCTGGTTAGTTTTATTCTATTGCAGTTACGTGTCTGTTGTATCTATCAATGTTTAAGTGGAATAGATAAATAATTGAATAACGATGGAAATTTTCAAATTGTCACAAAAAATGTGGATAATACGAAAATCTATTCGGTTATTACCTTTGACCTCTATGATTTGCTTTTTAATTTTGGTTGGTTTTTCTTATATAAATTAGGTAACCTAACCATGTCCATTTGAATTTATTATGTTGCAATTTACATGATTTATGTTTAAGAAGATTGAAGAACCTTTTTCTTAAAATCAATTATTCAGAGAAAGTATAATTGTAATATAGTATGCTTGATGAATAAATATTATCATAATTTTGAGTGTTTTTGCCTTTTTGGATGATACCTGTATAATATATCGTTATGATTTGTGTTGTGTATTTGCGTGTATTTGTGTTCACCCCGGAATTTTGATGTCGCTTGAGATGAATATTGTAGGTATATAGATAGGCGAGACCTCACCGAATTCCAGCTTTCTAATCCAATTCGATGTGAAATAAAGAGGGGCCTAATTTGTATCTTTATTTTTATTCGTACTACCTACGTTTGACAAATGCGTTTTACGTGTTTCGTCACGGGAAACACGTCTTGTACGTTATTTTATAATATAATATCATAAGATAATTGTCAAAAGGATAGAGTGCACGCATTACAAAAAAAAAATATTAACGATAGCGTCTTACGATATACCTACTCATAATACATACTTAGTTTTCGGTATTGTGGGCGAGTTGTGTATGGATAATGTATATAGGTATCTATATATATATAGATTTATGTGTGCATTTAATATATATTAATAATATAGTGGATGTTTGACGGTGTAAAATGTATAACATGTAAAGTAACGACCCGATTTGCTCACAGTCGACTCTATGATATTAATAATTGTTAGTTATAATATTATGTTCTCGGGGACGCCATCGCCGCATGACGATAATACATGAATGTCGACCAAAGCTATACGGGACCGCGAGATCAGCGCGGTTCGTTAAGCCGCGGCCGGAGGCTGTACACTACGTACAGAGGTGTTCGCCGTAAGATACGTACGCAGTTGATTGTGTACGGAATATATTATAATACGATAATATTATCTAGTGCGCAGCAATTATATGTTTATATGTAGCGAACACGGTTTTTGCGGTGCGGTGTACCTACCTACCTACCTAACTATACCTACACAATACTCGTCGACTGACGAAGACGGTGGTGCTGCGAGTGTAATGTGTCGTGACGCGCACATGTCGCTGCATTTCGAAAGTTACACCAGCTAGTCGTTTGATCTGGGTTTTCTTAACGCTCGAAAAAACAAGTCGACGGCCGTTCAATTTTCTGCGCCATTTGTCGCGTCCGTCGGCCAAGCCTTGGGACCTATCATTAGGAGGTATTACACAGGAGGTGACATTTTCCGGAAACGCTCGTCGTCGCGCATAATATTATACCGCTTCAGCTAGGGCGAAACTGACCCAAGGCTGTTGCGTTTTGTGTTCTGTTCAGCGGCGACGTTGCAGTTTTTCGCCATCCCGCTGATTTGAATAATACGCCTCTCAATAATATTCAGTGGTCGTGTGTTATTATTATCGTTATACGTCGTTATATATTATAATATAATATATCTGTCGAGGATAAATTTTTATAATGATACAAAACGCGTTCGTGGCGGAGGTCGGCAAAATGTGTTGTCCGTGAATAACGTGAAAAGAAACCGAATGTTCCTCCGTATAATATGTGATTCATTCGTTTCAAGAAAACCTCGTTGCACAATATTTTGCTTTTAGAGACCCCCTTCGTAACGTTTTTTACTCGATTTACGGTTGTCTCGGTGCATGAAGTGCTACAGGTGTCTTGTGCACGCGCACACCCTTTGGGCGCCGACCTACATTACAAGTGCATCCCCACCCTCAATCACCGTTTTTTTTCCCGCTTCCGCTCCCCGATGCAAATTTCATTCGCCCTTGGTTGATTCGCATTCACACTGCTGCAGCACGTTGCACGTATATTAATGTATTATTTATAGTCATTATTCTCGTTGATTATTATTATTGTTACCTGGATGCTGCAGCAGTGCAGCACATGGGATATTATCTCGGGAGTCATATGTATAGTATTAGTATATAACGGTGATAAATGATAATAATATAAAAATATGTCTATGAAGATTGCGAACCTATGTGTCACAACTCCATAGGTCGGTGCACATATGTGTGTATATAATTTTCAACAAACCAAGTGCCACTGACCTGCATTACTATCTATGGATGTGGTTTGAAAGTTCTCGGCCTCCTCCGCCGCCGCCTAAGCCGTCGCCAGTCGCCACTAATGTCGCCAGTTTCCATACTCATATAATAACCACCAGATGTGCGTCGCTCGACGGTACCGCGGTGCTTTCACACGATCGCATTTCCTTCTTTATGCTGTGAAGTCATCACCATATTATTGAAATTTCGGACTTCAAACATCCCTATTTAGGTGCATCATTCGGTTATGAATAGCTAGATAAATTGCATTTTAGATCTGGCTCAAGAGAGAAACTACGTGAATCGTTTATTTTCCATAGAATACTTTTTTTTCGTAAAGGGTTCAAAAGTTCCGATAGGGGTCTACAGTTGACTCGCATATGGTATAGGTATGATGTCACATTTTATTTTCTCTGAATGACCTAATAGTAGTTTCCTTATTGTGCATTTTTGAAAATTATGTATAGAAAACGAGGTTGCAGAAAAAACAGTAGAAATCACGGTTTAAACTTAATCCTCTAAAAGTAATTTTTTAATGCAAATTGCAATCGTGTAAGTACCAGCATTGTTTTGAAATATGTTAGATCAGCTAATACCATCTTGAATTAGGTGAAGCTATAGGTTAAACTGCATCCAGTCCGGCTTTTTGTATGTTATATTATGTACATTCTCGCGTTGTTTTGTTTGTATACGGTACGACGTTCGATAATCTTATTCTGGACACAAAAAACGACGCTACACCGACGACGTAAATCTAAAATGGCTGATAATGATAACAATATTATAATATTATGCACCAGAAAATTATTGGTCGTCGTTTGTCTGGTCGCTGTACCTATATATTATAATAATATACCTATTATATTAAATATATATAATACAGATACATAGGCTATAGTGTAATACAAGGTGCGCAGTGGGTGTTCACGTATAGCCCGGAGCGTTTTGATATATTATTTTAACGAGTGAAAAATTTGTTTTGGCTGGCCCACTTGCCAAAAAAGGGACTGGTCACCGAGCCTGTAATTTTCTAGTGTCCGCGATTGGAAACCGCACAAGAAACCGGAATTTATATTAGGTATATGTGTATGTATAATACT
The DNA here is from genome assembly GCA_949089665.1 of Macrosiphum euphorbiae. Lineage (NCBI taxonomy): Eukaryota > Metazoa > Arthropoda > Insecta > Hemiptera > Aphididae > Macrosiphum > Macrosiphum euphorbiae. The sequence continues at coordinate 28,109,511 of CARXXK010000004.1, read as the reverse complement.
TGACGAGCGAATCTCATCGCCGCCGCTGCCGGATGACTAGAATGGAGTTTTTTCGACGTCTGAGTAAAAGTCTTAGTGTTACGCGACATAATTAAATTTCATAATATAATATATATTATATTAAAGTGTATTATATCCTGTGCGTCCATGTTTTTGCCACTGATACATGCATTATTTTGTATGCTGTACACCTGCCTTTTGAGTACTTACTATTAAATTAATTTCAAAGTTGTAGTTATTTTTGAGTAGGTATGTAAAAGTATTCGCGTTATCAGATTAAATAATTGTTTAATCAGATTTATATGTAGGTACGTCAGTACAGTTTTCGATAAATAGGTAAAAGTAAATTTGGTGACTAATTTTTATTTATTCGTGTTTTTTTAATTTGTTCCTCGTTCATAAGGTTATTATGCGCACACGTGACTCGTCCATTATAAATCGGTTAAAAAACCATGTGGTTAACAATATCTTTTTTTTAAATGGCACATCTTGATTGGCTCTATATATTAACTAGTATTATTATACATAAACATGTAAAACATATATGATATATTATAAACTATGGTATACGTATCTAACTTATTGTTTCTCTTCAAACACGTTTTACAGTAAAATGTCATAGACGTAAGTTGTTATATGGTATATTATATGTATTTATGTTTAATTTTCACGCTCGTATCTATTATGTGTCCAACAATTTTCGTCGTTTCAAATGAGAATAATATTTCTGTGTAAACGTTTACCCCATCCCTTTGTTTTATAAACGGGTATAATAAGTACAGCACGACTGCACGAGATTTATGTCGTTTGCTTCAACGACTCAAGAACCGTTAGTAGGCTTCATGTGATTTGTCAATAGTCATCACACGTATAGCGCTTAAATACATTACCATCGTATACGGATGGGAAATCAATTTCTGGGAACTCGTGGCCTTGGGTGCGGTGGGGGGCAATGTTGATCGTCGTTTAAAACCAATTTGTACATATGTTTTTGTGTTTGAACTCGGCCGTAATTGTTCATTTAATTTAAAAATAATTGTATTCCGCCATTTGTGATATTCGTCCAAGCAACAATAGCAGTAGCAGTAAAACACCAATAGACCATATGTTTGTTGATTATTGTGATTTTTTTATGTGCAGTCCTTCGACCGCCGCCGCCGTCCCACAGTCTTGTTAAATCGCGATAAATCCCTCAAGGCTTTTTCTTATGTACGCGAAGCGGTTTCATGCTCGATAAATATTATCGTTTCTCAAAGAACGGTTTTGTTTTATATTTCGTTAAAAAAAACACTATGTACCGAGGGGATTCGTCGTCCGTTTATAAATAAAGAGTGTGTTGAAAAAGTCAAAATGGCGTCACAGCAGATGCCAAGTGCATCGCGTCTATTCTTGGACCTGGCGTCTGCATTGCGTGTGTGTTTTCTCCCCTTCAAAGGACTCTACGGTGTATACCAACGCATCGAAGGTTGAAAAAAAACACTCGGAAGCACACGCGCGCTCTCGTAATAATAATGTACCCTGTTACGAAAATAACAAGTTTTTGGTCAACGCCCGCATACGCAGTAAATTATTAGATCAATTCAGTATTATTAATACCACCCCGATGATGGGGGTTGCTTAATTTTTCACCATGTGCGAATACCCGTACGACCATAAATAATTAACGTCCATTAGTATTTTTCATTATTATTAACGACAATATAATAACAATTTGATAAATAATAACTACGACATCAACTTACACGTATGTCGTATTTATATATGCATGTATGTATGTATGTATGTATGTATGTATGTATGTATGTATGTATGTATGTATGTATGTATGTATGTATGTATGTATGTATATTGTATATATATATACAATATATGCATCGTGTAATGTGCGCGCGTTTTAGCCTTGACGGGCGGAAAGAAAGAAAGGCGGCGGCAGCGGCATAGACGAGATTGGTAATTCGAGACACATCGCGCGAAGGAGAACAATGTGAAAACGATATTTTATATAGATGAACATGTCACACTCGTCGACTTCTGAGTCGGCGGAATCGTGTATTGTTTTACCCGCCCGTAATCCCCTCCATTGGACTAGAGAAATGGTTTTATGAAATAGGCAACGGGATTTGTAGGTATTAGCTGTACACACTACACAGTACACATATATAATAATATGTTCGTTTGTGCACTTACTACGATACTTGTAAGTTATTCGTTCCCATCTTCCCGACTTGGCATTGACCCTTCACGACGATTCCGCCCTTTTGAGAACCACTGAACTGCGACGATACATTATATTTTTTTCGTTTCGTATTATACTATTTATACGTATGTATATAGTATATACCTAGTATATAATGTAATATATAAATAACAATAATAAATGATTCAACCACCATATAGAGAATACGTGGTAACGTGGCTTAAACATTACACACACATATGTTTTCGTCGGGAAGACAAAGCACGGAAACCTCCTGGTGATGATGCATCCTGTGTGCTATGTATGCAGTAGTATAATATTTACAATATTAGAACCGCTATGGTTTAGAGGGAATGAAAATATTAACTCTTAAAAAATATAGTATTAATAACACTTAGAATAATCTTTTAATGAGAACCGAACGCCACGAACTGTTGTTTTTTGGCACTCGTTTTGGTTTTCAGATGACATTTTTAAATGCAGAAAGCAGAACGTCACATAAAATGCATTACAAACGTGTTTTTAAATGAGTCGCGTACAATTTGTAGACTAATGCATATATTTTTTGTTACTATTTTAACTTTTTGTTATAATTATTATACCTACACATTTTACACTCGATGATTACTCGAAAGTGTTTGTTTTAGAGCGCGACTACTTTCATACTTATAATAAAGTGCATATATAACTTTAGGCTTTAGCCGATAATCCATTTTGCATCAATATAATATAATCTGCAGCGTGGAGCAAGTGAGCAACGCACGTAACAACAAACAACGTACATATTGGCTACTACTACAACTACGTATATATAACGTCAGATAAAATTATTTTTTTTTGTGAAAGTCTGATCTTCTTACGCTGAAAGTGTTCCGCCACACAACAGATGGTACCAATATATAATATTATTGTGTACGGTTTTGTTTTTAAATCCATTTCTCGATCGACTAGTTGCACCATGCAACTGCGGTGACCGCGGTACTGCAACAGCAGGTTTATGGTTTCTATAATATAATATTATTATTATATTCCGTTTGAAAACGATCGGCGGCCGCCGCGGCTGCTTCGATGCCCCGTGCAGTACTCGTTTCCTATAGGGGGCTGTGCTGCGCGTTCTGAACACAGATTTCCACTCTCTATCATCCCCGTGAGCGGTGTATATGTAAGAAAACGATAATATGATATTCGTCTACTTATTATTGTAATTCGTATTTAGAAAAAAAAATAAAGGGTTCTGTTTGTCGAGACCTTGATGCGCGCGTCCCCCTCCCCTGGTTGCGCTGCACACGCAACCGGTTTTTATTACTCGCATTATAAATACGTTCGGAATCTCCTCCCGGGGCCGGTTCTCAGCCGCCGTACAACCGATGTTTCGATAAACGAACAGTACCACCACACAGTTACTGCGTACGGTAGACGGTCGTCGGCTCACGTCGTGGTGGAGCGGTGGCTAAGTGTGTCTCATACTATATTATATGGTCAAATGGCAGAAAATAAAAAAAACAGTCTATTTCGATTTACAATAATTTCGTCGTCGTCGTCGACACCGGTAGCGTGTGGGTGTGTTGATGTTTGTGTGTGAGAGAGTTTCGTGTCCGGCGTGTGGGACGTTTTCCTACTCCTTCTCGAAAATACACCTTAAAAACATAGTAATAATATTAAATGGTAATAAAATAACAATTTGTACACGCCCGTGTGCGCGATTCTTCCACGGCGAGTCATCGGAGGAAACCAGCCCGACCTTTGAATAGATGTATTCATGATAATATCATATTATATAATTTCCGCGCTCTCGCTCGTCGTCACGGCCTATAGTCAGCGGCTCGGCGACGATGTCGTTTCTGTGTATATTATACTCTACACCATCCACCGCCCACCACCACCGATCTGGCGAGATCCGACAGGCTCTTTTGGCGTGCATTTTTTCCTTATTATTTCGATACGACGCTGCTATGCCCGTCTTTAATTAATCGGAATTGAAAAGAACAAAACATTTGGGCAATCGCATTAATTTGTTGCTGCACACCCGGTCGTCGTGGATACACCACCCAAACCGACGAAACCGAAACTTATGTTTTATTATTTATTAGGTTTTACAGTGAAACTTCCATATTACAAAGTATCATGAACCGTAAAAAAAATTCGTACTATAAAGAATTTCGTTAAATAGAAGTGAATAAATTTGGTTCTAATTTGGTTTGGTTCTCAACAATATTTCGTTAAACAGAAAATGTTGTTAAACGGAAGTTCGGTATATACTTTGGAAGTTTCATCGATTACGTTTATATTATCCTACTCTCGTGAATTTTGGATGTCTCGTTCTATGCGAGAACGAAACACACTCGGTAGCGTTATTCGGATTGAATATTGAATGAAACAATGATGTGATGTCAACAGTATACGCATAATTTTTTTTTTCAATTCCCATTTCGATAGCGATTACGAACCATATATTTTTTACACTTGTCGTTGACATTAGTTTTTTTTATTCTTACTTCACTAAACATTATTATAAAAAAAAATTATTATTAATATTATCGCATTGGCTTTATTATTTTATATTGGTGCACCGAATATACTCGGACAAAACCATGTCTCGAATCTCGATATGCTTATCTAATAACTAATTATAGGTATAGTTTAAACGATACACATATAAAATATATAAAATTATAAAATAATATGACGGCGATTACTTGTTGGCTTATTTTTCTACTGGATTCTTTTTGTATTTGCTCACTGTTCGCTCTTGTTATTGGCATGATAAATCAACCCTCGGCCCTGTGACGAACAACCCTACTATATTCAGACAATGAATACAGGTGTCTAGACGAGTTTAGACACGGTAGGTTTAAAATTATTATTCTCCTGGCCGCCGTTAACAGAGCAAATAGAAATAATAAAAACATGATATTACATTTTTGATTTTACCGAGTCATACATTACATGCATTAGGCTTTCGTGTTATAATTGTTACAAAATAAGTAATAACTGATGTCGTCGTTTGACGTACATTTTTTTTTGCTGTACGCCGAAAACGTTTATAATTTTTACAAGCTACAAAGTGCACGCGCGTAAAATAAATATGTTACAAAATATAATATAGAAAAAATAACCGTTGACAATCACCTATATGTATATCGGAAACCATTATTACCATTATTGTAGGTACTACGTAAAAACTAAAAAGAAACAATTTCACGAGTATTTTATTTTAAATATACCTAACACTATAACACAATATTTCCATTTTTATATTGCTATATATATGTATATATAAACTAATGGAATTTAAATTTTTTCCACAGAAATAACCAAAGTCCGGGCCAGCCTGTTCGAAGTGAACGGCGTGAAGAAGGAACCGTTGGTGCTGCCGGAACCAGACGGCGCGCCCGTCACCATTACCGAAAAAGTGTTCGTGCCAGTTAAGGACCATCCGGAGGTAAGATCGTTATGTGTTTGATTTATTTTCGTTATTACGTATTATTATTGTTATTGCTGTTTTCCGGAGGCGCGACATATTGTCACTCGGGTAGACGGAATATCGTTTACGCGGCTGTAATATCGGGGACGGACGTAATTTTCTCATCATGAAATTTTACTGTGCATAAAACAATGTTAATTATTAGTATAAATTCGGCTCCAGCGGCGGTGTTGTGGGGTGGCGTAAACGACGCGGGTGTTGACGATGGTGTTTTAAACCTATTCAGCACGGCTAAAAATAGAGGAAAATACCGTGTCGCCTTCGCCGCCCACGCCGCGCCATCTTACCGGTACACATGCAGTGCCAAGATCCGGACCCGTATCGTGTGTCCTCCCCCGCTACCAGTCGGTGGGCACATGCCCAAACGACGGTCACTACAACGAAAATAAATTCAAAAATCTCACCTTAAAACCAGAATGAGGACTTGCGCTCTTTCCACTGGACATTTTCTCGTCACGGTGAATGTAATAATATTTATCTATTATTATATCCGTAATCGACGATTTTTCTGAACACTAGGTGTATTACCTCACATTGTACAACACGTTGGGGGGAGGGGGTGGATAAACCGAAGGATGACCACCAAACGTCCATGGGATAATGAAATCAACGGTACCTACTGGGTTGCACGTGTTATCATAATGTTTTATTATTTAAAAAATTAATGCAAGTAAGTAGTTAAAAGATTATTTTATCTTTTATCCGATTTTTCGCCCAATAATGTGTGTGTGGGTTTCATTCATTTTTCAAGGTCTCCGGTTTTTACTTCGCCATTTTGTCTTGCCTTTTTTTTAACGTGATAATCCACGTTTAAATATTTTTATTTCGCTCCTTCACCTCCGCCTTCCAGCTCACGTTTGTTTTTAAATTACATACGACATCTGCACCAGATGTCTGTATGAAAAACGTCCCTTTTCCGTAATTGCCACTTCTATAAATACGAGTCAAGTCGTCTCGTGTACATGTGTGGTTATTTACAGCCCAGTCTCATCCCTCATCACCACCACCGCCGCCACCCTAGTGACGACCGGAATACCAGACGTTTACGTCCTGCTGCTTCATGCTGCTTCTTTGGCAGCCCTGTTCAAAAACGAATTATTACCAATATACCCAAGTGTGTTTCGCTTTTGAGAACAATGAAATTCATAAGATGTAATACTACCTACTCGCCAAATCCCTGTCGTGCGTCGAATACGTGATCTTATTGGTTCCGAATGACCTTTTTTTATCAGGAGAAGTAGTACATTGATTCCGCATTTCCACCAGTACAGTTAGTTTTAAAACAACCTAACAATTCTGTCAATTTAAAACAGTAAGTTTGAGTACTGCAGTGAGTAAAATTGTCAACTAGTTAAACTAGGAATGTATGAGGAAAATATTGAAAATTAAAATTTCATCAACCGTTAATATTGACACTATCAGTTTAATTTTATTTATTAAGCTATATATAGTTTTATCTAAAATTTTGATTGAATAACATTTAATACTGCAGACTTCTGAATTTTGTGCTAGATAGTAGATAGTACAACGCAAGGTAAAATACACCTTGGTACAACGTAAAGAACGATGTATAAGTAGCTTTACTTATGATAAGCTGACTAATAGCGTTCTAAATTAATCAGTAACCGGTTTGTCATTGCAATAATGAATTTTAAAGTATATGATATTGCATTAAGAGGACACTACACAGCCATTTGTTGTCTTCGTCTTACAAGTGCGTAACATACTAACATGACAAATTTACTCTTATGGAGAACGCTTGGTTAGTGAATCGATCTTTTATGAAACTTGATGGTAAGAACATTATCTATGTTTGTATATGTGGTTTTTACGATAATTCAGTTTTTAAGTGAGTTATGAGTATTTTTAATTTACGCCATATTATATATTATTATGCATAACTTACTAAAAAATAATTTTCATAATAAGTCGATTCATTCTAATTTTCAAACTAACGGATCTAAACGCGTTCTCCTGAGTGTAAATTTGTTATGTTACTCACTTGTAAGCCGAAGACATAAAATTGCCGTGTAGCGTCCTCTTAAGTCAAATGTAAATTAATTTTTTAATATTAATGAATACAGCTAAGGAGTAACCACTAACCTGCAGGATATGACCACAGTTAAAAATTAGGAAGTTGTGGAAACGATAGTTTGTTTTAAACTTCCTGTACTAGTTGGAATCTATGTGTCTCCTCGAAAACAATGTATTTTTTGAAATATTATACCAACAATATTAATCGTGTAGACAGTTGTAGGTGGGTAGGCAATGTGTCCAGTGGCTTAAATAATGATCAAGCTGATCACAAATAAACTGTTTTGAGTGTGAGTCAAAGATGGCCGCTAGCAGTGACTGGTCTGTGGCGGTGATTCGTCAGAAAAAAATAAGTCCTCACGACGAGAAACGCGCACTCTCTTTGTGCCAGTGGCGGTGTTGACCCTTTTTCGTATCAATCTATTTTTAAGGCACCATAAAATAGTAATTCAGGAAAAACAACAACCATCTGATGAAATTAAATTTCATATTATTTATCATGGTTTTTAGCGTAAAATATAAATTGACTGGTGTGCACTGCGTACGTGTTGCTTTTTAAACTATTGTGAGATTTGAAATTTTTTTATCTATTAATTTATGTACAAGTACACTACTATATGTTTTATTTATTATTACCACATTTCCACATACGCTATTATAGATTTTGCTGATCCGTCATAATTTCTTGCAATAGGTTAGGTATATAGGCGTATTATAGCAATCAAAAAACATTTTTATACGCCATTTAGCCATTTAGGTACATGTGTGTTTTCTTTTATTGCATTCTCCAAGGAATTCAATTATTTTGAACACGTTTGATTTAAATTCTTTAAAGTTTCTATAAACTGTGCCTAGTATTAATAAATAATAATTTATTATTTATTATAACTGTGACCAAGCTTTCAACATTTTTTTGTATGAATAATGCACAACTTGTACTCGTGCCTTGTATATTATGATGTAATGTTATAGAAAATAATGTAAAATGATTGTCCAAGATTCATTTAGTTTGTTCAGAAAAGTGACTACCTATTTACTATTTGAAGGAAATAAATAAATACATTGTTGTATTGTTAGTCTTTATATTAATTATAAAGTATATTAATGTAATCATCAGGTAGTCTTTACTTAGTTCTTACAATCTTACCTATCAACTGTTAACACTAACGTAGTATTTAAAAATTTTACTAAATGTAGTTTGTTATTGCTATACTCGTGCTGGCGAGAGCACGAGTATAGTTAATAGTTATCACTTATCACTTATCTATAAGGTATATAGTATCTTTCAAACTGTAAATTTACTCAAATGCGCAGGAAGTTTGTTGTCTATATTGCAATAATGAAATATATTAGAATTTTGTTGTACGTATTCTATTTTTATCAACAGTGTAAACTATTACTGCCGTAACTCGTAAGCACTTTCTGATAGAGAAGTGTAGTTTACGCAATTCTGATTCTTATACGTTTTCTCCCGGTAAAAAATAATGACATCGACCGCCGTTTACTCTGATCAATTTATCATATTTTTTTTACTATAGTGACAGGGAGGAAAACAGAGTTTAAATGTTACACACTTAGTAGAATGGGTTTGGCATGTCCTTGGTGCATGTGTATATATAATAATATAATATTTGTAATACTCAACGGATTGAATGGGATGGTCCGAAAGACATGTCCGGTCGTGGATGCCCATTAATGGACAACACAGTGGCGTATATATATTTTTCTAATTTGTATTTATTATTTTTATTTTGTCTACTCTACAATTGCGACCTACGCGAGTTAGGCGTTATAACGAATAGTAATGCGAGGGAGAGGAATGAGAGTGAGACAGGAGAAAAGGAACATATTACTCACATCAATACATCCAATGCGGGGTTGAAGATGTATAATATTATATAAGTGCGATTTGCATCTCGTCATCATCATCGTTATTATAATTTTATTAAAAACCTAATGAACGATGTGTGTATATCGCAGGCGTAATAATGGCATTTCCAAAATGAGTAATCCCACGCTATTAAATTTCCATATACTACCACCGTGTGTATATATTATTTTCGTCTTTTAAATCGTCGTCGTCTATACACACACACACACACACACACACACACACACACTTCTATATGTATATATATATATGCAATGTTAGAGATCATAAACGTGCCAGAGAAAACATGAGAGGACCATATGGTCGGGTTCTTTTTTAGGATCGTGACAACGCTGAATATGGCCAACGAGCAATGGCGCCCTCGCAGTCTGCCGCCGCCGCCATTGCCTTATGTCCTAAGTGTTGTTTCTTTAATTTTTTTCTATCCAAAATCGTTTTCCCGTTTCTTAGCAATTCTCTGTTCATTCTTATTAATAATAATAAAAATGAATGGTGACAAATACGTTTGTGTGAAACCGTCGTGTATCGTGTACATGACATTTGCATATATTATTATTGTTGTAGTTATAACATACGCCCGCCGAGAGTATACGAGGAGCTTAAGTGTATGAGAGAGAGAGAGAGAGGGAGATTGAGAGAATGTTGGCTAGCTTATAAAGAGAGGGGTTTTAATCCTTTTTTGGCGTTAGCACCGTCGTTATTCGGGTTTGGCCAAAAACGGTTCATTAGCACAACGACTATATTATTATGATGTGTGGTAGTTAGTTATTTTTTGTCGCCGCAAACCATTGTTGTGATTTGTGGTGGTGCCCATTATCATCGAGTTGTTACTATATATATATATAACAATAATAATTAATAATAATATATAATAATATAAACCTTTTATTTATCCTTAACCGGCGGTAAAATTAATTGTCGAGTCTTCTCGCGTGAATTATCATTTTTTTTTTTTTGGCTCGTCACTTCGGGTCATCGTGAACTCGTGAAATTTGCTAAACCTAGGGTGTGTTCTGTGTATATTGTATACTGTACACAGCCACCACTTGAACGAGTGTGACTATGTTTGTATTTTATTGTATAATTTTCGACTTCGTGCAGAATTTTATTTCATGGATAGTATAAAAGCCTGAAGTTCATATTTTTTTGTCTCTGAAATGTTTGTATATAATTGTAGGCACTGTTTATTAAATAATACTTCAGTATTATAATAAATTAGTAATACGTATATTGTGTGGAAATTAATCTCATTATCGTAGTGTAAGTGTATCTCAGTATTTGTAACTTGTTTTATTACTTTGATAATGTTGTAGCCGTGTTCCGTCCATAAATTGGTGATTTTATGCATAATTATCGGCTTTTTATTATATTGAATCCGCCGAGGTCGTCGTAGTATACCTAAATCTATATTATTATCATTCTGGTCTCACAATAACAATTTCGATGAAACATATTGATATTGTTAATTTTGATGCGTCATTAGTCATACACTCGTACTTAACTGTAGGGCTGGGTTTTTATTTGCAATTATTAGTTAGGTATAATTGATAAATATGATAAGTAATTACTAACGTACGTATAGGTCATGGAGTTAGGTACAGTTCATAAAATTATTAGTTTTATACTTTTATGTCGTATAGATAAATATATTATAGAATGTTTGTTGGCGACTGAGTGAGTTAAGTGTGTAATTTACACAATATAACATCGATGAGCATTTTCGTGCCAAATATTTTGGAAAAATAATTATTTAAACGAGGAAAAGTATGAAAATAACGTATTTGGTGTATATTGGGTGTTTTTGAAATCAGCGCCGTAAATGCCGTTTTGGAAAAAAGTATGCTTTCCAGAAAATTCTGAGAGTTTTTGTTTAATCGAATACCGTTTTATCTACTGTGGAGCCTGCGATCTCGGATTCCGTAATAACTAATAACCATGGCTATATGATATTTTAAACCGTGTTAAGAACGTCGTAGCGTAGTACCATAATAATAGTATAGAGGACGAGGTGTAACCGCGGTTATGCATGTCTACAGAGGAGTGCCATCCATAAAATAAAAGTTAATGCACAGGCAGGCTTTGTAGGACTATTATTAATTATTATTGTCATCGTCCACTTCTTCATCCAGCGGCGTGTAACAAAGGGAAATAAAAATAGACGACGACGATCCGTGTGATGTTTAAAACGTGAAATTTAGGTTTCGTGCATTTTTTAAAACAATATTTTTATTATATTTTAATTATTACGACGTGTTAAAATTATATTTTGTAGGCTAGGCGTCTGTCGGTCGTGCGTCGTTGGAGGTTAGGTTCTGTTTAAAAATGAATAGTTGGAAGTAGGATCCTAAAAATTTGAAAAATTATTTTTCTGAATTGTATTTATTTGGGTCTGAATTGATTTTTTTTTTGGTTAAGTATAAGTACTTGTAAAAGTATTTCATTGGAAAAGAAGTATTAACCTACTCGAAAACATATGCGTTTCGTGAAATATTATTTTGGATCGTAATATATAGAATTGAGTTGAAACGTTTTTTTGTCGGAATAGTGTTAGCTCAGAAACGTTTTTGGTTGAAAAATAATTTATTTGGAACCGTTTAGGTACCTTACTTACCTAAACATTTCGAACTAAATATTTTTCATGAAAATAAGTTTCTGAGCAAATACGATTACGACAAAATAATATTGTTTAGTATACCTACATATTATAATAGTTCCAACCACAATATTGTGTTTACAACCGTACGTTGTCCATAAAATGACGTTTCCGATCAAATCCGTTTCTGACATAATATATTTTAAACAGACTACGATTGCAAATTAAAGTGACCCAATAAAAATACAGTTCCAATAATATGTGATTCCGACGGAATATATTTCGACTATTCCACATTTCCACTACAATACGGTTCCGAACCAAACATTTTTCAACATTTTATGTACGCCCGTCGTAGTAGAACTGTATGAGTGTATGACTATAGTGACTTGTGGCGAATTTACCAATAATTATGCTTAAAATTATCTTTTCATATACCAGTTGTACTCGGTTTTTTTCATGGTTTATAGACATTAGACAAATAATGTCGCTAGATAATAACCGTTGGTCGATTAAATTAAAACTGTGTAAAAATAATATTCATTATATTCTGTACAAATTAGTTACTTCATACTTAAATTAAATAAAACTCAATAATTAACATAGTTGTGCATTTAAAAGTATCTTCGTCGTGTACCCCATATTATTAAGTGTTGTGCAGTACAACAACCCGATTAGGCTTTAAAGAGAATAAAATATAAGTTGCGAAAATTACAACTTGATTTCGTCTGTATAATCTGTATAGGTATCACTCAAATCCATACCTGTATGATATGATGTTCAATGTTGGTTATATTATAATGAGAAATTACTTTTCAAAAAAGTTCCGATACTGTTATAGAATATTGGCTACAAATCAGCTATTAAAATTTTAAATGCGAAAGAATGTATATTATTTTTCCAAAACAAAAAATATTTAACCAGTCGGTAATCAATATCCCTAGTATAAATTTTTAATTTTTAATTATTGTTATATAAGTACTCACAATTCAGTCTTAAACATAATTTTTGTATTGTGTATAATGTGTGGTGATCCGATGTCGATGGAATTAGATTGGACAAAATTGATACCTTAAGGTCAATCTAAAAAGGTGTGCTCAATAATTGGTTTCCTGATCGTAAAATATTAGGAGCCCGGTTATTATTGGTACACCGATCCTGAAACACGAATTGTGTTTTAAGAGCAACTTGTACACATGACGTTTAAAATGTCCTAAACAACCTAGTCATATTGCTGCATAATATTTATATACGTCGGTCGTAAAAAGGAAACCTCGCGTGTTTAAAATGCCATTTGTATATTTGAGTCAATTAGTAATATTATATAATAGCGATGAGTGGATACCACTCGACTGTTTATAATCGTAATATACACACCACGATTATTATTAATATATTATATTATATTATATAATAATATGCATGGTGTGTGTCGAAAAAACGAAAACTGATGATTCAAGTACGTTGGTCGAAGGAATTGACGTACCCACTCGGTGCTCGCCAAGAGATATGATCGTGTATAGACACGATGTTAACGTCGTTTCAAATGTCGTTATTATCTGTCGATTTGTTACAATAAGTACCTCAGTATATTAATCTGCACTTTACATTTATTCGTAATCGAAAATGCACACAATATTATACTATTAAACTTGGGGGTCTCTGTTTATTCGAACAGCGTAGAAACGAATTCATAACTTGATAAATTTATTTCAATATACTAAATGAGAACTACTGTGCATTACAGCTACGAGTTGAGTTTGTCACATTTAAAAAAAATGAAAACTCAGTTCCATGAAAATCATTCGTATTTGCTAATTGCTACGATTTGCGGATTTGTGACCAACAGTCAGCATAAAATTATTATTATTTTATATTTGTTTTGCGTGTCATTTTTAAATGTTTCCTAATTCTTGAATACGATTTTAACAAGAGAATTTTGTATGTTGATTTTTAGTTCAACTTTGTCGGAAGAATATTGGGCCCACGAGGTATGACTGCCAAACAATTGGAATTGGAGACCGGATGCAAGATTATGGTTCGAGGAAAGGGTTCAATGCGGGATAAGAAAAAGGTATGTACGAAAATTAAGTGATATATTTTGTATTGATTTTTCTTGTCTAACACTATGCCTAAATATCATTTATTTGCTAACACCATTATCGGAAGTTTTTCATACAGAATCGTAAGTAAACAAGAATTGGATAGTTTCAAGTGTTTTAACAATTAATTGTAATTATGTATGTTTAAAGGAGGAACAAAACAGAGGTAAACCCAACTGGGAACATTTGAGCGAAGAGCTCCATGTTTTGATATCCGTTGAAGACACTGAAAACCGGGCTAAGCTCAAGTTGAAGAGAGCCATTGATGAAGTGAAAAGGCTTCTTGTACCTGTTAGTTGAAATTATTTTTATAAATCTCCTTGGTATTCAATTACATTCAAATGTATTAAAGTCCTAATTATTTTTTAGGCTGATGGAGAAGATGAATTGAAGAAACGCCAACTGATGGAACTTGCTATCATCAACGGTACATATAGGGACTCAAACGCTAAAGCCTTAGCCGCAGCAGGTAAATTGATCTTTACTATACCAATAAAAATTATAATTTATTGAGTATTTTAGTCACAATATATTAACACTTGAATATTTTAGCTTGCGATGAGGAATGGCGAAGGATGGCTGTTGCAGCAGCTGCTGAGACACAGCGACTTTTGTCGCCACATGGCATGGGTGGCCTAGCCACAACTTTACGACCACAGACCGCCACGCCTTTAACGGCACCACTTATATTATCGCCTCGTATCCCGACTGCCATTACTACCAGTGGTGGAAATCCTGGTGCACCCCAGCTTTTGTCTCCTGCTGAACATCATCATCATGCTGCAGCAGCAGCAGCTGCAGCTGGTCTTATATATACGCCATATGCCGATTATGCCAACTATGCATTGGCAGGATCACCATTGATCACAGAATACACTCCTGCCGATCACTCGGGTGCGTTGTTGTTTGTTTGTTAAAAAAAAAAAAGATTTATATATAAATATATATAATATATATATATTTATATGATGTATATGATTGAATGCGCTTGGGAGACTGAGAAATCATAATTCAGGATGAAAATAATTTAAAACTACAATTAAAATGCCCCTGTTCAAATATCACTAAACAATTATTAGTTTTTAATAAGACTGAACAAAAAACACATATGAACCTAATCAGTATTTTTATTTTTCAAAGCAAAATGTTCTTGAGATATTTTTTAAATTTTAATTTATTTTTATTATTATATTAAAAGAATGTTCGGCCAGATACATGCTAATGGTTCCAGAACTACAAGGGCTCACCTACCGTCACTGGCCAAATCAACGTTAGTACCATCCTTAGTATTTGGCCATCCAACCCTTCTTTTTTATGTTTGTGAGGTGCTATCTTATTTATTATTTATGTATAATTTTAGGAATTAATTTTATTTCAATATTCCTTATTATTATTTTTTTATTATTATTTTTTTATTATTATGATTATTATTATTATTATTATTATTTATATAATTATTATTTATCTTGTTTATTTTATTATGATTATGATTATTATTATTTTTTTTTTTTGATTCCTTAACTTTTTGCGCGCTTTTAATCGATTTTATTACTCAAAGCTTTAATTTTTTATAGTAATTATTTATAGATTTTATTTTAGTTATATATACATATATATCCCTTCTTTATCTCTGTTTCTTTCGCGTTTAGTTAGTTAAAATATTAGTCTAACTCGACTAAAATATAATTAAAAAAACTAGGTGTGTACTAATAAATTTAATACGGTAATCAAATATTTTTCCTAATAATACTCCTCAAGTACTTCCTATTGAAAAAAAATAATCTTAGAATTTGTATTCTAACTGGTAAAACAATTCTAATAAGTAATAACATTTAAACAAATCCTTATTATTTTTGTTATTTATCATAGTTTTGGAATTAGTAAATTTAAAAATATCTCTCATATATCTTCTTAGTCAATATTTTCAACTAACCGGGACAAATATTTACATTATTTTTAGAAATATGTAAACCAAGGTGTGACTCTAACATTAATAGTAAATACTAAAGTTTTAACAAATATAAAACAAAATATTAAAAACATTAGGACCCGAATTAACAAAATACTTGAGGGACCAAGAAGAACCACCAGACAGGTTTTTTACTCATAAGAAGAATATATACTTCTGACACCTAAAGTTCCTTAATTTGATAAGAATGAAATACCATGACAAACACTTTTAATATTTTAATTATGTTTATATTATATTATATTATAATATTATTATAAAAAAAATACTCAGGCTGATTATATAATTAATGTTATGTATATTTTTTTTGTGATTGTTTAGTACACATCTATGTTTAGAATTTGTTATACATATATAATATATATAAATATATATATATTTTTAATTATAATTACTATTATTTTTGTACAAGTTGTAGGGGGTCGACGTTTTAAAATGGAACCTGGCTCTCCAACGGTGTTTTTATAAATGCATTACAAAAATTAATTTTCAATAAATAAATAGAAATAATATGTTTATAGCAGGTGCAGCAGCCGCGGTTGCGGCGGCGGCTCAGGTCGCCAAACAAAGAAGGCATTTGAGTCAGATCAGGGATCATCCGTATCAGAGGGTTGGCACTTCGATTGTCAATTAAAAAAAAAAACCAAAATTAAAAAAAAAGTTCTTTGAATCTGAAAGGTCAGTTGCTATTCGTTTTTAATTTAGGGTTAGACAATCATAGTTTATAGGGTATAATCTGGCGCGATTATCAAATTTCAAAATCCCCAATTTTTTTCAACAATTTCAATGACCCCCACGCGTAATTATTTTTATTTATGCTTCTTTTTTTCTAGACCTTTTTTCGGTTGTGATATTTTTATTTATTTTTTCTCATAATTTATTTATGTGTTTATGTAGATGTACTATTATTATTATATACCGACATATAATATATTAAATAATTATTTATATATTCGTTTATAGTTTATATACATTTTACATGTTTTTTCGCTTGTTATGGCAGTATTATGTAGGTGTAGGAGCTACATAATATATATAATAATAATTTGTAGATGTAACATATTTAAGTATATTTTTCACGTATTGTGTTCTAATATTGTATTTAACAGCAAAACCGAAGATTTGTTTATTGGTGAAGGTAGACATGTATCAAAATTATTTATGATAACTACGAAACATCCCTTATTTTGCACTATAATATTTAAATTTAATGCATATATACAAACAGTGGAATGAAAAAAAACTTACATTACTGGTTAAATAATAAAAGTAATACGATCACATGAAAGTTTTTTTTTGTCTTACATATATGTATTATACGTCATAACGCTTTTCATACATATGGTAGTAAAATATTATACTAATAACTATTGAAATACACTCGACAGAACACTTATGTTTGTCACCGGAGTACTTACACTAATACAATAATAGAACATAATACTTTTAGCTGCTATTTTTTTTTTTTTTTTTTAAATATTTCATTACTAACATGTTTTTTATTTATTTTTTATTTAACCTCAAAAAAAGGCTTGCGGAGATCTAACATACTGGACCTTTATTTTAACACCACACAATGCAGCCTGCGGCCGAAGTGCGACGATTGCCAGACGGAACTATAATTAACAACTAAACAATATCATTCTGCGCACATATATACACATTTAAAAAACGCAATGTTGCACTTGAAATTATTCGTCTAACCAATTATCTGTCTGTCTAATCATTTTCGTATAATAATATTTGTTTTATTTATATTATTATAGTGTTTAATGTTGTTTCGTAAAATTACAATTTAAAGACTAGATAGATTTTTTTGTCGAGTCCCTTGATGCCTCTTAGAACATATGTATCTATATATTTGTTTATTTTGGTATTGATGTCGACATTCGTTATACGCCTGTCGTCACTAGTCTTAGTATTTTTGTTTGTTTATTTTTCTGAACACTAAACCACAATGGTCTAATAAGACAAAGTATACGACAATTAAAAATATAAAAGAATATTGAACAAACTTTTTTTACAACTCTACTTATCAAATTTGCTTAGTTTAAACAAGGATATAAAATAAGAAAATTAAAAAAAATATATAAATATTTTTTTTTTGTTGTTATTATTTATAAGAACTATATAATATTTTATATTTAGCGTGCAATAAAATGTTAATTTTTTTTTTTAGAAAAGTTTTTCGATATTATTATGTAGAGAAAATTTTCAGTATTAAATAAAATTAAAATATAATATCTTAAATAATACCATATGCCAGGTGCCAAAATCGACCCATGCCAGTTCGTTCTACATTTTTTTTTTTTGTTATAGAATTGTGTTAAAACATATATAGAATATAATACTCACAATAATTTATTTATTAGTGAGATATATTGAATATTATATATTATATGAAAATATATATTTTTACATATTGAAAAAAATTAATATATATTTATATATATATTTAATTAAGTTTTTATAATATTTTTGTAAGTACTTAAGAGCCTAAATAATTTAGACAATCTCTCGATTAGGCTAAATATATATATCATATACATACATTATTATATTACTTTATTTTATTTTGTTGTTTACGAATCTCAACGTTAAAATAGTCGTGTTTTTGTTTTTTTCTTGTTATTTTAGACGTTTGTAGTTAATATATAAAATAATTATAAATATATATATATATATATTTATACAAATATATGTATATTGTAGATTTTAGAAAAAAAAATTGTTTGTAGATGAGCACTTTACTGCCTCCCAAAACAATTAATCAATTACTGTTTGATGTATTTCAGGCTCACGTGCCATAGGGTAAAATTATATTTTTCTTTTCGTTAAACACCTTAAGATTTAATGTTATAAATTTTAATTTATTTCAATCTTATTTTGTTTAAAAACATATATTTTAAAGTAGAAGACAAGAAATATTATGTTTATATTCTATAAGCTATATTTATATAATATATTGTATTAATATTATATGCTTGACAATATGAATTTTATTTTTATTTATAAATATATTATGTGTATAATATGTTTTATAGAAATATATATATACCATAGGAGTTTCTATTTTAATCAAATTTATCAATGTTGCATGTAAGGTTTTTTCAGATTTTTATGAAATTTATTTTGTAAATGAAAATGTTTTATGAGATGATATGCATAATAAAAAAAGCATGTAGAACAGTTTTTTTATTATTATTCTTTTATTACCCATTTCTTCCTTTAATCACCATGTGTTGGAGAACTCGTATAATAAAATTTACTTTTTGTTTTGCACCGCTGAATCCACGTAGAGTTGCTAATGAATAAAGCAGCTAGGTTTAGGACAAGTCATAAAAATATATTGGCTATGTACGTTGTGTGACGTAAGTATGTATGTTATGTTTAATTGTATTTCACTCTACGTTATAATAACTCATTGAACGTCTTTTTTTTTACTGGCTATAGTTAGTGGACATAGGCGTGTGTATACTTTGGTCGCTCTGTGTGGAGCTGATTAAATTGTTCCCCAAAAACACAAGTGCCCCTAAATAAATGCTCATACTCTAAAAATATTTTTGATTACCTACCTTGTTAATAGTATTACTGCTTCTTGCCCATAGACCTCATACTAAGGTACTTAACTGTGTTCTTGCCTTCTCATTAGAAAATAAAAACATTGTTATAAAAATGTGTTTATTGAAAATTATATAATTTCACGATTCTTGTCACGTAATTAAGTTATGAACACAGTTATTCTGTGCTTATTTATCATACCTACATATTTTTTATTTTCTATTCTTCTGAATAGTGTTGGTTTGGGACTCCATTGTAGTCATCAATTTTCATATCAATAATACCAAATATGAAATAAATTTCTATGATGACATAATTTGTACAAATTTAAATTGTATACTACATAATATATTTTTTGCATAATGGTATGGGTGGGGGAGGCTGGGGGTTGAGGTGTTTGAACATTCAAAACACCCTCCGGCTGTCAGGGTTATAAGAGTTTTAAATTTTAGATCATCGTGGTTTTAATATACGAGACTATTATGTACATTGTTTAAGTTTCGTATATTTTTATGTGACCCCTGGGAGAATTAACTAAATGAGTTAACATATAATGTACTTATATAGTAACATGGGTATTTATTAATAAACAATTTATAGAGTAGAAATATAAAATCTCATAAAATTTTTATTAAATATTTGTAAAAAAAAAATACATGACTATATTAAATTATTCAAAAGATTGCTATTTAGCATTCTCTTATTCAAACTGAACTTGAATACTTCTGCAACTTGATCCTCTTTGTGGATGAATGGCAAACAGCAGTAAAGAACTCATAAGTACCTATATTTCTAGGTTGATGTTTGATTTGGACATTCAGTACTAGCAACTTCGCAAAGTTGTTGGACGTTATAGCCAGTACACAAGTAACCAGCCCCCTACTAGGATTGTATATTGTACTTGAAATTTATCTGCTCAAGATAATATAGTTTATAGCTTGAAACTTTCCACACGGCTCTCTTTGACAATACATCCTTTTGGTCAATATTTTTTTTGGGAGGAGGGATGTAAGCTGACATCAGTGTGGTGTTACTACTTCCAATGAACAAGATGCTTCACCCTTTCGGTCATATACAGTTGCTGTAAGCATAGACAAAAATGTTTTACAATCAAGATTCAAAGTATGTATTATATACGGTGCCAGTTTACTTATGTCAAATCATGTTAACCTCGGTCATGGATGCCTCAATGCCTGTTTACTTGTGTCAACAATGTGTTGATATCGGCGTTTAACATATTAAGGCAATGATTTTAGTTATTTTTCACGGCCGTATTCATAATAAAAACAGTTAATACATTTAAACATTTAATAATATGTGTATAAATGTTACACTTTTTTATAACTGTGACTAAACATTTTTTTTTAGTTTAAATTAATACTTTTAAAGGTTTTTTTTTTACATAATTCACATTTATTTGTAATACAATAGGTAGGTACAAAGCAATATTTATGCAATAGTGTCAGATCGATAAAACTAACATTTAATGTATGTAATTTAAAATAATAGATGAACAGTCGTTGCCTTTCACTAGTGGTCATTCCTATTATTAACCATATAGTTATTATTGATTAATTATGAATGAAGTAGTAAATGTCTTTGAAGGAATGATCAGAAAACCACAGTTGTAACTAATCAGTTTATACTAATCATGATATTTTTCTATTTGACTCCGATTAAAGTTACTGTGACAAACATTGCATTTAATTCTCTCAGTCTTTAGGCAATTTCTACATTGCAGGTGTTTACAAGGTAAATTATACAAATTACAGTTTTCATTACATGTACTACATTGTACTTTGGGTTTTTTAGTCTGTCGTTCATTGTAAAAACTAAAACTATGTTTACCCACTGCACGTGGTATACACTTAACATTTTCATCGTCTGCATGTTTTATTAAAAACGAATCAATTCGTCCTTTTAATTCAGGCACAGGCATCGGCTTTAGTTTATCTGTAAATGGTATTCCAGTAAAAGGGTCACAAGGTGTACGTCCATACATGGTGTCATGTTCAATGCACTTTTCTACTGTTGTTCTGTCGACATATTTTCCACTAGGAAAAACCATAGGACATGTCATTACTTCATAAGTAATTGAGTCTAAAAAGTCATCACACATAACAAAAACGTCAGAATTAATTTTTGTAATCGGTTGTGCGTTGTTAATTTTTTTTTGTATCTGTTTTGGTCTTTTACTCTCTTCCCAATTACGGGTTATTGATCGATGGATTTCTTTTGGTACACCACATGATATCTTTCCCCAAATTTCCAACTTGCTTATTGCCGGAATAGAATTTGCTGTTTTGAAAATACGCACAGTTAACTTTTCTGCTGATCTGATATTTCTACTTGCCGATATATTAAAACAGCATTTATCGTATTCGTTCCCATAGGTTGATAAATCGGTACTATTATCATGAAACAATATTGCCTCTTTTTCGGTTATCATAGAACAGATCTTTTGTACATTGTCACTGCGTCCAGCTAATATCTGAAATCCTGAGGACTTTTGACCACCCACCCGTGTGCCGATCACTACGTACTTAATGTCAAACGCGAACGGGAAACTGAATGTTAAACTCACGGGTGGTCGAATAAAAGTCTCACATAGAAATCCTCTTTTTCGTAACGCCGAATCTGGCGATATAAGATTTTCTACGGAATAGTCTTCTCGTGATATACAACTGCCATCCAATTGTATACTGGCATTGAAAATCGGATCACACGCGTTCATTAGCTGCAAATTAACAAACCTGTGAAACGTACTCATAAAAATATTATATTAATGTCACCGATTACTCACCATATTGATTTAACTTTGTAGATCTCAAAGTTTTTTAACCTATGAGCGAAGGACAGTTGCTGGATTATTACATGGGAAATCGATTAACTGTGTTAAATTTAAGAAACAACATTTTGTAATTTATTTTATTGAAACAGGGATTTTGAATTTTCATGTATCGACCGAGTTCACCAGTCTAAGATCGAATCTCACATTCACCATGAATTAAAATAGTTACCTACTACCAAATACTATAAACGAGTAGTAGTGGTAGTCTATAGCATTTGCTACTACCTCTCCTATAATTTATGCTTCTCTCCAACTAACTGAAACAAAAAAACTAACTCTTACTGTGTGTGTTTATTTTTTAATTTGTTATCACTTATTATTATTGTCGACATTTATCTATTCTGTGGTGTTATCACTTATCAGTGTACATCTTTCTCAAATTTTAGATAGTAATAACTTTAATATAGGACATAGGTATAGTAGCTGGTACAGTTAATATTATTGTCTATGCAGTAGTGCGTTCGAAAACTCAACTCTAGTTAACTCTATAAAAAAATAGTTACCCAACTTCGTTCGGGAACGCAGAGTTAACTCCGTACTACCGTTCGGTAACGCCGAGTTGTTGGACTCCGGGTTAACTCTTTGACCCCGAAAAAATAGGTAGGTTGTTTTAACTCCACTGATAATGATTATTATCTATGCAGATAACAAAAACAATTTTCCCGCTAAATACGAAATACTGCTCCGGTTACTGGTTAGTCGAGTACTCAAGTCGACAGCTAGACAGCATATTGCATATACACTGCGCTAACACTTTTAAGTTTTAACTACTGTGAGTCTGTATTATAGGTATTCGACTTATAATTAGTACTATTGTCTATTACAATTTACATTCTTAGTTCTTACATTCTTAACATGATCATCACAGTTGAATTCAAAGGACAAGAGCATCAAGTCTTTGTAGCTGATGAAATGTATACTTTTTTAAAAAACGGTAACTATAGAATATAGTATTATTTAATGTACTAGGTATATGACATGCAAATATAATTATTGTGTTTTGAAAATTATGTATTTTTTATGTAATATGGGAAATAATAATAAATGTATCATAAGATTAGATTAATTCACCAAGATTTAATATACAAAATTGTTTTTTTTCTATATTAGATGCAGAACAGTTAAACAAATATATTTTACATATACTCAAAAACAATTTGTTAAAACCGACTGATAAATTCCCACTTCAAGGTGCCCAGAAGTCAAGTTCTTTGTTTGACACAACATTGGAAATAGATGATGAACACATAGGTAATAATAGATTAATTATAAAAATATATTCAGTGTTATGTTAACAAATTATGTAATGTTTTAGTGAGACCATTTTTTAAAAACGTATCCTTAGTACAAACATTTTAATAACTGAAAAACTACTAGTTCAAATTATTAATTTAATAAGTACCTACTTACCAAATAGAATTTAATTTTTTTTTTTTAGGTAATTCTGTCCTCTTATATTTTCGTTAAACACTGCAGGCAATCGTTCCTAGAAAAACAACCTTAAATATTTTGGCATCAAAGGCAACTTATCCCAGCCTTTTAACAAGACACTGCATATATTTTATAATCATAAAAAAAACCAATTATATAATAATATATCAATATCATAAATTACTGAAAATATTGATATTGGGAAAATTATTGTAGAGCCTATTGCTGATGACTTTGAAGAAGATAATAACAAAAATCCAGAGGCTTTGATAAACACAGGTAAATTATTATTATTTATTTATTTGTTAATAGTATAACAACATACAACAAATCAATATTACATTAAAATTAACAATTAACATCTCCCCACTAAGAATAGCTTGTGGTTGGAGGATGGTACTTTAGCTTGTTTGACAAAGTATATCACAAATTCTAGTACGATGACACCTAGAATCCAAGTATGATCTAAATATGCTAAGAGCTACTAGTGTATTCTATATTTTTAATTAAAATTGGATGATCCACAGTTTAATGCTTTTTTATATTTAAAAAAATTCTAGTTATTTTTATAACTAGAAATTTAACAATATAATCTGTAACTGTAACAAGTGCTGCATCATTCGTTGATTTATTTTACATAAACTCAAATTGATTTCTTGAAAAGAATTTTATATTAGTAATTGCAGCAAATTTCTATATTTGTTGTAGAACAATGCAAAGTTACAATCAAAAGAATGTTTATTTTTGATGGTATGAAGCTTTTCTCTACCTACATCTAATTGGTACTAAACCTCTATTGTGGTCTAGTTTTTAATTTATGATTATTACTTATAAGTTAAATGTGTAAATTAATGTATTATTTTATTAAACATATAATATTAACATTGGTTATAATACATGCTTGAGATTTGAGACCTGGAAAGTGACTAACTTCACATTAAAACGATTGATATAATGTTTAAATTTAAATGTATGGTTTATTAATTACAATAACTTTGTCTTGTAATTTTTAGACAGTTCTACTACTGAAATATCAGAAGGCAACACGTCATATAGTCCAAGTATGTTAGATTAGTAATTTAATCATTTAACACATAATTAGTATTAAAATAAAATAAAACTAATGTCATTATTTATTTATTATTAAGACCCTATCTAATTTGTGTCTGCAGATACAGATCGATGGCCAAAAGATCATGTTCTGGTGCTCATAGATGCATTTGAAAAAAACCAAAATATGTTTTCTTCTACAACTGTTAGGAAAGAAAAGGTATGGCAAGTTATTGCAAAACATTTAAAAAATACCAGTATAAATAAGACAGCTATCCAATGTGAAAACAAGTGGAAAAACCTAAGAAAATTATACCTCAAAAAACAGAGAAATAAAAAAGCCACTAGTTCTGGTCAATGTGCGTTTTATTTTGAGTTTGAAGAAGAATTTGATCGCATTTATAAAGAAGAACCTTCATTTACACCAGTAGCTTTAGCAGGAAATCTTATTCAAGAAGAATCGGCCAAGAATTTTAATATTGATGATAATCAGACTGAGTACACACCTCCATCAAAAAAGACAAAGCCAGACTCATTAAGCAATATGTATTTGTTTATGGAAAAAAAAGAAGAAAGCCGTGAAAAAAGACATAGAGAATCAATGGAGCTGCAAATAAAATCATTGAAGCTTCAACAGGATGCTGTAGATGCATATACAAATACAATGGATCAGTTCCTATCCATTTACAAAAATAATTCTACCAAATAATATATTTAAAGTTATGTTTGTTATAAATGTTCCTACTATTACAGACTATAGTATACAATTGTTAGTCATGTTCCTACCCATTCCTACTAATACACAAGACAGTGTAAAAAAATAGTATAAAACTATTAAAAATATATTCAACGTTTATTAAGTTTTTGTTAATTTTATAATATAGATTAATATTATAATAAATAACTATTATCATTTTTTTGTTAACACATGGTATAACGTGTTTTTTTTACTAATGTAACAAGGTATGTTATTAAGTTTTTGTTAATTTTGTAATAAATAACTATTATTATTTTTTTGTTAACACATGGTACAACGTGTTTTTTTTACTAATGTAACAAGGTATGTTATTAAGTTTTTGTTAATTTTGTAATAAATAACTATTATTATTTTTTTGTTAACACATGGTACAACGTGTTTTTTTAATAATGTTACAAGGTATGTAATTACATATATTATTTTAAAATGTTATTGTTAAGTGTGTTTCATTTTGAATTTGATAAAATTTACAAATATGAACCCTCTATCAGTTCAGTGACATTAGCCGGGAATCTTATTGTAGAAGAAATTGCAACAATTTGTGACAATGATGATACCAAAGTCATGCCTAAAGTAAAAAAAAGAAAGACAGACTCCATAAATAACATGGATTTGTTTATTGTTATTGATGGGTAATATTTTATCCATAATTGCCAAAGCTGAAATAACAAATAAAAACAAATAAATAAATATATTAAGTTAAAGAAACCATAATTTGGTCTCTTTTCATACAGCCGGACTGGGTATTTTCTATGTAAGAAGTTAATTGCTCAGCAGTAATATTATCATCACCAATATTAGGTTGTTGTTCTGAAATCAAATTGTTCATCCATTGATTATCATCAAACTGCAAACAAATATTATGCAGGACACAACAAGCAATTATAGTTTGTGGAATCAGTTCTATTTTTTTCATATCTAAATACTTCAAGCGTCTAAAACGACCTATATCATTGAAAATGTAAGTGTTAATTATAATGCTATTTTTTATTTATAATGAATTATTTATAAAAAATAGTGAAATACCTTTTAACAGTGCAAAGCATCTTTCAATGGACTGCCTAGCACGTGACAATGAAACATTAAAAAACTTTTCTTGTTCAGAAAGGGTACCTCTATCAATATATGGTGGAATGCACCATTCGAGTATTGGATATGCCTTATCTGCAGCAATGAAATATTGACCTGGAACATATCTAATTAAAATACCATTATTCATATAATATATTATGTAGGTACAATGATGTACATTTAATTAATGAGTAAATGATTAATGTAATTAATATATTCACCTATTTTTGTTTTGCAAGATTCGTTCATAAATTAAAGAATTAGTGAATACTCTTCTATCACCTACAGATCCAGGATAACCAGCAAATGCATCAATAAATCTCAATTTATCATCACATACACCTTGTAATATTATTGCATGAAAACATTTTCTAGTAAGATAGGAATTTGCTGATTTCTTAGGTGCAGGAATTGGAATATATGATCCATCAATAACACCTATTATATTATTTAAACCGGTTTTTGACATCTTACCAAAATTAAGTTGAATTTGATTCATTTGTTCAATTTCGGGCCAATTAATAATTGTAGGGGATAATCTATGTAAAACAGTAGTTACACGGACAAAACTATCATGCAAAGAACTTTTACCAACATCAAATCTGTCAGAAACTGATCTAAAAATTTAATACAAATTTTATTTTATTAATCACGTAAAAATATGGAGGATATTGTCATTATATCAAAAAATAAATAGATAATTATATAGGAGTAATTAATTATACTATGACATCTTTTAGTAGGATAAACTGTCTAATTTTATTAGGTATTTAATTCTTTACACAAACCGAAAACTATCTGGTGTAGCCAATAACCAAATAACTGACAATAGTTGTAACCTCTCATCAGAACCTTTGCGTCCTTCTACACAAGTTTTCTTTAGAAGGGGAGCACAAATTTGTAAACATCTTTCAAATGAGGTTGGTGACAACCTAAAGTGCTGTTGAAATTGTTTATGTGTGAAATTTGGTATTGTCTGAGAGATAAAATCTTGCACTCTAAAAGGTTTTACTCTATTGCCCCGTAAACGATTAATAAATTCATAATCGAATTCATCATCTGAACTATCAATGTCAATCTATAAACAAATTGTAAAATAAACTACTAATTAACAAAATTGTATTACAAATGTATATAATTATAAATGTTTATCTTACAAGAACAAATTTTCTTTTTAACTCATTGTTCAATGATTTCCCCATTGAATCTATCATCATAAACAGTTCTGTACTCTCGTGGCTCATCTTGCAATACCTAATTCAATGTTATGTATGACTGGTAGACAAACAATAGGACCGGTAGTAATTAATTAGTTTAGTATAATACTATAATTAATGTTTCCGACTCCAAAGTGTATATTTAAATTTAAATTGATTTTCTTATTTTTAAATATTTTATAAATTGATATGATATAGCTTATCATTTATCAGTACGTAAAAGATTGATAACAGTATATCGTTCGGTTATTCGGAGTAATATGGTTTAGAGTACAGCTGATAAACTCTACTCTACTCTAACTCTACTCTCACTAAACGTACTCTACTCGAACTATTCATATTCGAACGCACCCCAGTAAGCAGTTAGTAGTTGATCCGAATTCTAAACATTCGATAATTTATATTTCAGAAAATCAATTAATATTCTGCATTTCTACCTATTTATTTTTTAAATATTCAATGTATCAGTGAAAACTTACAATAGATTACATTATAATATTGTCTTATTACAATAAGGGTATACAAATCAAGTGCATAACGAGCCACAATATTGTTCAGTTTTTTTCACTTTTAAATCACTAGTCAGTGAATAATAATAACCAGTTTACAATTGTCAAGTAGACTGAAAGCATTAACTTTGCAGTCATAATATAGTCTATGCACTATGTCCCCGCCAACTATTAGGTCGTCTCAAGGAAATACAGCCAGCCAGACACAAGGGCCTCAATATGCTAAAGTATTTGTTCAACGAGACTATTCGGATGGCACAACTGTAAAATTTATGACAAGTTTCCCACAAGGACTTGAAAACAAAGTAAGAATCTTATTGAAAGCTTGATTACATTAAATTATAAACTAATTAATATTGTTTGATTGTAGATCGAGCGAACAGTTTTTGAATATACAATCAATCAGTTGAATACATATTTTGCTGAAGCTGAAAAGGCATCATGTAAGACCTATTGTGAAGGCTGTTTTGCATGTTTCACTGTGTACACAATGTTTTTGTGTGCAGATACACATTATGAAAAAGTAAATAAATAATAAATCATTTTCTATGTAGGTATTGCAATATTATTATTAAATAATTGTTCAAATACATTTTTAGTGTTTACGCAAAGTTGGAAAATTTATAGTTGAACAGAATGAAATGGTCTATTTACCAAGAGGTTTGCTGCTTACCAATCCTGCTGAACGAGGGTTAAGAATTGTATCCTTTATAATGTTTTTTATTATTATGCAGCTGTTAATTAATAATTTGAGATAGGATGTTGATGACCTTATAAAGTACCAAAAAATGCTTTAATGCCCTAAAAAATATAAAAATGACCTGAAAAATTTTCTTAGATGTCAATAATTTGAAAAATTAATACATTTAAAACAAAAATGTATAGTTTCATGAAAAAATGCAATGCTGGGCAAGTTAATGTTTTTTTTTTTTTTTTTAACTAAGTTAAGTTAAGTTAATATGCATCAGTAACAAAAACTTAAAAGTTAATTTAATTTTTGGTTAACTCAGTTAAGTTAAAACATATAAATAGTTACATATCTAATAAGTTAGATTGGAAAAATATACAACTTTAAACAATTCATAGTAAATATTTTTTGACATAACGATATAGAATGAAATAGTGAAATCAAACAAAATTAAAAATATAATTAATTAACTTAACTTACTTCTTAAAATGAAAAATTAATTTGTTAATTTCACGTTACCTAATTAAAAAAGAAATTTAGTAAGTTAATAGTTAACAAAAATCCAAAAGTAACTAGTTAAGTTAGAAAGTTAAAATAAAACAAAATTTTTAACTTTAACTCTTTAATGCCCAGCCTTAAAAAATATAAAAAAACAAACATGCATTTATAGCTATACTCTGTTCCATCTAAAAGTTAACCGCTTTCGCTCACGCATACTGAGCCACCGAACAGTGCCTGACCACCCATGCGATGGCAATGCGTTCTGTGATTGGCGAACAGTCATTGCCGGCCATCGGGCGTCTATGTTAACGCTCTCTCAAATGTCCGAATTGTGGTGGGGATGTGCGGAAAAAACGTGTTTTGGTCAGCCAAGTGGTTCACTCTTAGATGAAACAGAGTATAAAAATGTAAAATAAAATTAGTATGTTCTGAATCAAGGAAGCATGAAACAAATATTTAGCTAAGATAGCATTATATAGAATCAAAAGAAAACAAATCAACATCTTATCTCTATTAACAACTAGTATTTATACTACTGTGCTTCCTGAAAATGTAATTTATGATTTTTTTATTATCTTAATCTTTGTTAAACAGTGAGTCAAAATTATTTTATTGGCTCATAAATTATTGAAAGCGGGTTATTGATGGTATTGTGGTTTTTATTCTTCATATAATATAATATGTTTGTAATTTATGCAAATGATTCAGGAAATAGAGTTCGTTAAAGGTGCCAACATTTACGTAGACCAATTTTTATCATTATTAGGACTGGAAATGTTATGCTTTAAAAAGCCCAAATAAATTCCCTAACAATTCAAAATTATAAACTTAATTTTTATTTTAACTCAACGTTAATCGTGCTATTGTCAAAATGACCGCACTTTTTTACATCTTGAATAAAACATATACATTTTATATTTGAATCATTGATACTCAATATACATTTTACAAATATTATTAGAAATACTATAATAATTAATAATATTCTAAATAAAATATAAATGTAACAACTTGGCTGCCATGGATTTTTTTGAAAACTTAAATTGCCCATATAATTCGTACATTCCTATTATTTTTTTTAAATGTTATCCATTTGATGTATAAAAAAGTTATTTTTTATAATTATAAAATATAAATGTATGAAATGTTTTTTATTATTAAAAAATATAACATGGCTGAAAAGATATGACTAATGACATAATATACACTGAACCAAATATAAACTATTAACTATCTATTAAACTAAAAAAAAGTTTTGCGGGACCTTCAAGTCTTTCATGCAGACTCTTAATCTGAAAAAATTATTATTCTCTTTTAATTTTCTGTTACCACTTGTAATCTCAATTTTTACATTATGCGTATCCGTTGAAAAAACAACGATTAATAATTTACGATTAGTTAAAAATCTTTCTAGTACACTACAAAGATACAGTTTAACGTAAAAATCTTAAAATACAATTTAAAATAACTATATTTTAGCGTTAAATGCCCTAAAATACTTTAAAAAAAAAAAAAAAAAAAAATGATATTCAAATTGAAAATTGTCAAAATATGCATAATAAAAACTTTATTTTTAAAAATACATGAAACTTCACATGTTATGAGCATCGCTTAGCCAACTTTGTAAAACAATGCAAAATACATCGAAAACCTTTTCATACCTAACCTATTCATCATCTTGGTAAATACACATATTTTATGTATGGAATATGGATGGCGCATGTTTGGTATTCAAGGGTTATATATTTTAAATTTAAATTAATTAAGGAATAATGGAAAATTATACACATTTTGTTTTTCATAGTATAATAGTATATCATAACTGATATGCCTTCAGCACTTCACATTAAAAAAACTGACTTAACCTTAACTCTTTATTGACAGATTGAAATCACTATGCTAGATCAACCTATAGTGGCCAGAACATGACTCACATTATCCGTTTCGACGGAAGAATTCTTCATGTGAAAATTGGCTAAAAATATTTGTTGAGTGTAATACAAATACTATTACAATTAATAGTCATACAAACAAAATGTCAATCTTACAATGGTTTTTCATTTAAATATTTTGAATCTTGTATTCTTATGGTCTGTGGAAGAAAACTATTGTTATGTTAGTATTAGTTTTTTTTGTTGTTGTGTGGTTTTGTTTGACTTACCATACCTAATTTTGCATTTACTTAACTATTTATTTTATTATTAAAAAAACCTTATTTTTAAACAATAAAAAGTTGATCAAAAAATATGTTTTTATCACCAATTAGTTTTTATTTATAATATACTTATAATTAACTTTGTATATACAAACTAATGAGAATTGATAAGTTGTAGTAAAATATGTATTTGAATTATTGTTTGAAATTAACTGAGTATCCACCAGTGTTTGGATCTTGGTTAAGTTGGAAGTTTTGGGTAGATAAACCAAATGGCTTTAGTACCATATTGCCCAAATCTTTAAGTTTCGCCATCATTTCAGTTTTTAATTTTTCATTACGCTCATTTATTTTTTCTTGTAACACCTAAATACATACATAAAAAAGTAATTACAATATTAATAATGAATAATTTATTACTTACTCTGGCATTGTATGCCACTTCAGCATAATTTCGATCAATTTCAAGGACTTTTTTTAGATCATCTAATGCTTCATCAAGCTTGTCATTGCGTTCAAACAATTTAGAACGTCTAATATACGCCTTTAAATAATCAGGATCTAACTCAATAGCACGGGTACAATCTTGTATAGCACTTTCTATATTCTGTAGATGAAATAAATAATATCATGTAGTATTAAATGAGAGTACCTACAAGGAATATGCTATAACATACAATGTTAGATTTCGCTGCAGCTCGATTTGCGAAAAATATAGCCCTGTAATTTGGAAAAATTAATGGACAAGTACGTAATGCATCTGTGTATATTTTAGAAGCTTCTTCGTGTTCTTGATTCTTAAATTTGATGTTACCTTCATTTTTTAAACTAAGAGCTTCTTGCAATAACTCCTAAAATCATTCACATAATTAGGTAAGTATTAATTTTCAAAATAGAAAAATAATAATAGATATTTTTTATTTTATTAGTTTTGTTTAACATAACTGGTACACAATTATCTTAGGCACTTACGATCTACAGTAATATTATATATATTTTAAGATGAAGTGATACTCGCATGTGTTGTCTCCGTCTTACAAGTGCTTACATAGCAAATGTTAAGCTCAGTAGAACACAATTAACTCCGTTCGTTTAGAAATTAGAGTGAATTAACCTCTTATACAATTTAAAGATAAGATTATTATCTAGACAAGGAATATGGCTTTTTATTACTTTTTAATTTTAAAGCGAGTTTTGATTATTTTAAGACAGTATTTTTAAACAGTTTATAATCTTAAAGTACACATAACTCGCTTTAAAATTAAAATATAATAAAAAGCCTATGTCATTGTCTAGATAATAGTCTTATCTTTAAATTTTATAAGACCTCAATTCGCTCTAATTTTTAAACCTACGGAGATAAATGTGTTCTGCCAAGCGTAAAATTTGCTATGTTACGAGCTTGTAAGACGGAGACAACAAATGTCACTGTAACTTCCCCTAATGTAGTAGTATTATATAAATACTTATACTAACCCGTTTTTTCTCTTCTGGTAATTTATCATCTCTTTCCTTTAACAGCGCGTCATCAATGTAATCTTCATCTCTAATTTCATTTTCTTCATTTATGTTAGTATCAACCTCTGAATCCGATTCACTGTGATGAGATTCATCACCACCAGAAAAATCTGTTTTAATGGCTGAACTTTCCAAGTTCTTAGTGAGTTCCTCTATGAGTTCTTCGTTGGAGGGAATTCCCTTTTTACTATCAGAAGACATCAGTCCAAATTTCTAAAAATGTCTACACAATCGACAGCATTTCAGATATAAGTGAAATTACCTACATTAATTTATATCAATATTCAATACTATAGTATTTTTAGTTCTTACCAAATGTTAATGTCTTAATAAAGTGTAAAATAATTATCCTGTTAAATGTTAGTAACTCGGCAAGCGTGTTTGTTTAAATTTAATGATATTTGTTTCAAGGAAAATTAAGCACAGAAAACATAAATCATTGGTATGGTATAATTTATAATATTTTTTAATTTATAATATTATATTATCATAGTTTACTATATAGATAATTGCGATTTGTGGATTTGTGATTGCAATTTACTCATTACACAGATATGGATAATAATCTGTTATTAATATTATCTATATCCACCGAAGGTTTATAGATAAAACCAGACAGTAAATAAAAACGTTTTATATCACTAGAAAAAAAACACGAATGGAACTTCGCAGGAAAAATCACAAATTATTCCAATATGGCGTCACTACACTGTTATCACAAAATATAATGCTTATCACAAAATAATATTAAAATATTATACTTGTAAACTATAAAGTCAATTATAATATTTGTTAAATTCAAATAATCGTCGTAAAAATTAAGTTCAATAATAGTTAAAATAAAAAAGGTAAAAATTCATTGGCATTACATTGTCATTTTTTTAAAAAGTAACTATGGTCATTTGAAGAGTGGATATTTAATACTTCACCACTTAAATCTTCCATTAACGAATCTCTTATTAGTTGGCTATCATTTTTAGATAGTGTGATATCCATTAAATTATTTATATTACCTATTTTAGATTCTGAGTGAAACGATGAATGTATTGATTTTACAATGATGTGTGTTTTTTTATTTTTTTTGTGTCTGTGTACACGATAAGTAGTCGAAATAATTCTTCGATTTTCAACTTCAATATCTTGTTCGATTGGAAAGTGAATATCGTTGGTGCATTGGGGAGGTAAAAATTTAAAATACTCAGTACTTTTCAAAAGCGCCAAGAAAAACAAAAGAAAAATTAAGGAAAAACGGGAATTTTTACGCAAAATCGATTTTTCAGAAAATTGAATTTGGTTTTTGGTGTAACTTTAAACTAGATACATGAAATTTTCACTGGTTGTTTATATTTGCATTTTCTATACATGATAACATTTTCAAAATATTTTGATTTATTTTGAACTGTTTAGGGACATTTTCATTTTTCATTTTTTTTTAGTTTTTTTTTTAGAAATATCAATAAAATTTTATTTGTTGGTTAAAAAACCTTGAAAATTTAATAAAAGGCTCCTAGTATATTGTTTCAAAGGCAGATGAAAAATATTAAAAATCGTTAGTCACAGTTTTTTTTTATAAGCATTTAAAGTTCAAAAATTGACAAAATATGGAAAAATCACGAAAATTAGCAAATTATTATGAGTTAAGAATTCGTAAAAATTTTTTTTTTAAATCTAAGATTTGAAAATGTAATACAAGATTACTCATAAGTTTGTCTACCTTTATCAATAAAAAAATCTCTACCGGAAAGTCAAATTAAATTTTTATGAGCGTTTGAAATTCAAATTTTGGATGTTCACTCGATTTCTCATGTAGCGATTTCCTTATTTTGTTGTAATTCAAAAACGAATTACTGTAGATACATGAAAATTTCACTGAATGTTTATATTAGCATTTCCTTAACTTATCATTTTGAATAGTTTTTTCTGTTAAGTTTCTGGACATTTTAGTTTGAAGTCTTTAATGTGTGGTCCTATTGTTTAATTTCTAATTTTTTTGTTTTCTAAAATGCATTTGCCTGCAGGTGCCAACACCCCCCTTCAATTTTTTTTTTATGAACTTAAGTCTACTATAATTTTTTTTATAGACATGAACATTGATAACCTGCAGGGGCCCTATGAATAATCTTTCTTTTTTTTTTTTTTTGTTTTCTAAAACGCACTTGCCTTCGGGCGCCAACACCCCCCTTCAATTTTTTTTTTTTAGTTATTTAACTCTAGTTTTATATTTTGTTTAGATGTGAACATTGATAACCTGCTCTAATTATTTTAAATAGTGTTATCTGTTTAAGAATCTGGACATTTTAGTTTGAATTCTTTAATATGTGGTTATATTGTTTAATTTCTCCTAATTTTTTTTGTTTTCTAAAATAATGACTGACACAATGACAGGGACACTTTTACGTTTGGCACTTGGCCGTTATTAAGAATTTATATTTGTTAAAAATCTATATTTAATAAAAAATGTGTTATTAGTTATAACTATTACAATATTCTAATAAACAATACATTAATTCTAATGCATCGACTTTGACCTCTTTAACATAAATAATATTAATTAATAGGTACCCTAATTATATTGTACAATTAATCTATTACTACTTAGGACGCGTATTTAATCACAATATCATAAAGGTATGTATAATCTTAATATATATAAATCTCGTGCCACAATGTTTGTCCTCAATGGACTCCTAAACCACTTAACAGATTTTGAAGAAATTTTTTACACCACGTGTAATTTGGTCCAACTTAAAAGATAGGCTAATTTAAAAAGGGAGAGGACCAACCCCGGGAGGTGCTCAAACGGGAATTTTGAGATTTCCGATGGAAATTTTTGTTTATAAATGGTTGCCATGGGTTTTTAAGCTATTGCAATAATACAAATAATAAAAAAAAAAACTATTTGCTTTACTTTTTAAATATAAATTGTAATCTAATATCTAACTATAAAAATGTGAAATGAAAATCTCTGTACTACTTATCTCTGGAGCTTCTTATCAGATCTTCTTTATTTTTTTTTAAATGAAAGAGTATTTCACGGACAAGGCTTATATGAAAAAAAAAATGTTAGGAAAATCCACCAGTGTATTATATTATATCGGTTGCTATTGGTTAATCGGGCATGTTTTTGATTTGTATCATTATTTTTTGTCAATAGGTATACATATATCATATATATATAATAAATACAAAAAGATCCAATAAGTAGTTCCAGAGTCTGTATAGTTATAGTCCGTGTATTTATATAGTTATATATATATAAATTAATGTTTGTGGGTAGATTAGACGTCTGGGAAGAAGATAGGTTAATTTACTAAGGGTTAAATTTGTTTTTTTTTTCATCGGGTTTTAGTACGGTTAGGTTAGGATAGGATTTTGGGCGCATGTAAACTCCGCCACAAGTACCTTTTTTTACTGTAAACTCCGCCAGAAAAAAAAAAACAGGTAAAATTGGGTTCATGTAAACTCCGCCAGTGAAGAAAATCAAATAGTAGTATAAAATTAATATGATATATTATTAAAAAAAAATTATAATATAATATCATATCATATCATATAAATATTTAAATCATAGTATAAAAAATCATAATAAATAATCCAAAATCATATTTTTCATAATAATAATTAATAAATAATTTAAATTATAAATTATTATAAATTATTAATAATTTGAATCGATCTAACCTTGACAATATTTTATCAATTTTGACATATATCATCACAATAGATGTAGGTAAACGTATTTAATGTGAGAAGGCACGTGGCAATGTGAGTACTGTCGCACTGACCAGGTAAAAAAAAAAAACTGGCGGAGTTTACATATAGCCATTACAGGTAAGAAAAAAAAACTGGCGGAGTTTACCATAGACCTATTATTACCTTTTTATCTTGACCGATATTCTGGCGGAGTTTACAATCGCCCAGGATTTTGTATAAAATGATTAAAATAATCCACCTTAGGCGAAATGAAGTAAAAACGATAAACTTGGTATAACTTTGATACTTTAGAGTTAAATCATACACTTACATACAAACAGCAGAGGGTACGCGATCTATCGCAGGTAGATTACTGTTGCGAATCAGAATTTTTATTCGGGGCAACGGAAAAGTTAAGATTAATTTTGAACACCGCATACACCGAATATTAAATAACGAATTGCACAAACTTTGAGACATATAGAATTGATACATTTAACGGGGCAACGAAGTGCACGGGATCAGCTAGTATAAATATATATTTCATTTATAAATATAGTTATTTAATAATATTTAATTTGATCATATATATATATCTGAAAAATAACGGTTTCTTCTGAACTATTCAATCTCAGTTTATAACTGACTCTTATTTAACTACGCGATTACAGCCTTCATAGGTCGTCTGGTCCAGATACGGTCATATCGTATACATAGATAGAATAATATAATAAGTATATATTTTCATATCTTAAATCGATCACTGATTGAATCGCAGACACGATGTATCATTAATGGGGATTAATTATTTTATGGCACTTAAATAGGTAAATATTTTCTCCTAGCTCTGCGCAGAGCATCACATATTAGCATCTAATTATTATACTAATTTTTAATCTTACGCTATTAAAA
This sequence comes from Macrosiphum euphorbiae, assembly GCA_949089665.1. Lineage (NCBI taxonomy): Eukaryota > Metazoa > Arthropoda > Insecta > Hemiptera > Aphididae > Macrosiphum > Macrosiphum euphorbiae. The sequence goes on along the minus strand of CARXXK010000004.1, from coordinate 28,071,327 downwards.
TATGTGATCGATCAAGTAGGTACAACAATAACTCGTGGTCTTCAGAACAAAATAAATTACAGGTAAGTAACATAGATTTAATATTTTAATATTATCAACCTATATAATTATATTTAACATTTAAATTGTATGACGTCTTTTTTTTGGGAATGACACGTGTAATAAATTAACGTGTAATAATTTAACGTGTATAAATTTAAAAAAAATATATATAAAATAATGTCCTTGAAAGTAGTGAAAATTACTAAAAATACATTAGAGATGTACATAGGTCAAAATAAACTGCAGAATAATAATTTTGTTTTATATAAATCTACATCACTTGAAATACATTTTTTCCAAACTGAGCATTACGTAAGGTTTTCGCAAAAAAAATTAATTTTGCATTGAATCCGTGCCCTAACCATCGGTTATTCTTTTTTGAGTAATGCCAAAAAAATAAAATGTGTTTATATAAAATATATATTTTCTATATTTTTTGGTTACAGTATGAATTACTTAGGAGAATCTTTTTTTAAATTTTCAACCCTTAGTTATAAAAACTGAACATCTTATAGTTTTTTAATTACAATGATTGATAATTTCGAGATTTTGATGAATGTTGTCAAAATTTGTTACTTAAAATGCTGATAAAAAAATGTTGAATACGGATTTTTAATATTTTTCATCTACCTTTGAAATAATATATTAGGAACCTTCTATTAAATTTTCAAGAATTTTCACCCAACCAATAAAATATTATTGATATTTATAGAGAAAATAACTAAAAAAATTGGAAACTGAAAATGTCCGTAAACAGTTCAAAATATTTTAAAAACGCCAAAACGGTATGGTGTTTAGAAACTGCTTATATAAACATTTAGTCAAAATTTCATGTATCTTTTAGAGATACACCAAAAACCAAAATCGATATTGCATAAGAATTCCCGTTTTTTCCTTAATTTTATTATATTATATTCCTTAGTTTTTTTATGAAAACTACTGGGAATTTTTTTACTTTTGACCCCCAAAGTACTAACCAGATTCAATTTCTTATCAGAAAAGCTATTATTGAAGAAAATCCAAGCATTTTTAGTTTTTACTGTCCTAAAAGGTGATGACAGGCACAAAAAAAAATAAAAAAACACACATCATTGTAAAACCATCGCTCCGCTCAGAATCTAAAATAAGTTAAATATTAACTATTGGAAGTACGAAACTGTACCTAGGGTAACCTAGGGTTATAGCTTAATAACCCATCAATAATATTATATTTGTTATTGTGTACAATAATTATTAAGCAAATACATACTAGCTGGATAATCGATTTTCATAATATACGTCACATTAAGTAGTTTAACTATTTATAACTTAGGGCATGCATTGAAAATTTGGTTTAGAAAATTCAGGACAAAATCGAATTTATATTTAAATCCACCTCCTATAGATATAAATAATAATTTTTGATGAAGCATTAATGACGAGGGGAGTTGACAATCAGCCGAACCGAAATCTAAAATCCTAAACACCTGATATAAACAATTTTTCACACTAACGTATAGACGTATAGTCGGGCGTTATGATACAAAAATATGGTTAGGTTGCTAATACCTAATTTAACTTTTGTAGTAAGAGATTATTCACGTTTTATACTATTTTGTAAAACCATGAATCTTGATCCATTCGAATTTGTATAGCTTGTTCAAATAATTTATAAATATTCAATAGGTACCTACCAATATATATTATTTCATAAATATTTTTTGTATTTGCGTAAATAATTTAATTGAAGACAATCCGTAATCACTATACATAATTTATTATTGTCCTGTGATTTATATGGCTATATTATAATCTATTAGGTACATTATATTATGTTCTGTGGTTACGATAAAAGTCTGAATTCGCCATCCAAATACAAAACAATTCGCATACGCCATATATAGATAGATCGATTACCAAACAATATTATTTCTTCTTTAGGATTGTTTTGCACCGATATGTATTGTTACACTGAGATATTGTATCCAATTTTATTCTTTACATTTTATATTTTATACTGCAATCTTTTTGCTCTAAAATACACTATTATAAACACCGGTATTTATTCATCTTATTTAGAATTCTGATTAAATATTTAATAGACAAATAAATAGGTATTGTCGTACCTACTGAAGAAGTAAAAAATAATCTTGGAACATTAACTCAAAACGTCTTTTCGGAAATGGTAATTTCAAATAATTGAATATTAAAAAATTTATGGCGCCCCGTAATAATCAGGTAAGTTTATTTATTTTATAATTTTTAAAATAATTAAGGATATTATTATATGAATCCTAGTGGCTAGTACACTAAGGACCTACAAAGTATTTTTATTTTAACATAATTATTTAAATGGTTTTGCATTAATGATGTCAATCATATACCTAATTTCTTATCCCAATATCAATTATTATATATTTCCTATTTTATAATAATTGTAGTTAGTAGGTAGAATATATTGTTACACTAAATTAGTTGGTTTTAAAATTTAAATTGATTATTCGATAATTAATTCACTCCTTGACTATGTACAATACCGGTTTAGGTTTATTACAACTCTATAATATTCGGTTTTGTTATTGTAATGCAGATCTACGGAATCCCTAAATAACCATTTAAGGGGTCCACCCCACACACTGCTGCGGTGGCGGCACAGCCAAGACAAAACAATTTTACCACCACCACTGCAGTGTGTGGCGACCTTTAGGCATTAGGCATCTAGCATTATATGTCTTGGGCAGTTGGACTGACTTGGAGTCACAAATTACAATCACAAAACCCTCGTACGTGGTACACGCAGGACGTCAAGCCGCACAACCAAAACCGTAAGTAATATTAATTTTTAATTTTAAGATTTCCAATTAAAAATATTACAACCATTTTAGAAGTCCATACTCCCTACCGATTTTATTTTAAATATTTTTAGTGAACAATTAATAAATAGGCTGCAGTAATATATTTATATGAATAGATGTAATAGTTATTTAAACCCACAGTCATACATAGCAAACGTCTTGTAAAAATTTATTAAAAGTCTTAAAAGATTCGAATGTCTGAATACCATTCATCAAAATTGTATCTGTATTTGAATATTATATAATATTATATTGTGTAAAGTAACTAGTACTAGAAAATAAATACCTATTAGATGTCATAAAGTAAAAATGAACTGATTACTAAGCTATCACTACTGTCACTTTTTTCACACTTATTTAAATTAAATAATAATAATTTATTATTATAAATATAATAAATTTTATTATATAAATAAAATTAGAAATAATTAAATAAGGCACAACATTATAATGTCGAATGGGCTGGTAGAAATTTAAAATCTGGGTGGGCCCAAAAGTCTCAACAGACACTTCGTCCTAGTAAATATTATAGTACCTAATAAATTATTATTCATTTTTAACATTAGTATAGATATTATGGATAGGTATATTAGGATTAGGTACTATAATATTTACTAGGACGAAGTGTCTGTTAAGACTTTTGGGCCCACCCAGATTTTAAATTTCTACCAGCCCATTCGACATTATAATGTTGTGCCTTATTTAATTATTTCTAATTTTATTTACATTACAATCAAAAAAGTCGAAATGATATATTGATTTTTTTAAATATTTAACTAATTGTGCAATAATTCATAATCGTTTCTCTTATTAACCGGGTTGCATTTAAAAATGTATCAATTGAATTCTTCAATAAAATGTTATGGACCAATCATCAAACACTAAATTATGTTTAAAGAACCATAGGTATTAGCTCGGTAGCTCCGTTTCAATCGGCCGGGCTTGCTAGAACGGTGAATTTGAAGAAAAATAAATTATTCTTAGTTTACTGTAAGACAAGACATAAATACATAAATATTATTATCTTCTTTGACACATAGTTTGAAGTTTGATTGCCATTAGAAACGTTTATTTTAAAATTTTTTTGGCATTTTTTATTTATTAGATCCGTTTTTGCTTTTTAATAAGTCATTATTTCATTTATATTAATTTTTTCGAGTTGTATATTAAATTCCATCAGTTTATTTATTTAATTTTAATTTTTCAGATAACATTCAGTACACACGTACTCAATTAATAATATCTTTAATTTACAATATTTCACAAATGCTAGATTTCTAGATTTTAATATTTTTTAAATTATGATTTTTATATACCTATACTTAGAGTAAATTGTGTAAGTACTGAATTTGTTAGATTTTAATGCACTAAATGCACAGCCCTTATTATAACTAAGTACTAACTACTTGCACTAGTAATTGTTACCTACCTTTACAAGTAGTCAACACTTTTCTGGTTGAAATTAATTAATTTGTTTTTATGTTCTAGATGGAATTTACTTTCACCTTAAAGTTTTTACAGGGTAGTGTGGTCCCTATTGTCACCACACAAGCCACTGCTTTGGGCACACCTTTGAACGCCGAACTAGCCACTCCCCCTGAAGTTACCCAAACGGTAGTTCAACCACCACAACAACAACAACAACAACGTGGTCGTGGTGTGGGACGCGGACGACGTAATTGGCGAGGTGGATATCGAGGGTGGAGGGATGTTAACCGCGAATGGCAAGGTGATAATCACAGATGGTAAGGCCGCGGGTGGTATGACAGAGATCATGGCAGTAGACGTCGTGCTAGAGGTGGTGGTGGTCATCAGAGCGACGGTGGTGTTGGAACTGGAAGAAAACAAAACAATGGGCGGCATGGCGAGGCTAGTGCAACTAGTGCAAGTATAATCGCCATAGACCGGGTACCAGATGGAGATGTGGCAAGTACCAGCGGCTGTGACGATGGTGAAAGGCAGAACAGTGCTTTCAAAGGGCGTAAGTATTATTACACTACCTTTCTATACCAAGATTTGTTTGCAGTTTAACAGAATTTATAAAAAAAATCAATTATAATTTAATATAGTTAAATATTATACTACAGTTATATGGGTGATTTGTAATCATAATAAAATATTTTATGATTTTAGAATGTTCAAAATGTTATGAAGAGGGTCATCGAAGGAAAGATTGCCCTTATAATGGTAAATAACAATAACAAAGTTAAAAAACATAAAATTATATTTTATTGTTAGTAACAAAATATAATATTACATTTTTAAATGTTTATTTCCAGTTACATACCGCGTACTAACACCTTCCGAGGCTGAGTCGGCAATTACAAAAAAACAGCCGGGCCAACAGTCCTAAATTAGCTACAATACCTACCTACATAAGTCTAAATGGGATCAATATTATAAAAATATTGAAATAAAAATAAAAATAAAAATAAAAATATTTGATACCTACTCAAAAAGAAATGTTTCTTAATTTTTTCATAACTTATACATATTTATTTTGTTTAACACTACATTTATTTATATAATTTATGATCCATTGGTTATAGGTATAACAATTTAATGTTATAAATTAGATTAATACAAAGTTTATCATAAATATTACTCATATTACTCAACCTACTGTATTTTTAGGTGGCAGTCAGCGTGTTAACTTTTAAGACGTTACCCATTAGGTATTCTGGTATTCATATTCATAGGTACTAAGCAGTAAAATAGTAAGAACTTAATTGGAATCATATGTTAAGTATTCATGAAAAAAACTTAGTTAACGCTTAATCAATAGTTCTTAATAATTCTTGGTGGAGTGTAGGATTTAGTAAATACTTAAGTTTTATTATTCATAAATAGGAGTACATATCATGTTAAGTTATAAAACGTAAATGTGATGTTGGTTAAATCCTAGCAACCTCTGGTATTCACTTAAAAAATAAATTAATATTAAATGAATAACTAAAAATTTTTTTACGTGTGCAAACTGAAAAACCTTAAAATTATATAGGTAGCCTTTGTTGAATAAACAAATAAATATATTTTATATCACTTTTGGGTTAAAAAGGTGTATATATATATTTTTTTTATTAAACTTAGCAAATACAACAAAAACTTAAACTTTCAATTAATTAGGTACTTATCTAACTACTACATTTAGGTATAGATAATGTTATAATATGAGATCAAATTCAACAGTTAGGTTTTTTAAAACAACCTATCTATAATTTTCAATATATTTATACTAAGAATATTGTTAAGGTTTTGATGTAGATGTTTGCAAGATGTGCATCATTTGTCAGTTAAAAACATAGTTACCTATATTTATAACATACTTTTTAATGTAAGTAGTCAAATTGAAAGTTCTATGAATGTAGAACTCACAAATAGTTTTTGCAAATGTTTGTGATTTTAACAAATTTAATATACCACTTAGGTTAGGTACAGCAGCTTATACGATGGACCTTCTATTAAATTCTAAGTTTTTAGGTCAATACATCATCAACATACATCCACAATTATTTTTAAGAAGTAAATCTGAAAGAAATGTGTATATAGTATATATACCTTATAACTAATTTCCAAATATACACAACACTACGTTTGGCGTCTATTGCAGCTGTTACAGATTGTATATTATATACTAATAAATGATAAAAAAATCAAAATAATAATAAATATGAAATTAAACTTAAACGCTATATTATTAGGTACATACTACATAGTATTGTATTAGTGATGATAGGTATATCATAGTAATATACTTTATGTGTGTTTGCATGAAACAAATTTGAATATATTAATATGAAAAACTACACTTAACCACATACACTTGAAAGCAATATTCGTATATGCTTAGGGGAATACAAATGTAATTCAGTATTGTACTTAGTTGGTAAAAAAAAAAAAACAATAAATACCTACGTTCCTATTTTTTATATCAAAACTAACATTGCATAATAATGATTAACTTAAAAATGAAAAGTGTAATTTACAATTATACTAATTTGCGTATAAAGATAAATTAATAATTATACTTACTGATTTGGGTATGAAGCAGCCACGACAAACCTTTAATTTTAATCATGTATTCAGGAAAGTGGATAAATTGGAAATCACTGTGAAGTGCTTTAATTTAGTAAGAGCCCCAGAAATGTTGTAATGCAACAAAACATACAGGATTCTTATCATTTCGCGGGTAGAAACCGGTATATTTATAATATGACATATGTGAATAAATTACTGAACTGCGTTTAACAGCTTGGGTTTTAGCGGTAGCCACTCTAAATTTTCACGATATTTAAATAAGGTACACTATATGCAGTGTAAAAAGTTTCATAATTTTCTATATACTATTGCGGGCTTTAGAGCAAATCAGCAGTTTTCCTGAACGGCGGCGCGTGATTTTACTGATTCGATTATGTGAATAAATTACTGATTTGTTTTATAACTGCATGGGTTTTCGAGGTAGGCACTTGAAATTTCCAAGGTATTTAAATACGGTACAACCGATACCGTGTAAAAAATTTCATAATTTTCTATATACTATTGCGGGTTTTAGAGCAAATCAGCAGTTTTCCTGGACGGCGGCGCGTGATTTTACTGATTCGATTATGTGAATAAATTACTGATTTGTTTTATAACTGCATGGGTTTTCGAGGTAGGCACTTGAAATTTCCAAGGTATTTAAATACGGTACAACTCATACCGTGTATAGTTGGAGTTGGAGGGGGGTATTATAATGGCACTTGTGAAGTTTGAACTTTTTCGGACTTAGTTTGCCCATGCTACGGGCGCTATGGCCAAAAATCAGTAAATCAGTAAATCAGTAAATTAGACTGACCCCAATATGTATACACTTTCTGAACATGATATCTGCATTTTGTAACAATGTTTTTGTGGCTCATGAAATGTTTCCAAAATATTTTTAAAATGTACGATTGCTGTGTGGGAATGACCGTCGAATAGTTTAATAATGACTTATCAATCGCATAACAAAATCATACTAAACTTAGTAGGAAAAAAATCTTGTTGCCTCCTGCACAGTGCACAATCATCCATGGTATTAGAATATGAATTAGTAATTACTAAAAGTAATATTCAGGTATATGTCTATAGTAATAATGAGTAATTAATAGAATATGTAGGTACCTATATAGTACATCTGTATATAACAGGTAGGTACTAATGGTACTATATATTTGTATACCTAATTATATTATGGATGATATTTATAAATTATTCGTCCAAAGATAATCTTATATTATGTTATTTACTAACGGACACCATTTCAATTTATTTTAAGTGTGCCAAATTTAAGGCGAGCCACTTCCGAAAAATATTTAACACCATCAAGCAACAAGTCCTTACGTTGGTATGTAGTTACTATGTAATAGTCAATAGGTCCGTACTAAATTATATAATATATTGATCTATTGAAATAATAATCATCTCGGACGTTTATAATTTAGGTATGTGAATATTATTGATGTAAGTGCAGACTGCAGATTAGCATTAGTACAGCAGTAGGTTATAGTCATTTTTGCCCAAAAAATTACATTTAAAAGTGTCATAGTGTATTCGTGTATATAAATTATAATAATATACTCTATTTATAGTATATATTTGTGATGTCTATAAACTTGTGGACTAATTAGTTTGGTTAAATTTAGTATACGATAAATAACTGAAATAGAAAACAAGAATACATTGCAGACCACAAAGATTTCTGTAAAAGAACACACGGTGTATCAATAGACCGTGTATGTATGTGTTGAGTGTAGAAGTTCTATGGATTTATCATATTAAATAATATATTTTATATCATCTATGGCAATCGCCAATTGTCGACATTCGTCTGCGACGATTAACAATTCTAATAATTTTAGTGAAAAAAAAATAATAAGCCATCAATATAATATACAGATAGTTCGTTAAGCAGTATATATTATAATGTAAGTTTTAACACGAATTCGCACATTTCGTTATGTTCAGGTAATTTTCATGAATTATTTCGATAGTTTCAAGTTACAATTCGGAACGAGATGAAGACGGATGAAGATAGCTGTTTTTTCGGTGGCTTCACGTACTGGACGTTTGCATTGTTGATGCACTCTAGCTAGGCTTCACCGGAAGAGTCGATGTTTCAGCGTAAGTTTGTTTTCATATTATTTTGGGATTTACGTTTACTTTTTAGGTATTTTAATAATTAAAAACATAATATAACGTAATGTTGTAGTAGAAGCTGGAAAATGTAGTGCCTATATTCTAATTTTTGAATTTTTTAAATTTTAATGTAACATTTATTATGCCTACACAAAACACTTTTCTACAAAAATTGAATTAAAAATAAACAATATGATCATTGATTACATACGGAGTACCTATAATATATTATGCATGGAAAACGAAGGTCGAATTTGACTACCTACTTATCGTGTACACATCAAACACAACAAAGAAATAATAAAAAAAAATTAAAAATTAAATACACATCATAGTAAAATCAAAATATTCATCGTTCCACTCAGAATCTAAAATACAAATTATGGGTCCCCGATACAATTAAAATTTTCATGATATTGAATAATAATTAATAATTTTGTGATCAGCAGTATTCGTAGAAAATGTTAGATTTGAAATTTTAGAATCTAGTTGGTATTATAGCCGATACTGTAAATTTGATGAATTTACTGAGTATACCTAAAATCCAGTAATCACATTTTTATTTAATGATTTATAAAATACAATAAGCTTTTATAAAAATATGCTTGTACTTCTGCAGATATCTTATATATTCACCATATTAATAAATAATTAAATTAATAAACGAAAATAAAAATTCAAATAATATATCATATTGATACCTATTATTATAATTCAAATTCAAAATTATAAACTATTTTATTTTTGTCATACAACATTTCAACGAACAAATATTGTTCCTTAACATGGAACTCTTTGATATAAAAAGTTGCATTATATGATCCGTGGATTCATCATATTGACTTTACCTAGTATAATATAATATCTATCATTCATATTCTATGGCAAATCTCAATGTCGTTGCAGACGACACAGTCGATCATAGATAAGTATTTTAAATTTGAGTGGAATAATTTTTTATGATCATAACCACATTGCCTACAGATTATTAAGCATTAGTACAGCAGTAGTTTATAGTTATTTTTGCCCGAAAAATTACATTTAAAAGTGTCATCGTGTATTCGTGTATATAAATTATAATAATATACTCTGAGGGCCGTTCTTACAATGTCCGGTAAAGTGTCGGTTAACGCTAACCAACTAATAACAGATTTTATTACCTGCAGGATTATACGGGTGATGTGTAGGTTAAATTTAACCAGACATTGTAAGAACGGCCTTAAAAGTTTTATAAATGCACGAACACCTACTATTTTTAAATTACAACAAAATAACTAAAATCGTTATTCTTTGTTTTAATAAGTAATTTCGTCCAAATTTGAACTTATATAATGTCTGTAAAAATTAACTGTGTTTTTAATAGATCATTTAGTTTTTTTTTGTTAGAGTATGAACACTCAATAATATTATGAACTATTTTTGAGAATTCTTGTCTTACATTTTCAATCCTTAGCAATAAAAGTTGAACATTTTATAAATTTTACTACTAAATAGTAATTTGTAAACTATCAATTTGATAATTCAAATGTCTATAAATCACTGAAAACGAGTCGAAATATTTTGAACATTATATAATGTATATTATGATAGTTTAAACATTTGATGGACATTTTAAATACCGACAGTTAATAGTTGTTGAATAACAACAAAATAAGAAAATCGTTATACGAGAATCATATACAAATCATTGTAAAATCAAAATATTCATTGCTCCAGTAGTCCACTCTAAAATACAAGCTAACACACAAGCCCGGATAAGGGGGGGGGGCAAGGGTGGCACTGTAACGGGGCCCATCTTTATCCCCAAAATATATTTTTTTAACGCTTCCAATACATTTAAAAAAAATATATATATTGAAGTAGGTACAGGTATAGGTAGTAGATAAATTATTATTACTTAATAAATTATAATTATAAAATAAAATTGTTCTCAATTTTATATCATGAAAAATTACTTTAAATAATGGACTGTGTTGGTAAACACAATTTTCATTATGTTTTTTTTCTGAGTATTTTCGATTACTGATTTAACTATTAACTACCTGTAGTTATAAGAAAACAATATTTAGCTCTTGTAAATTAGGTATTTCAGTTAAAAGTATTAACGCATATTATACTAAACTTTCGAGGACCATAGTTAATAAGTAATATATTACATATTTCCATGTAATATATATATATATATATATATAATGTATTTTTATTTTTATTAAATTGTTGTAAAAAAAGGCTAAAAGGCAGAAATCTAAATTATAATTTGTTTATTTTATTATAATGGTTGACTTTTTATTAGGAATAAATGGAAGTGTTAATTTTAAAATAAAAGTGTTCTCTAAATTTTGGGTTATCAATTATCACTTTTAAATGGCTTGAAACCTATTGAAAAAAATTTCTGTTTTGGTTTCGATTTATACACTGGTTTCTAATTTTTTTCGGTTTTGGTTTTGGATTTAATACCGATTTCCAATTTTTTCCGATTTTGTTTTTGATTTTATCATCGGTTTCAGTTTTTAAACGGTTTATACCGGTTTCTAAAATCGGTTTCAATACCTGGACTATTTACGTTCATTCTTAGTTTATTAATTTTTTTGAATCGCTGGATCGAGCGTCCGATCGCTCGTGTAAAGTAAACTTTCAAAAAAGTCAAGATACAAAGATTTTCAAAAAAAAAATACTGTTTTTTAAATTATATTTTAGGTTTTTAATTATTATACAGGTATGCAATTTTTGTCGAGTCGGTATTGAATTTAATCCCGGTTAAAGTAAATTTTAAATTAAAGGTGGCTTAAAAGTTTTTTGTGATAATGAATAAAAGGAAACTGAGAAAAAAAGGGGCGCCAAAATCGTAAATACGCCACTGGTACTATGACGTAAGATTCACTCTGTATATTTTTTGCATAGTAAAAAATTATACAATAATATAAAGTCGTTAATATGTAATAATACAATTATTTTGAAGTTAAAGTTGAAAGGGGGCCCACTAAGTGTATGGTGTCTCGGGGCCCAATTGATCCTTAATCTGGGCTTGCTAACACATAATAGTTAGGTAGGTGTAATACAAATTAAACATTATACATATAAAATATAATATCTGTGACGCTTAAATCATAAGAATATTGTTGAACATTTTACCAAGGCTGGGCAAGTTAACTATTTTTTTTAACTCGTTAAGTTAAGTTAATATAGAAAAATGTAAGTTAAGCTTAAAGTTAAAAGTTAACTTCATTTTTTTTTAACTTGTAAAAGTTACAAGTTAATTAGAAAATAAAAGTAACTTAACTTAGTTAAAAATAAGTTACTTTTTTTTTTTAAATAAAATTAACAATTATACCTACCTTTTTTAAAGCTAACAAATAACATAATAATTCAGTAAATCAAAAAATGTCTTACAATATTTGAATAAATGTTTGTAATAAAATTAGTTACTGTAGGTACTTATATTAATTTTGTGTATTATACTTTAATTAGGTAAATAGTAAATACCACACTACTACGGGTATTATTTACATCGACGGGCCAAGTTATCATCGTAATTCTATGAATGAATAAAAATATAATAATAAGTAATGATATTAATAATGATTAGGTATAGGTTAGGTACTGAGTAAATTGTTATATTTTTCTTTGACGCGGTTACCCCTATGATATTTCCCTCTATAATATAGTTATAAAATATTTTCTGTGAATATGCAATATAAAAACTTACTATTATTATAAATTATTATTTAATAAAATATATTTAATATTTCGGGTTTTTTTTTATGTAATTAATTTTACAAAATTGAATTAATTTTAAATAATATGTGGTTTGGGAAAAAATTAACTTAACGTGCCAATACAATTAATTAACTCGTTAAGTTACTGAATAACATGGGGAAAAATGTAAATCGTTAAGTTAGAAGTTACTTTTTTAAAAAAAAGTAACTCGTTATTTAACTTAGTTAAAAGTAACTTAACTTTTTAACTTAACTTTAACTTATTAACTCGTTAATGCCCAGCCTTGCATTTTACTGCAAGCTGCGTGTTATTTCAGAAATGGTATTTAATTCGTCAGTGAAGATTTGTCAACTGGGAATAATATATCATAAGCAGACTGAAATCTGTGAACGTTGTAGTATTTCGAAGACTAAGTTTTATGGCAGATTTTGATTCGGACACGGGGTATGTATTTTCTTCTTTTTCAGTAGGTTTCTTTTTATTATAGTTAATCGATCAGGGTTGTATTGCCCGAAACTTTTCAATTATTTGTATTGTTACCTTCTATACTGGTATAACACTATTCTGGCTATCAATAAAGTTGTGATAAAAACTAGGAAATTGGTCAGGTATGATCTTTTTTGGTATGTAAGTACTAATATTCTTTTGAGTAGATAATTCGTTCAATTATTTAAATATTTTCACCGATAATCAAGTACGTTGACTTGTAGGTAACTAGAGACTGAGTGAATAGGAATTAGGAAGTGTATGATGTGGCGAAGATAAGGAAAGAGGTCATTAGGATTTCAGAGTGTTTGGAGTATGAAAGGGAAATGCGAAAAAGAAATGTTAGGTTAGGGTAGGTAAGTGGAGCGAGAGTAGCAGATATGAGAATGTCAAGTTGAGTGTGTAGGTAAATGCAGGGGGAAAGTGAGAGGTGAGAAGACTGAAGAAGTGATGGGTAGATAGGATACCGATGATAGTATGGTGGTGCTGGAAAAGTGGGTGGGTGAACGTGTATAGATGTGTGAGAAGGGGGAAGAAAAAGTGTGAAGGTAGAATAGTTAGGTTGACAATACCGAATACGTAGGAAAGGATCTCGAATTGCAAAGGCCACTCGACTCTTTGGCTGAAACTACCGGCGGTAGGTTTACAACCTAGACTTATGGGATAGAATAAAAAGATCGGTTGGTTGCCGGTTGGGATGTCAGTGCACTATTTGTTTCCATCTTTGACTCACGCGAAGTAACATCATAGGCGCTATTGGGGGATGGGGGGGGTCTAGGGGGCGGGCTTGTAGCCAAATAAAAAAAATATGCGGATCTGTATTGATTTCATGAAGTTTCATCAATTTTAATTATTATATAAGTTATGACTTATTAGCGTGTAAATAATTAAAATTTAAAATGCTTATAAATAATAATTAAACTGATTCAAAGACACACAAAAAAATAATATTTAATGTCTACTAAAAAAAATTACAATATATATATATCTTAATAATTAATAAACAGTTATTGGCAACTATATTGCTTAAATGTCGGTTGGAGACTGTAGTCATCACCAGCTAAAAGTAAACGTGAGGGCGTTGCCCTCACACCACTATAAAAATATTAATTTGAAAATATAAAAACCATAAAATAAAAGAAATTTCTTATTTTCAAGTTTAATTCTTCACAATAATATACTGTCTATACCTAATTAAAAAACAAAAATTAAGAGTTACAGTTGAATTTTAAAAAAGTTTATTAATATATAAAAAAAAAGGGGAATTACAAGTTTTCGGGGGTTGCGCTTATGATTGTGCGTGGGTCAGAGATGGAAATAAATAGTCCACTAAAAATATGACGTCCTCTTAAGTGTTATCAAGTTAAGGGGGGGGGGGTCACACTACACCGTGTCGTGTAAAATAATCACGGTTACCACAGTTACCAAACGATACACACATATTCAACTATGCGGTATCGTGTGGTAACTGTGGTGACCGTGATTATTTTACACGACACGGTGTAGTGTGAACCCTCCTTAGGGGGGTTGGAAGCTGTTAATTGTTGATAATTAACATTAACTGTGGTAGTGGTATGATTGGAAGTTAAAGTAATAAGCAGGGCTGTGAATTGAATGCATTAAAAAAATTTTAAATAAGCACTAAAAATATTCGATAAAATGCTCTATAAAAAAAGCCATTATTAAAAATCATTGAAATTAATAAATACAAATTATAAATGGTTTACAAAAAAAATTCTTTATTCACATACTAGCTAAGTATCATTATTTTTCTAATTTGTAAAAAATTATGAATGTATATTGTAGCCAATTTAGACCTGATTTACAGATAAATACAATTTTTTTTAAGAAAAATCATAAATAAAAAACATCATAAAAACTTGCAACTATAAAAATGCCTTAACCCAAAATATAGACATGGGATTTTGTATTTGTACAAAAAAATAAATGTTTAATTTAAATACTAGTTAGGTGGCCAAGAAAACATGTAATTACTTACCTAACCCATTAAATTATATGCTAAATACGATTTCGTATTTAAACTATCAATAAACCAAAACAAATTTTGGCCGTATCCATTATCTTACAGTTTTTATACTGTGTATCAAACAAATATGAAAATGCATTTAATTTACAGCCCTGGTAATAAGTAATGATTTATCAGCTGTATAGGCGAAACTGTTGTGCAGTGAGACTAGTATTGGTAACGGACAACAGTGTTGCAATAATACTGATCTCCCAAAAATACATACAAATACTTCAAATAAATCATTAAGCAAACTCTATTAAATATTAATTTATGAAAAACTATAGGTAGTTATTACAAAGCATTATTATTATAAATGAAACAAAACTATGAACTATAATGGACTGTATCTTAGTGTATCCCATGTCTCGCTGTACATATAGATACTTCTATATTTTTAGCTAAATAATTTCTGTTAAAATAAAGGAAAATGTATTAAGTACTGTTCCTATAATTTCCAAATTTGAGTTTTTACTTTTAATATCTTTATAAAAAAATATCATAGAAGGTTAAGTACAATTATTTCATATGTTATAGGTACATTTGCGGGGTTTGATTTAACTAATATCTACATTCTAAATGCAATGAACCTTGCAAAAATGTTATTCTACTACTCTGCTCATATAAGCTTTAAAATTTAAATAGTCAGCAAAAAAACTACTTGTAAGATATTTAATTTATATAGATAAAAATACTCCACCAAATTAGAAAATAATTTACTTTTCATAAATATGATTGACGGATTTCGCTCAAACACAATAAAAAAAATATAAATAATTTTTTTTTTACATAAAATAGTTTTAAAAATTTTTTCTAATTTGACTTTGATAATACTATAGTTAGTGTAAAATAAAAATCTATATTGAAATTAATGTACAATAGTCATATATTGCAATACATGTTCAAATGCATAATATATTATAACAAAATATGTTTAAATGTACATAGCAGACCACATATTTATTGGCTGCACAATATTCTGTACTTCACACAGTCTCTCTTTAAAATAATCCCGTCTACAAAATATAAATCATTTGTAAATCTAAAGACTTAATTGAGTACCTAATAGATAATTGTTCTAAAAGAGCGACGTGCCCTGTCGCCAGCTCAGTAAATCTAAAGACTTATTTGAGTACCTACCTAATAGATAATTGTTCTAAAAGAGCGACGTGCCCTGTCGCCATCACATTCTTTGCCCTTTGGCTTAGTGTGAATATCTGGACATTACAATTGCGGAAAGGTGTTAAGTGTAAGTATCGGCCGCTGTTACTAGATCCCGGATGGGTGACCACCCGGAATTTTTAGCAACAAATAGTTGCCACACATACTAACGTGTTTTAACCAACCGTTACTACTCACTACAAACAACCTACAAGCAAAAAAACTATCTAATGGTCAAAGTTGCTGGGCTCAAGCTCAAGCTCAAAAAAAAAAAAAAATCATTCAAAAAAAAAAACTTATTACGAAATGTACAATACTAATAAGTTATATTAGATAGACGTGCGGGGTCGTCTGATTAGGTTAGATCAAAAATAGTATTTATATCATTTCTTTTGTTAAAAGTTTAAAAGAGAGACTGTCGTGACTTGAGTTACAGTTCTGTCTTAAATTTACTTTTTATATAGAGAAAACTTAAAGGTGGCTGGCATATTAATATCAGAGTATTTATGGATACATAATTTTTAAAAAAGAATTATTATAATATATATATTATAGTGTTAAAAAAAATAAAAAAATATTATAAAATAATAATACTAGGTAGGTAATAATAATAATAGATTTGAATAATATTATGCAAAAATAATTTGAAATGTATCAATAAAAATGGCATATATGTGCTTCAAATTGTTTACACGAGCAAGTGAGCTAGGTATGGCTCCATCCGTAATATTTGGTATAGGCTTAAGGTGTCAAAAATCAAAGGAAAAACTTGATAATCAAACACTTAAGTTCGGCAGCCGACTCAAGATCTTTTTATTCAAAGTGTCCTAATAAGTCATAAGAGGGTTAATTAGGTAAACCTATTATGGTTAGTGGGTCCAATGGTGATGATAGACGACTATCATCACTGGTCGTGAGCTTTGCAATGATCTTTTCCTACTAACTATCCAGGTATTCGATATTGTAAACATAACAATGAAAGAAAATATTTAAATAATGGTAATTTTAGGTTAGGTTAGGATAGGAGATCAAATTAGACGTTAATTAATTATCATAGTTTTGAACACGGTCTTAAAGACTGCCATCTAGAGTTGTACCAGTATAATTAAAAACTTAAATACAGCCAACTTTAATTTATGATTTTTTTACCACAACGAACTAAAAATAATATGTATTTTAAAATATAATAAAATATAATGTTATTAGGTTTTTATAAGATTTTAAATACTTATTAATTTTTAAATATAAAATGTATAACTTAATATTATTTTAAATTAAACATTATTTTATGTCCTTCATAAATTACAATCACATGATAGAGTCCGTAAAGGACCTCTTTCTCATTTAATTATTTCGCATCCTTAATAAATTACATTCATTTTTATACATTTTCTAATACATATATTACAGTGATACACCTCTGATCATAATAACTATTCGTTAATTATAATGTAAGCAATACCTAGTTTTTGGGTTGTAGTTAAAATGTACCTTCCAGCGTATTCTTTTGTTTGGTGTTAATTCACATGGGTTCCTCGTAATCTAATTTTTTCAACTCTTTAATGTGTTTCCTACAGTATAATTTTTTCTAAATTTTTTTTGGTTTTCTAAAATGCATTTGCCTGCGGGCGCCAACACTCCCCTTCAATTTTTTTTAGGAATTTGACTCTAGTTGAATTTTTTGTATAGACTTGAATATTGTTAACAAGCAGGTGCCTTCTGTATCATCATTCTTTAATGAGCTAATCATTGGCAATATTGTTTTTTCGGTTTTGGATTCTGGACATTTTCTTTTGAACTCTTTAATGTGTTCTCCTACTGTATACTTTTTTCAAAATTTTTTTTTGGTTTTCTAAAATGCTTTTGCCTGCGGGCGCCAACACTCCCCTTCAATTTTTTTTTAGGAATTTGACTCTAGTTGAATTTTTTGTATATACTTGAATATTGTTAACAAGCAGGTGCCTTCTGTATCATCATTCTTTAATGAGCTAATCATTGGCAATATTGTTTTTTCGGTTTTGGATTCTGGACATTTTATTTTGAACTCTTTAATGTGTTCTCCTACTGTATACTTTTTTCAAAATTTTTTTTTGGTTTTCTAAAATGCATTTGCCTGCGGGCGCCAACACTCCCCTTCAATTTTTTTTTTTAGGAATTTGACTCTAGTTGAATTTTTTGTATAGACTTGAATATTGTAAACAAGCAGGTGCTCTCTGTATCATCATTCTTTAATGAGCTAATCATTGGCAATATTGTTTTTTCGGTTTTGGATTCTGACATTTTATTTTGAACTCTTAAATGTGTTCTCCTACTGTATATTTTTTTCAAATTTTTTTTTTTCATTTTCTATAATGCATTTGCCTGCGGGCGCCAACACTCCCCTTCAATTTTTTTTTTAGGAATTTTACTCTAGTTCTAGTAGAATTTTTTGGACAGACATGTTTATTGATTACCTTCAGGTGCCCTTTGTATTATAATTCTTTAATGAGCTAATCATGGTCAGTTGTTTTTCTGTTTAAGATTCTGGACATTTTATTTTGAACTCTTAAATGTGTTCTCCTACTGTATACTTTTTTCAAAATTTTTTTTTGGTTTTCTAAAATGCTTTTGCCTGCGGGCGCCAACACTCCCCTTCAATTTTTTTTTAGGAATTTGACTCTAGTTGAATTTTTTGTATATACTTGAATATTGTTAACAAGCAGGTGCCCTCTGTATCATCATTCTTTAACGAGCTTATCATCGTCAGTTGTTTTTCTGACTTGAATATTGTTAACAAGCAGGTGCCCTTTGTATCATCATTCCTTAATGAGCTAATCATTGGCAATATTGTTTTTTCTGTTTAAGATTCTGGACATTTTATTTTGAACTCTTTAATGTGTTTTCCTACTGTATAATTTTTTCTAAATTTTTTTTTGGTTTTCTAAAATGCATTTGCCTGCGGGCGCCAACACTCCCCTTCAATTTTTTTTTTAAGAATTTGACTCTTGTTGAATTTTTTGCACAGACATGTTTATTGATTACCTTCAGGTGCCCTTTATATTATCATACTTTAATGAGCTTATCATCGTCAGATTTTTTTCTGTTTAAGATTCTGGACATTTTAATTTGAGCTCTTTTACTTGTTTGCCTACTGTATAATTTTTTATATTTTATTTAAATTTTTTTTTTGGTTTTCTAAAATGCATTTGCCTGCGGGCGCCAACTCCCCCCTTCATATTTTTCTTTAGGAATTTGAGTCTAGTTGAATTTTGCAAAGACTTGAATATTGATAACATCCTGGTGCCTTTTGTATTATCATTCTTTAATGAGCTAATCATTGTAAATTGTTTTTTCTGTTTATGAATCTGGACATTTTATTTTGAACTCATTTATGTGTTTTCCTACTGTATAATTTTTTCTAAATTTTTTTTTGGTTTTCTAAAATGCATTTGCCTGCGGGCGCCAACACCCCCCTTCACATTTTTCTTTAGGAATTTGACTCTGGTTAAATTTTTGGTATAGACTTGAATATTGTTAACAAGCAGGTGCCCTCTGTATCATCATTCCTTAATGAGCTAATCATTGGCAATATTGTTTTTTCTGTTTAAGATTCTGGACATTTTATTTTGAACTCTTTAATGTGTGTTCCTACTGTATAATTTTTACTAAATTTTTTTATTGTTTTCTAAAATGTATTTTCCTGCAGGCGCAAACACTCCCCTTAAGTTTTTTTTTTTTAGGAATTTTACTCTATTTACATTTCTTCTATAGACTTGAATATTGATAACCTGCAGGTGTCCTCTGTATTGACATTCTATTACGACCTAGTTAATCATTATAAACTGTTTTTCCTGTTTATGAATCTGAAGATTATAGTTTCAACTCATTGATATGTGTACTTGTTGTATATTATTTTCTAAAATGCATTTGACTGCGGGCGCCAACAATCCCCTTCAATTTTTTTTTTAGGAATTTGACTCTAGTTGAATTTTTTGTATAGACTTGAATATTGTTAACAAGCAGGTGCCCTCTTTATCATCA
Organism: Macrosiphum euphorbiae; assembly: GCA_949089665.1. Taxonomy (NCBI): domain Eukaryota; kingdom Metazoa; phylum Arthropoda; class Insecta; order Hemiptera; family Aphididae; genus Macrosiphum; species Macrosiphum euphorbiae. The sequence continues at coordinate 28,050,885 of CARXXK010000004.1, read as the reverse complement.
TTCATTAATGAGCTAATCATTGGCAATATTGTTTTTTCGGTTTTGAATTCTGGACATTTCATTTTGAACTCTTTAATGTGTTCTTCTACTGTATATTTTTTTCAAAATTTTTTTTGGTTTTCTTAAATGCATTTGCCTGCGGGCGCCAACAATCCCCTTCAATTTTTTTTTTAGGAATTTGACTCTAGTTGCTTTTTGCACTGGCTTGTTTATTGATTACCTGTAAGTGCAATCTGTATTATCATTCTTTAATGACCTAATCATGGTCAGTTGTTTTTCTGTTTAAGATTCTGGACGTTTTAGTTTGAACTCTTTAATTTGTTTTCCTACTGTATAATTTTTTCTAAATTTTTTTTTGGTTTTCTAAAATGCATTTGCCTGCGGGCGCCAACAATTCCCTTCAATTTTTTTTTTAGGAATTTGACTCTAGTTGAATTTTTTGTATAGACTTGAATATTGTTAACAAGCAGGTGCCCTCTTTATCATCATTCATTAATGAGCTAATCATTGGCAATATTGTTTTTTCGGTTTTGAATTCTGGACATTTCATTTTGAACTCTTTAATGTGTTCTTCTACTGTATATTTTTTTCAAAATTTTTTTTGGTTTTCTTAAATGCATTTGCATGCGGGCGCCATCACTCCCATTCAATTTTTTTTTTAGGAATTTTACTCTAGTTCTAGTAGAATTTTTTGGACAGACATGTTTATTGATTACCTTTAGGTGCCCTTTGTATTATAATTCTTTAATGAGCTAATTATGGTCAGTTGTTTTTCTGTTTAAGATTCTGGACGTTTTAGTTTGAACTCTGTAGTGTGTTTCCCTTCTGTATATTTTTTTCAAAATTTTTTTTTTGGTTTTCTTAAATGCATTTGCCTGCGGCCGCCAACACTCCCCTTCAATTTTTTTTTTAGGAATTTGACTCTAGTTGAATTTTTTGTATAGACTTGAATATTGTTAACAAGCAGGTGCCCTCTTTATCATCATTCTTTAATGAGCTAATCATTGGCAATATTGTTTTTTCGGTTTTGGATTCTGGACATTTTATTTTGAACTCTTTAATGTGTTCTTCTACTGTATATTTTTTTCAAAATTTTTTTTGGTTTTCTTAAATGCATTTGCATGCGGGCGCCATCACTCCCCTTCAATTTTTTTTTTTAGGAATTTTACTCTAGTTCTAGTAGAATTTTTTGGACAGACATGTTTATTGATTACCTGCAAGTGCAATCTGTATTATCATTCTTTAACGAGCTTATCATCGTCAGTTGTTTTTCTGTTTATGAATCTGAAGATTGTAGTTTGAACTCATTGATATGTGTTCTGATTGTATAATTTTTATAAATTTTTTTTTTGGTTTTCTAAAATGCATTTGCCTGCGGGCGCCAACACTCCCCTTCAATTTTTTTTTTAGGAATTTGACTGTTGTTGAATTTTTTTAACAAACTTGATGATTAGTTACCTGCAGGTGCCCTCAGTATTATAATTCTTTAATGAGCTAATCATGGTCAGTTGTTTTTCTGTTTAAGATTCTGGACGTTTTAGTTTGAACTCTGTAGTGTGTTTTCCTTCTGTATAATTTTTTCTAAATTTTTTTTTGGTTTTCTAAAATGCATTTGCCTGCGCGCGCTAACAATCCCCTTCAATTTTTTTTTTAGGAATTTGACTCTTGTTTAATTTTGATAACCTGCAGGTGCCCTCTGTATTGAAATTCTTAAACGAGACCTAGGTAATAATTGTGGATTGGTTTTTTCTGTTTATGAATCTGAAGATTGTAGTTTGAACCCATTGATAAGTGTTCTGATTGTATAATTTTTTCTAATTTTTTTTTTGTTTTCTAAAATGCATTTGCCTGCGGGCGCCAACACCCCCCTTCACATTTTTCTTTAGGAATTTGACTATGGTTAAATTTTTGGTATAGACTTGAATATTGTTAACAAGCAGGTGCCCTTTGTATCATCATTCCTTAATGAGCTAATCATTGGCAATATTGTTTTTTCTGTTTAAGATTCTGGACATTTTATTTTGAACTCTTTAATGTGTTTTCCTACTGTATAATTTTTTCTAAATTTTTTTTTGGTTTTCTAAAATGCATTTGCCTGCGGGCGCCAACACTCCCCTTCAATTTTTTTTTTAAGAATTTGACTCTTGTTGAATTTTTTGCACAGACATGTTTATTGATTACCTTCAGGTGCCCTTTATATTATCATACTTTAATGAGCTTATCATCGTCAGATTTTTTTCTGTTTAAGATTCTGGACATTTTAATTTGAGCTCTTTTACTTGTTTGCCTACTGTATAATTTTTTCTAAATTTTTTTTTTGGTTTTCTAAAATGCATTTGCCTGCGGGCGCCAACTCCCCCCTTCATATTTTTCTTTAGGAATTTGAGTCTAGTTGAATTTTGCAAAGACTTGAATATTGATAACATCCTGGTGCCTTTTGTATTATCATTCTTTAATGAGCTAATCATTGTAAATTGTTTTTTCTGTTTATGAATCTGGACATTTTATTTTGAACTCATTTATGTGTTTTCCTACTGTATAATTTTTTCTAAATTTTTTTTTGGTTTTCTAAAATGCATTTGCCTGCGGGCGCCAACACCCCCCTTCACATTTTTCTTTAGGAATTTGACTCTGGTTAAATTTTTGGTATAGACTTGAATATTGTTAACAAGCAGGTGCCCTCTGTATCATCATTCCTTAATGAGCTAATCATTGGCAATATTGTTTTTTCTGTTTAAGATTCTGGACATTTTATTTTGAACTCTTTAATGTGTGTTCCTACTGTATAATTTTTACTAAATTTTTTTATTGTTTTCTAAAATGTATTTTCCTGCAGGCGCAAACACTCCCCTTAAGTTTTTTTTTTTTAGGAATTTTACTCTATTTACATTTCTTCTATAGACTTGAATATTGATAACCTGCAGGTGTCCTCTGTATTGACATTCTATTACGACCTAGTTTATCATTATAAACTGTTTTTCCTGTTTATGAATCTGAAGATTATAGTTTCAACTCATTGATATGTGTACTTGTTGTATATTATTTTCTAAAATGCATTTGACTGCGGGCGCCAACACTCCCCTTCAATTTTTTTCTTAGGAATTTAACTCTTGTTGAATTTTTTATATAGACTTGATCATTGATATCCCGCAGGTGCCTTATGAATAGTTTTTCTTTAATGAGCTATTTATTTTGAATAGTTTTTTCTGTTTTATATTCTGGAAATTTCAGTTTGAGCTCTCTAATGTGTTCCAATTGTATAATTTTTTCTAAAACTTTTTTTAGTTTTCTAAAATAGCAAAATCACTAAGCACACGCAGCACGGTTAAGGCGTTACTGTTATTTAGTTTTTCCATTAGGATCATTGTTCCGTAAATCATAATATTATATTAATAGTTTTACAACATTTTTTTAAATACAAATTTAAACACGGCACTTTGGATAGGCATTTCAGCTACAACTCAGGTCATTGTTTTTGTGCACCATTATTAAACAATATACGTGGTTCAGTGTTTATGTACAACTCTAGGAAGCCGTTATAGTTATATCTAAAACCATGTAAGTAATGCAAAAGCAGATCTCACGGCGTCTTGTCGTCAGTTCCAAATGGAAAAAGTTTCCATTTAGGCTACAACCTACAGGCAACTATTTATAATAATATTTCTGTAAATGAACATACGATTTATCAATAGACCGTATTGTAGGTACTGAGTATAATATATAAGTTATATGGTATGATACAATTCTACAAAAATAAAGACAGTGTTAAAAGGAATAAAACAATTTGTATTTCTGTATAGTTACATGTAGTATAGTCTTATTGGGCACAAGTTTTATTATAATTTTAAATTGTACCTAACTTAAATTAAATATTGATATTTACATTGTGTCATATAAGCAGGGCTTTTAAGTTCAAGCCTCAAAAACTATTAAATAAGCATGCACTTATGCGCTAAAAACTGGCAAAATAATCCTATCAAAGTTCAGAAATATGAATTCATATGGACTCAAAATCTAAAACTATACATTAAAAATAAGTGGAATAAAAAATGAAGACATCAAATGTAATTTTTGAAATAGCAAGAATTATTTGTTCATTTTTTTTTAATAATTTGACATAGCAACAAATCTCATACATTTAATAAAGTGAAAAAATATAAATTATTGCGCTTTTCATTAAATTTGAATTTTTCCGTATTATTTCAATAGAAAAAAATGTATGTTAATATATTAATATCAATACAGTAATATTAAAATTAAAATTATGAGTAATATGCCCTAAAAAATATAAAAACCGATGAATACCTGTGAATAAACCTATTAAACTTCACATACTTAACCATCGTGCCATCGTATAACCATTGAAATTAATTTCTATTTCATCTAGCATTAAATACACCTTAGTAAGATTGATATACAAAATGCATGAACTTACAAGCCCTGCATATGAGTTATGAATTTTAACCAAGAATCTAAACATCAACAAAAATATAGGTGCAATAACAATTTATAAGCTATTTACCTATTGTAAAGTAAAGGTATACTCTGGTTAAATCGTGATGCCCAGCATATATTTCAGTGCCTACCCCCTCTTTATCTCCTAAATATAATATTTAGTACATATAATTATTATTTGACTGTAAATATTTTAATTTTTGTTGTATGTGATTGATTACCATAATGTACCAACCACCTCCCCCAACCAAAAAATCCACCATGACGCCTAGGCTTCATAAAACCCCATCCACCACGCCAATGCTCTTGTTCAATGACGAATTTTTCGAGTTCTCCTCGTTTTCACTTCCTGTAAAACTAAATAACCTAGACAAAAAAAAACCGTGATTAGAAATAATATTTTTAAGAATACATTATTATAGGATTACTAAATAATAATTAATATAGTACAAACTTTTTAAGAACAGGTCTATTTTGTTCACCGTGACTAGTTTCTGTGTTTTTAGTGGGATAATAATTATTAATTACTATCATGGTTATATTAAATAGCTGCTGATGGAGAAATATTGTTTAATGAATTTAAGTCATTAGCCACAATATCATAATAAGTGTGAAAATGGAGGATCGCAAAAATTCAGTAGATACTCAATACTTTCCTTATTTTCAAATACATAATCATCATTAGCACTGTAAAATATACGATTTAATTATTACCAATAGTGTATGTATATTGTATACATATTGAACCAAATAAATGTATGTAAATTAACATGACATATCAAAAAAATAAAACTATTACATAATTGTAGTGTTAAATAAGCAACACTTACTTTATTAAGATTGATATACTTTTGAAATCAAAATTATTTTCATTTCCAATAAATAAAACATCACTATTACATTTTGATATCTTAACAGGACATGTAGAAATACATTCAACGGATGACTTAGTGATATCTTCATTTTCAAATAAATATTTATCGTCATAATTTCTAAAAAAATAATAATTAGTTTATTAAAAAAACATGGAAACTAAACAATTACTAATAACAAGTTGTATACAATTATGTTACATTAAAATTATTTAATACAAAATTAAAAATTTACTATCAAAAAAATAAACTTCCATTAGTTCAAGTTATTTTTTGATTAAAGGGTGGGGAAGAAATACAAAGCCAGACAGAGTACTGTAAAGCAGTGGTATATGAAATTGTATTACCTTGACGTGGGCCGAACTTTTGAAATATAATTAACTAGCATAGTATTGATTGAAATTTGATGTTAAACCTTAAATCAATTTCATAATTTATTTACCTACAATCAAAGCAATAATTCTATAATACGGACAAATTGTATGTATAAAAAAATAACTATCACAAGAAATGGTTCCAATACTTGAAAATATAAAGAGACAATGGGTGGAGATATATCTGCATCCTTCACCCAAGTGAATATATGACAACATTGTACTATTATAAGATAATATGATAAAAAAAACTGTTTACTTACTTCATAAAATCGGTCGTACATATATTATCAGAATTTTTCTGAACACCTTTATTCAGTATAATAACATTTTCATCACTTATACCACTGTTAGAAATCTCGTTCTTTTGCTCTTCATCATGTTGTACCTCAAAAAAACTACAAAAAAATAAAATTATATTAATAAAATACTATAATAAGTAAACAATTATAAATATATTATGAAATATAGCTTATGGTACCCACCTTTGCGAACAAGAAAGTGTGTCTGTATTGTATACTAACTTGTGTTTATTTACATGATGCAACCATTGTCTTACTTTAGAGTTTGACTCTATTCGGTCAGGCTGCATGCCATAGGGACGTAATGGCAAAGAAGATGAATTCTTTGGTAAATTACTTGTACTGCTTTAACAAATAACAGTATCTAATGTATTATATTTTCTAAAAAACATTGATCAACTTCGCTGACTGGGTTCTTCTATGCCGGGCCTCCATAGCAATTAACCAACAAAAATAGTCCTTGAACAACAATAAAAAGAACGACGTAACATTAAGCAATGATATATTGACTTGGATATATTAGATTAATAGAAATATGTATCAATATAAAATATAATCATTACATACGTTATTTCGTCATACTATTTACTATTTATAAAAATAGGTACTTGTACAAAGCAGTTGGTTTGTTGTATTAATTGCGACCCCGGTACATTAAACGATAATAGCAGTGCTATCTACCCACCTTATTACACATAATGTTCAACCATTAGCGATGGCCGATCAGTTTTGTCGCTAGATAACTCTGCAAAATATGATTTTTTATTTCATTTTCATTTTACAATTAGCTGTATAACGAATAGCGATTAATATTAATATTTATATTTATATTCACTTTAACCCGACTTCGCCCGCGAAAATTGGAAAAATTGAATAAACATAACATTTTGAAACATTGATTTTAGTGCTTACCTCAGTTCACGGGAAAATCGATATCTCGCTTTGTGAACTAATTCGACCGAGATGGGCAGGCTGATTAGATAATATACTATATAGCGATTGGTATAGTTTTGGACATAGTTCAAGCTACTCTCTTAACAGGGGCGCATTGCACCCACTGTGAACAAAACATTCAGTGTATAATAATACGATATTATGTTTTAAATATTTTAAATTAGGTGATCTTGCTAAGGTAACTAACTTTTCTCATAGTTATAGTATATAAGAAATAAGATTGTTGGTACTTGGTTGCATCTATAAATAATACATTGCCCCTTAGAAAAATATGCGCAGTCTTCTCATTGAACATAGTTCTTATTCCTTATACTATTCTATGAAATTTGATGTGATATTTTATGTAAAATCTATTTTACCGGATGACAATAATATTTCTATAATTATAATTATTACTAGAATAATAACAATGTCTAATAAGTATGTATTAACGTTATTTGTATCATTATATACCATTTGAGCGGTTGCAATGGATGCGTCATATTGAGAAAGACATTTGTGTGGGCTGGAAACCAATTAATGTGTGTACAAAAATATATTTGCATAATACCAATTTGCATATAATCAATGACCACCATACGCTAAGTTCTTTTCATTTAGGTACTTGAATATTTATATTTCTGACCTACCATTAGACCATAGTAGCTAACTATAGATAACAATATAACATCTTCAAACAGTTCAAACAGAAACCCTTCAAAAAGTCATAGATTGAAACAAATTGTCTGCTTAAATACTAAAATCCATATAAGTGTTGTGTTATGAAATGGTAGATTAATTCGTATAATATTACCTATGATTTATGAATAACAAAACATTTTATTGCACTATTACAGAATAAAACATTGAAGGTTTTCTTTTGTGAAACATAAGCATAAAGCATTGTCGGAATATCTACAATTGAAATCATACAATTATAAGGTTTTTAAATGATAAAACATTCTCCAAATATTAGCCAATTTTAAATTACTTTATTTTATACCTCTGCGTTAGTTATTCTTTTGTTTTACAATAATTTAAAATGATATGAAAATAAAAACCACAATTGAAAAAAAGGGGTTTATAATTTTTTTTTGTTTTGCTATCACGTACACGTATATATTTTAGAATTTACAATACTAAAATATTTATGCGTAGCTTGTGGATAAAAGAAATGCCACGAATTGACCACACGAAAACACACATGTCAACAACATTTTGTTTCTGAACATCACAATAAAAAAAAAGTATATACCTACATATTATAAAAAAAATATGGAGAAATGAAAATGACAAAAGAAAACGGACACGACGGAGGTTTAGCATAGAGGGAAGTTTAATAGATTTTTTTTTTCCGATGGGGAAGGGGGCTACTATTCATAATTATTATTTATTAAATCGCATTCGTTGCCTGTATTTAATTTAATAGATACATGCATCATGCAGCATGCACCTATTAATATTTAGTTAATATAGTTATAAACATTAACCATGATATTATTATTAATAATATCATATTATCACTATAATAAAGTTATGTTGAGTGCAAGGTATTTTGTATTTTTCTAATAGTATAGCTTATTATAATAGTATATTGTATATATAGGACCTATTCTTTCCTGATACATTTTTTTTGCTTATGTCTAGCTAGCCGTATAGGGGCTACAATAGTGTTAATCCAGGCCTTCTTTGAACACCCAACTCACAATTTAAAAATCCTGGGCACACCACTGATTTGTTAGGTATTTAAAGCTATAATCTAGGTACCATACATTGAACTTACTTTCGAGTTCAAAGGTCGGCAGGTTACGGCACGCAAAGGAATTTTGAGTGGCCCGCGTAATAAATTTATAATTTATACTGAGACCCTTATTAATATATTTTGTTTGCGGTTTTTGGCTCTGGATATTATAACATTTGATATTAAATCATCATTAACTGTTAAACTTATTTTATACAAGTGAATGTTCTTGTCACAGCGTCTCTGATAGCACTTGTGAATTATTTATACTTTAAATTATAAAATGTGTTGGATTAATACAAAATATATGCAAAGTATTGGTGTTACCATACAATACAATTACCTAATCGATTTTATAATGTTTAAATGTGTATACCTAGGTACTTAATATGTCTAATATTCATAAGAAAATGCATAATTAGTGCAAATGCTTTTTAGATTCCATTACTTCGACCTTTCGAGGGATTGTATACAACATATTATTATACACACTTATTTGCAGATTAGGATTCCTAGCATATTTGATGATGTCCATTAGTAAACGTAAACGATCAATTACACGAAAACGTGACCAAAATGTAAATTGAATTGGGTCGTTATTGAGCCTTATTTAAGTGTCTAACTCTACAATTTTTAGTATTCTACATAGAGAATAAAAGTGCTTGGCCAATGAAGGAATTGAAAATAAACTAGCTTTCTAAAATATCTAAATGGATTTAATGCAATTAATGATTAAATATAAACTTATTAAAAATGTGTTATTTATCTACGCAGAGTGATCAAGATTTAAAAAATATGTAACTTCTAAAATTAAACCAATACATTATTGATAACTGATAAGTACCCATCTCAAATACAATGTATCCATTGTTTACCGGCGTTTGATTTGTAGATCTCTATAATATTATTATAATTAATAATATAATATAACTTGTAGGTATTATATAGTTACTAGTTGTATATTATACAAACACTTATAAACTTTAATAAATTATAGTTTAAAAGGCCATGAATTATTAATTTTAATATTGATACATTTTGTACAATGAGAGTAAATCCGTTCTTAAAACGAAAACTTATATATTTTACATGTACTTACTACTTACCTGTATGTATAAAAAAATAAATTTAACTATATAAGTAATAGCTTTTGATATGCAATTATCGTGTACCTATGTGAACAATTAAATTAAATCCATTTTAAAGAACTATCATCTAAATTATGTATTTGAGAACTACCTATATATTTTTTTGTAGTGTTTTGTGTCGTCATATCTATTTCGATTTCTATAACGCACGCTTTCTTGGTCATATTTGTTTCTTTTGTTGTTCACTCACAATGTTTAAAATGATGTCTCTAAAAAATTAAGTTTTATAATTTTATAAGATAATCCATTATCCAACTGAATTCTATGAAAAACTTATAAAATAGTGAGCAATTATAATTACTATATAAGTATTAATTAAAAAAAATAGTCCTTTATTAATATACATAATATACCTACTAGGTAACTACTATAATAGGTAGGTAGTTGATAGACGATAGTATAGGTACGTTCCTAGTCTCTATTATCTACATGTGTATATTATGCCTTGCGAGAATACATGACCTAGTTTTACAAACGTTTGTCCTTTAAAATTATTTTTCGAAAGTACCAAGTTTTGTAAATATACTCGCCAACGACGCGTAATAACTCATATAATATTATATGAGTTTAGTTCCTAAGTGCACGATGCGTTCTTCTTTTTGTTCCCAAATTCTCTGGGAATATTTAATATATTTATCATAATAAAATGTATAAGTTGTATACTTTTTTCGAAAATTGTTGTTTTTATATACATAAAGATAACTGATAAGGATTGTAAACGAGTAAACGACAATAATTTTCGTAATTTATTAGATTATCTATTAAGTTTAACAGTTCTAATGAGTTTAAAATGTTAAAATTGCTTTAGTACTAGTATATAGTCATATATAAATGGTCGATTGCATGCCTTGCGTCTATACAAACAATGTTGTTTAATAGTTCAGACAGTTTAGTAGTGAGTTTAGATTTTTTCCAACGAAGTCTAAGGATCTATTTTAATATTAGATAAGTTTAGGAAAATACAGTAAGCTGCTATAATACCGACGAATAACGATGGTATTCAACTTTCCTAATGTTATTAAAGTATTATTATATTTATGTATACAATATACAATGCCACTCCATAATATATAGTATGATAACTTTGGAGTAAGAATGGGTTTTATTATTATTTGACATTTTGGGTTATACTGTTAATTGTTATATGGTTGTTGCCTGTTGGTCATTTAATTGGCTTGTTTTATTTCAGTTTTGACGTAAAACTAAACCAAATAAGTAGTTTATTCCTGTATAGGTACCTACTAACGTTTAGCTTCACGATTTTCAACTTAAGTACCTACATTTAATGCACACTTTCGACACGACTTTATATTATTTTATTATGATATATATTTTCTGGTGTCTTTCCACCATTGTGTCCATTTTTTGGTAATTCTTAAAATAATTTTTTTATTCATATCAATACTTACCTATTGTAATTAAGATCATATACGGTGATATGGATAGGGAATTTGGGTAGGTTAGGTATGTTTATTACTGCTAACTATAATTTATAGGCATTATGATCGTTTTTTTAAAAATACATTTCAATAGTAAAATTATTAAAATTACCCTTTAAGATTACCCATGATACGCTGGTTACACCAGATTCAACTTCTCGAGTTAACGTCAAAAAAACACTGAACACTGTGGACCAGTTAAAAACAATATAATAATAATAAAATAACAACCTTACAAAAATGGTTTGTTTACAGAAGAACGATTTATATTATAAATAATATTTTACATAATATTATGAAGAGATATTATATACTATGTTGGTATAGTACATTAATACATAATATTATATAGTTATGTATAGACAGGAAGATTCGGGTTATTCTAGAATAATGTTTATAGTATGTAGCATAATAATTAACAGTAAACAATAGAAAACTTGACGTGTTAAAAAAAATATAAACTTAATATTAAATATTTAAGTAAAGTTTGGTCAGGGGCCAGGGCCCAAGGGAGGTACACAGCTTAAAGTGAGCATCTGGACGAAATTACTTATAATTAAAAATTAAGATATTACTTTTGATTATGATTGAAAAAATTTCGAATAAAATGTCACACATTAAATAATAGGTAATGCAGGTGTCAGGAGTCACTAGTCAGGATATTATTATTATTATTTATTAGATAATAACACGCAACGGGATAGCTAGGGAACTATCATAATATTATTACATGCTATTTATAATCCACTATAGTACCTACGGTAAAGTAGAAAATTCAAGCATCCTATTATATTCCTCTACGATTATTAAATTAATATAATACGTAGTCGGTGATTTTTGGGAAATATACTAAATCGATCGAGTATTTTATGAAAATAATCAGTTAATATATCGAAAAATTATAAAACGAAACATTTTTTTTTACGGTTTTGTTATACGTTTTGAACATTATTTTTTGATTATATGCATATTATTACAATATGGGTTTTACCAATGTTATTGTTAGTATGGAATGTAATAATATAAATTTGACAAACGAGGTAAACAATTCTGCAAATGCGCTTGTTTGGATTGACAAAAATCGAGCCAAGGATAATATACTCCTTTGTCCTTCTATTACGTAACTACTTAGCCTATACCGTAATAGGTACTACACACCTATTATAATATATTCACAAATGTTGGTGCACCTTCAGTTCTAAAAAGTGATCATATCGGTCCAGAATTTTTCGAATTAAATCGTAACTGAATTCAGTATAACTCGGATAGAAAATAATACCTACTTAACATTGATATGACCATGTATAAATGGTAGGTATGCATACGATTTTTAAGGTTGGACAAGTTTACGATGTTTTATAACTCGTTAAATTGTTAATATGGAAAAAAGTAATTTATGGTACAAGTAATATTCCAAATATTTTTTTTCAACCTCTGGAAGTTATAATGAATTGATGAAAACTGATTTTGTTAAAAAGTAAAATTTTATGATTTATAATTTGTATAACAAAAATAAAATACCTATTTATCTAATTAGATGTTAAAAGACCTACCCGAAGTCTAGATCGAAGTCTAACAGTGTGAGTGTGTACGAGCAATGAATGGGTAGGGCGGTTGACTCTCCGGCAAACTTCATCTCACTCATCAAATAGGAGGAATCTAAAGTTGAACCAACTAGTCATTTTTGAACCATATAAAGTTGTACTTTTGTGATTTGGTCTTTGTATTTTAATACCTGGGATTATTTATATTATTATATCCATTAAGAAATGTATCGTCACAAACTATTATTTATTTTATAAATTATAATACTATCTAAATTCTAAATATATTATGATAGGTACACGAGTTTATATTTTATGATAAATGCAAACTGGCACCTAATGAATAAAATGATTGTACATTTTCAGATTGTAACAGTCCTAGACTTGAAATTAACATCACGTCACGTACCTATACCTACGGTAAAAAAGTTATTTCCAAAACTAAGTAACAAATTAAATCCAGTTAATGTATTAACTATGAACATAATTTTAATTTTTAACTCGTTACTAATCTATGCAATTATAACACTGCGATACCTGAACCAAAAATTATAGTTGATAAATTCCTTATCTATATTTTATATAGGTACTTTGCATAATTTCCAGTGGAGGATTTTGAACGGGGACTGGGGTGGTGGTCTCTAATAAAGTAATAATTTAACATATATCAGCAATTAGTTTGACATGCATTTGACTTGTGTACACATTTACATAGCACGATACTTTACTACTTCAGATACTTCAGATACTTGCGTACACAAAAAAAGAAAGTGTATAGTTTCAAAATGTATTAGAATATTTAAAATTATTTTTTTAACAATCTTGGGGGGGGGCCCTTTACCACCTTTTTCGTTAATTATACATTATGTTCCTATCATTATCAAAATAGATACCTACTATTAGTTGCTATAAATATTTTTTCGGTACATTTTTGTTACGATCAATGGTTTACGCTAAAATGATGAAGTCCACTCGATTTCCTGCGGTGCCTTTCTTTCAACCGGACGCAGCGGCTGTGTTGATGGCGGCGGCAGCGGCAACCCGAGTATTACCAGCATGGTACCTGAATCCGTTGTACGTCTGCGGCGTCACCGGACTTCCGAACGGGTCACGGCCTCTTGCTTGTGTGTCCCGCCGAGTGTTCACGCCACTTCCGACGCTGTCCCGCCGAGCTCGCATGCCACTTACATCGCTGTCCAGTCGCTCTGGCTTGCCACTGTCGATGCCGTCACCGGGACCTACGATGTCCGGCAGAGAAAATCGGCCACCGGCGCTTCGTCGGTCACCCACACTGCCGATGTCGTCACATATGCTGCCTCCACCGCTGTCTTTGTCCATCCGCGGTATGTCGAACGCTTGTCGGCTGACGATGGACGCGAGCGTCGAGGCCGCCGAGTTGAGCCCATCATCGATTTTGTTGTAAGGTCCGCCAACCAACGACGAAGACTGTATGAGGTCAACCATTGGTGGTGATCTGTGGTAATATATACAAACAAAAACGTTTTAATAATTTAATATTATTATATTTTGGATTTTCCTCTATCCGATCGAGTGAATGGAAAATAATATGGTTTTGAAATTATAAGCAAGGATTAAAACTATTTTGAGGTCGCATGACCATGGGCGTAGAATGGGAGGGGAGGGCTAAGGGGGCTATAGCCCCCCTGAAATGTTGTTGAGCCCCCCATTCCGTAATTATTTTTAGTTACATTTTTAGAATATAAGTTGTGTACCAGAAATATAATAGGCTATAGCCCCTCTATATAAATTCATCACGCTACGCCTATACGCATGGCCAAAGTTTTCAGAGGTTCTGATATTAAATAAATAACATTTGTCTATAATAAATTGTATTTTTTTATTTTCATAACACCTGTTTAAATATAACTGATATAGAGGTACCTAATAAGTATTCAATTAAACAAAAATTTGTAGCTTATTCTGAAGAAAATTGTTGTAACTAAATAATTAATAATACAAATATATTAAAAATACCAAGTTTGTATAATAAGTAGTAGGTTTTAAATACGATAATTAATATGTTAGGAAATATTTCGGGTACTAAGCTGCAGCTTCAAGTCTCCCCATATTTAAACTTGTGCCAATAGAGCTTAAACGAACTTTAACAATGTAAATCGAAAATTGAAGTGTACCCACCATATAATATTGTTTGCTAGCCAGTGAAATTATACTTGTTACTATAATATTATAGCGAACGTCGATAAAGTGCAATATCACAGATAATATCGAAAATCCATCTGTAATTTTTGAACAGTAACATACTTAATATATATTTATACGTTTCTCATATTTTGTCTTAAATGAAAATTGCAATAAACGATTTATTTACATAGGTAATAATATCTGTCGCATCAGCCTTGTTTTTAAATATATAGATAGTACATACTAGATAGCTTCCTCCGTTCATTTTCATAAGAGTCACTACACCGGTTAGCTACTATGCGTTCACGTGATCAAAAACCTAAATGTATTTTACTATTTTATTGGGATTTGCAATGTAACAAAAACACTATTGGTTAACTCACATGAGTATGTTCAACGGGGAACATTATTCGGTTCCAATAAATGAAAATAAAAATATACTTGCTTAACACGAAAAAAAAGACACAATATCATGTTTTTGTGAACATTTAAATACAACTTTATTACAGCGAATTAAATCATCAATCATTTTCATGTGGTTGTGAGTAATATTGTAGTCTGGGGATTTTTATCCTGATTACCACAGACAGTATATTATTATTATGAAAAATGGAACTTGAGTAAATAATTAAGCAAATTGTTTTTTTTTTTTTTAACTTTTAAGTGAATATATATTGAGGGAATCGCCCCTTAGGGGTTACTTTTCATGTAATATCATGTGGGGGCTATATTTTACCGGAATTTTAGTCCTAGTCACGCCACTGCAACGTCACTGATGATCGTTTCTTCGAATTTCGTCATTCGAGAGGTAAGACCAGCAGTGAGTTACAACCGGAATCGCCGGTTTCAATTGATTTCATGCCAATCTTTCGCTGATTATGATTTATATTGTATTTATTTCGTAAACAACTATACAATAGACTCTATTGGACAGTCACATTATGAATCACAATTAGCGCATGAGGATAAACTTAAAAACTATTTTGTTTTATAATACGAAGTACAGTTAAACGGATTACGCGGCCACTCTTCGACTACCCATTAGGACAGGAAAATATGGTGCAGAGTAGGATGGATGAGTTCCGATCAAAATGTCTACAAAAATATGAAATCCATACGTTAAAATGTAATGCATTTAGTAACATTCATTAAAATTAAAATTAATCGAACCGCGACGGGTGACTATCAGCTAAGTAATTAAAAATAATTTAATCCTTATCAGTTATCACTGTCAATCGGTTTAATAGTATAATATTGCAGGCAATATTTTAGCGGATCAAAATGATGGAATTGTTCGTGTTTATTTGTCACGAAATAATAATAATAATTTAATCCAGTAAATTATCAATTGTTTTTTCATTTACATATTTTATGTATCCGATTTCGTGATAGAGTTTTTGTTGTGTTAATTTATATCCAAGCTCGATTTAAATGTAACGGTAATTTATTAATTAGGCTTAACTCGTTTTGGCGAACATTCGAAACTTTTTTACTTTTATTTATGTTTTTGTACCACTGAATGAAAATATACATTACATATATATCGTATACAAATTATACAATATACATTATGCATAGAGTACCTGAGTACGTATTTGTTATACATAGATTATTGTTTGGTGTATGTTACTATATATTATTAAAAATAAGTGCAGATTTTAAGTCTTACTACAGCGTAAAACTAAAATAAAAAAAATGAATAATCATCGCTTAGTTTAGGCAACTGGTAAATCGGATTATTATATACATATATGTATGTAAGTACGTTTAGGAGCACGGTAGGATGATCATGTAGGGATTAAGTCTGGTGTTGAATATATGTATAGGACCATTGAAATCGATTTTGTCATGGTTCGGATCAATTCACCGTCATCAGTCTTAAATTTATATATATTAAAATAATAATTGCAATTTTGTAACACAAAAAAAATACATTTCGTCTATCTATTAATGGTTTAATTCTAATGGCTATATTTATTGATTTTCATTTATTATATTTTTTTATTAATTAAAAAATTGAGTTACTTTGATTTAAAAAAAAAAAAAAAAATATCAAATTGAACTATATAAGTATTTCATAACATGGCTATTCAATACAATATACTATTAAGTTAATAATAAGTATTAAGTTAATACTTAGAAATATGTATGAATAATAGTGATAAATATGATAAATATGAGTCACCTCAATATAATGAAAATAATGTATATCTTAAAGGGTTTTTGAATGTTATAATAATTTTAAAGGTTAGGTACTTAAAAAAACTTTATTTGATATAATAACATCTATTATCAATATGATAATATAACTGTCATAGAATCACTAAAATAGTAAAATCTAATATGTGTTTTCCACCGTGGTGTCTACAATTTGCGGTTATTGTATATATGTAATAATGTAATATATGTACTGGTAAAGCAATTTGTAAGCTATGTACTCGATATTACATTATCACGTATCTGAAGTAGGTACAAAAGGGTCAAAATCAAATTAAAATATTTTAAATTTATGACCACCTGTGTTTGTCGTTCAATTTGTCTGTATAGGTATAATGAACACTAATGGTCGGTCATTTGAAGTGTTACTATTTATTTATATACGGTTTTATGGCCAATTTAATATAGTTCTTTTAACCCTATAATTTTAGTCCAATGCCAATTTACTTAAGTACATAATATATTGCGGAAACGCTATATCGGTTGTATGTGTATGGAAATGCAGGTAGCTAGTAGACATATAGACTTCCGTACATATTTTATGCACACAAATTATCTGAATATACTTTTTGTTAGATTTTAATTTACTATATTGCGTGTTCGGTACGAACCTTAATCAAGTAAATCGTATAGCTAGTGGATTTCCTATCATTGTTTCTCTTTTAAAATAAGTCAGTATTTTTGGTGTTGTGATGTGAGTACCTATATCGGCTATATCTATATTGTTCCAAAACGATATGACCTGTAAACTGCGTAAAACCGAAGAGGTTAATACATCAATAAAGTTATCAAATAAACATATTCCTATTTACTTGTCAAACTTCGTTAACAAGCGACGTTAAGTGTCAGTTTTATATACTATTGACTTTTGATACGATAAACATTATTAATGTGTATTAACCTAACCCCAAACACCATTTTTGCACAATTGTTCTTTGAGCCTAGTTATAATTTATAAAATTAGCATTTTAAACAATGGTATCACATACGACTTCTACTATGCTTGCAACCTTAGAAGCCGTTAGTTGGTTTTATTGAAAACTTGTCTACTTTATAGTTTTAGAAAGTTCGCAAGACTAATTAAATGAGACGGGTAAATTTTAAAGTTTTCAATGAAAACTTATTTACTGGAATTCCTGTGGGGATTCCAGTTGATATGTTAATTTTATATGAAACGGTCCAGACAATTATTTAGTTACTATACTTTGAATAATATGATATATGACTTTTTTATGTTCGTTGTTGGGTAGAAATGTCGGACTACCATACATCATGTTCACGAAGGACGAATAAATATTTCCTCGACGATTAGCGAGGATTTATATGTAATTATTATTTTTTCTTTACCTTTTAGTTGAAGTCGGTTTTGATGGTGCTTTACAACCATCTGATGATGTTTTTCTTCGGTTCTTGAAAGAGCCCACGAAATTATTTATACTGAAAAATAATAAACTTTGGTAGTGTTATTTCTAAAATAGTGAACACTTTAAAATCATACGTATTGCCGATCCCTTTTTTGTCTATTTCTCTTTGATAGGTCATAGGTAAATCCCTTTTTTCTCTTCCCAATTTATTATTTTCCTGAAATATAATATTTATTTATTTATTTAATTTAAATAAATAAATAATAATTTTTGATTGATAATATTTGTTCTAGATTATGAATCATAACAAGTAAATTTATGACATTATATGTGATATTTTTCACGATTTTTGTTCTAAAGGTATACAATTTCTTTGTTTGTATCTATTTTTTCTCCTACAGCTCAACGATCCATTAAGGATAAGCTCTGCCATTCATAAGTTATTCAATACGATCTTTGTTAGAGTAATTTATATAAAATATAAATATACGTTTATAACACACTCATAAGTATTAAGTATCGTCATTCATAAGTTTTTAAAGAAGTACAATTCTTTACTCTAAAGGAAATGTGATAATTTTAGTTTTTACTTAAAAAAAGAAATTATGTGAATGAAAATTTAATTTTATATGTTAAATACTAAAAAACAAGATTGGATGCAGAATACAGATTTGACAGGCTTTGAGCACTCGTCTTGCTTCACTTATTACGGAAAAGGAGTATATTATAAAAAAGTGGTATATTATTTATTTTAAATTTGAAAACTATACCTAAAGTATACCATTGTATTTGAAAAACGATTCAGAGTAGAGATTGGTTAAAACGTTTTTGCTGAAGTGCTTTCATCACTGTTTTCTGGTTGTCATTAGTTTTTTTATAAATTCTTAAAGAATATTGTATAAATTCGAAAAATATCTCTTCTAAATACCAGCAAGACTTGATTTAAAATGAACAAACTGTTAATATAATATTGAAAATAGAATTATTTTTGTATAAACCCTACTATTTTTTTGAAATTAAATTATATGAATTTTTTTTGCAAATTATTGTTGTATTTTATAATCATATTTTATTACTTTTTGTAGGACCATCGAATAAAGCAGTTAAATTACATTTTGTTTAATATTTTGAAAATTTCTACATTACATTTAATGTAGAATTCATACCTTGTGGTTTAATGTTTTAATTAAGCCGAATTTTTAGGTTTTTTTGACTATATAATTATTTTTTAAGATTAATTTTCATTTTAGATTCTGAGCGGAGCGATGAATGTATTGGTTTTACAATGATGTGTGTTTTTTTATTTTTTTTGTATCTGTGTGCACGATAAGTAGTCGAAATAATGCTTCGATTTTCGACTTCAGTATCTTGTTCGATTGGAAAGTGAATATCGTTGGTGCATTGGGGAGGTCAAAATTTAAAATTCCCAGTACTTTTCAAAAGCGCCATGAAGGAAAAACGGGAATTTTTACGCAAAATCGATTTTTCAGAAAATTGAATTTTGTTTTTGGTGTAACTTTAAAACAAATGACCGTAGATACATGAAATTTTCACTGGTTGTTTATATTTGCATCTTCTATACACGATAACATTTTCAAAATATTTTGATTTATTTTGAACAGTTTAGGGACATTTTCATTTTTCGTTTTTTTTCTAGAAATATCAATAAAATTTTATTTGTTGGTTGCGAAAGCTTGAAAATTTAATAGAAGGCTCCTAATATATTGTTTCAAAGGCAGATGAAAAATATTAAAAATACTTAGTCACAATTTTTTTTATAAGCATTTAAAGTTCAAAAATTGACAAAATATGGAAAAATCACGAAAATTAGCAAATTATTTTGAGTTAAGAATTCGTAAAAATTTTTCTTTTTAAATCTAAGATTTGAAAATCTAATACAAGATTACTCATAAGATTGTCTACCTTTATCAATAAAAAAATCTCTACCGGAAAGTCAAATTAAATTTTTATGAGCGTTTGAAATTCAAATTTTTACAACATTGGATATTCACTCGATTTCTCATGTGGCAATTTCCTTTTTTTGTTGTAATTAAAAAACGAATTACTGTAGATACATGAAAATTTCACTGAATGTTTATATTAGCATTTCCTATACACCATACAATTTTGAAAATATTTTGACTCTTTTTGAGCCGTTTACGGACATTTTCAGTTTTCAATTTTTTTAGTTTTTTTTTCTATAAATATCAATTAAGTTTTATCTGTTGGGCCAAAAAGTGTAAAAATTTAATACAAGGCTCCTGATATATTGTTACAATATCAGTTGAAAAATATTAAAAATACATAGGCACAATTTTTTTTTATAAGCATTTTAACATCAAATTTTGACAGAATTTTTCAAAATCTCGAAAATTATTAATCATCGTAATTAATAAATTATAAAATGTTCAGTTTTTATAGCTAAGGATTGAAAATTTAAAACAAGATTCTACGTAAGTAGTTAATTCTCTTACCGAAAAATCTAAAAAAATTTCAATGTAACTGTAAAAGGATTAAGTCTATGTACCACAAGACCAGCTACGTATAATAGGTAAGAACTACAGTTTTTTTCTGACTAACCTAATTTCATCACCATCATAGAAGCACAAATTATCAATATAAAAACTTCTATGATAATCGAGTACCATGTTACTTTTTTTGCATAATGAAGTATCTGAAATAAATAATTTATAGGATATATTACAACTGAAATGAATAACTCTTATTATTAGGTAGGTTTTAGATTCTGAGTGAAACGATGAATGTATTGATTTTACAATGATGTGTGTTTTTTTTTTTTTTTATTTTTTTTTTTTGTGTCTGTGTACACGATAAGTAGTCGAAATAATGCTTCGATTTTCGACTTCAGTATCTTGTTCGATTGGAAAGTGAATATCGTTGGTGCATTGGGAAGGTCAAAATTTAAATTTCCCAGTAGTTTTCAAGAGCGCCGGGAAAAACAACATAAAAATTAAGGAAAAACGGGAATTTTTACGCAAAATCGGTTTTCCAAAAAATCGATTTTGGTTTTTGGTGTAACTTTAAAACAAATAACCGTAGATACATGAAATTTTCAGTGGTTGTTTATATTTGCATTTTCTATACACGATGACATTTTCAAAATATTTTGATTTATTTTGAACTGTTTAGGGACATTTTCAGTTTCCAATTTTATTAGTTTTTTTTTTATGAATATCAATAAAAATTTATTTGTTGAGTAAAAATACTTGAAAATTTAATACAAGGCTCCTACTATATTGTTTCAAAGACAGATGAAAAATATTAAAAATCGTTAGTCACAGTTTTTTTTTTTAAGCATTTAAAGTTCAAAAAAATAATATTCCATAATATGGAAAAATCACGAAAATTTGCAAATTATTTCGAGTTAGAAATTCATAAAAATTTTTCTTTTTAAATCTAAGATATGAAAATGTAATACAAGATTCCTTATAAGATATCCTACATTTATCAAAAAAAAAAATTCTATAAGAAAGTCAAATTAAATTTTTATGAGCGTTTGAAATTCAAACTTTTACAACATTGGATATTCACTCGATTTCTCATGTGGCGATTTCCTTATTTTGTTGTAATTCAAAAACGAATTACTGTAGATACATGAAAATTTCACTGAATGTTTATATTAGCATTTCCTATACACCATACAATTTTGAAAATATTTTGACTCTTTTTGAGCCGTTCACGGACATTTTCAGTTTTCAATTTTTTTAGTTTTTTTTTTTCTATAAATATTAATAAAGTTTTATCTGTTGGGCCAAAAAGTGTGAAAAATTAATACAAAGCTCCTGATATATTGTTACAATATCAATTGGAAAATATTAAAAATACATAGGCACAATTTTTTTTTATAAGCATTTAAAGATCGCATTTTGACAAAATTTATCAAAATCTCGAAAATTATCAATCATTGTAATTAATAAATTATAAAATGTTCAGTTTTTATAGCTAAGGATTGAAAATTTAAAAAAAGATTCTCATAAATAGTTCATACTGTAGCCAAAAAAATCTAAAAAATATATGAGCACAGTTATTTTTTACAGACATTTTAAGTTCAAATTTGGGACGAAATTACATATTAAAAAACCTAGTATACCTATTTTAGTTATTTTGTTGTGAGTGTATAATACTATTCGTGGGTACTTGAAACTTTTAAAGTACACTATATTATATATCAATGATAGTATCAGGGTTTGTTATTGATGTATAACGTGTTAAAGTACCTAGTGGATATTGTGATATGATTAATTTGGAATTTATTATAGGTCAATTTTTTTTTTAATACCATAGATATGTATTTAATATGTCTTAAACCTAGACTGACATACCTTCTTCGCTCAGAATCGTTTTTCTTATACAATGATATTTTATCATTGAATTCAAATTTAATACCATCCATTATACAGTGACCCACTCGTAACCCACAGTACAGCAGAGCGACATCCACTTACCCACCTTTTTATCTTTAAGTATAATAATTTTACATTTTTACATTATAATATACATGGTTACTGTCATTTCATCATGTCTATAAGGTGTATATTGAAAGCATTTAACCAAATATTACTATAATATTCTTATATTCCCACCGTATCAAGCTATTTCAGGATAATTTTTTAGATACTATGATTTAGTTGGATTATTTTCAAACTTATAACAATTTATACGATTCTAAATTGCACATAGATGAAAATAATTTGAGTAAAATTAAAATAATAATTATAAAACAATTGAAAACCTATTTTGTGTATTATATTTATAAATTAAATATAATTTATATTTTTAAGATTTATAGAGATTATCAAAGGGGCTGATAAAAAAATAAATTGTTTTCCTGTATAATAAATCCCAACAAAAACACTCAGTCAACTCCGTGTAAAAAACGCTAAGTCAAAAAAAAAAAAATATATAAATGCCATAAAATTTGTGATATAAGGTGGAATCTAAGTAAATGGTCTTATGTGTAAAATGTATTTATTAGTAATTAATTCAAATTTAAAAAAATTGGTTATTTATATTAATTTATAATATGAATTATTTTAACTAAAATTTATCTAAATTTAGTTTACTTGGTCGGAAACAAATTTTTATTTATCTTAATGGGGTCTGCATTATTTATTACATAAACTTAGTACTTGACTATACATTTTTAGGCTGAATGTTCCGGCCAAGTAAATTAAATTTGGATAAATTTTAGTTAAAATAATTCATATTATAAATTAATATAAATAACCAATTTTATTAAATTTGAATTAATTACTAATAAATACATTTTACACATTAGACCATTTACTTAGATTCCACCTTATATCACAAATTTTATGGCATTTATATATTTTTTTTTTTTGACTTAGCGTTTTTTACACGGAGTTGACGGAGTGTTTTTGTTGGGATATCATTAGTTTTTATTAGGGTCAATATATTTTTTATTTTTTTTCCATTATTATGATGTAAACATCTTTTGCACCACGAGGCCACCGTTCAAACCGTTCAATTTTCCGTTTTTCAAACTTCTCCACATTTGAGTAATGAGTAGTAGTCTTCCCTGCCCTTTTTCCTCCTATGTACCCGGGTATCCCCTCAGTATTCTTCCTAGTAGATTTTTCGTGGCTAAGATACAAATTGTATATCCAACTAGTCTAACGCAGACAACAAGCTCGTACACAGGACGCGAGACGAAAGAACGAAATTACGAAAACAGAATGCACCGATACCGATAAGCGATAGTGAACTATGTCCGCGTGTTAGTGTGTTGTATGTATCTAGCCGTGGTGGGAAGCAATAGTAGTGGGAGACACACGCCGCCGTCGCAAGAATCCCCTCACCCGTCTCCGTCCACATGACGCGTTTAATACGGCAGCCGGCGGCGAAAGTAATATAAAATGATCACTTAAATATCCACAGTTTTTTGATCATAACTAAAATATTATTCAACCGATTCTATTGAAATTATAAAAGCACGTAGCCTATGATTTTCTCGATCGATTGATACCTCATTCTAACTATTTGGTCCATTTATTAATAAATGATTAAATAATAAAGAACACCAAAATATTAACACGTATTAAATGGGAATGTTTAGGTTTCTGTATATATACACGGTCGAGTGCTTCGCCTTCCTTTTTTTTTACTTAGCTGGATAATATTATTTAGCTATCCATTATATTATGCGTTACAATTTACAATAGATATATTTTAGATAAAGCATGAGCTGTAGACAGAGGCGGATTGGCCTATCGGGAAATCGGGAACCTTCCCGATGGGCCGGTTCTTGTGAGGGCCGGCAGGGCCGCTATAGTTATTACAATATAATTACAAAAAAAATTATATTTTTATAAATTAAGCATAAAATATATTAAAAATCAAATACCTACGAAGGTATTATTTTTAATATCTTAAACTATTGCAATTCATAGTAGTATATATTTCGTCATTTTTACGTATTTTGTCAATATTTGAACTTTAAATGCTTATAGAAAAAAATTGTGACTGGATTTTAGATTCTGAGCGGAGCGATGAATGTATTGGTTTTACAATGATGTATGTTTTTTTTTATATTTTTATATTTTTATATTTTTATATTTTTATATTTTTGTGTCTGTCATCACGTTTTGGGACAGTAAAAGTGCTTCGATTTTCTTCAATAGTACCTTTTCTGATAGGAAAGTGAATCTAGTTGGTACTTTGGGGGGTCAAAAGTAAACATTTTCCAGTAGTTTTCACAAGCGCCGGGAAAAACAACATAAAAATTAAGGAAAAACGGGAATTTTTACGCAAAATCGATTTTCCAAAAAATCGAATTTGGTTATTGGTGTAACTTTAAAACAAATGACCGTAGATACATGAAATTTTCACTGGTTGTTTATATTTGCATTTTCTATACACGATAACATTTTCAAAATATTTTGATTTATTTTGAACTGTTTAGGGACATTTTCATTTTTCATTTTTTTTTAGTTTTTTTTCTAGAAATATCAATAAAATTTTATTTGTTCGTTGCGAAAGCTTGAAAATTTAATAGAAGGCTCCTAATATGTTGTTTCAAAGGCAGATGAAAAATATTAAAAATCCTTAGTCACAATTTTTTTTTATAAGCATTTAAAGTTCAAAAATTGACAAAATATGGAAAAATCACGAAAATTAGCAAATTATTTTGAGTTAAGATTTCTTAAAAATTTTTCTTTTTAAATCTAAGATTTGAAAATGAAACACAAGATTCCTTATAAGATTATCTACCTTTATCAATAAAAAAATCTCTACCGGACAGTCAAATTAAATTTTTATGAGCGTTTGAAATTCAAATTTTTACAACATTGGATTTTCACTCGATTTCTCATGTAGCGATTTCCTTATTTTGTTGTAATTCAAAAACGAATAACTGTAGATACATGAAAATTTCACTGAATGTTTATATTAGCATTTCCTATACACCATACAATTTTGAAAATATTTTGACTCTTTTTGAGCTGTTTATGGACATTTACAGCTTTCAATTTTTTTTAGTTTTTTTTTCTATAAATATCAATAAAGTTTTATCTGTTGGGCCAAAAAGAGTAAAAATTTAATACAAGGCTCCTGATATATTGTTACAATATCAGTTGAAAAATATTAAAAATACATAGGCACGATTTTTTTTTATAAGCATTTAAAGTTGGAATTTTGACAAAATTTATCAAAATCTCAAAAATTATCAATCGTTGGAATTAAAAAATTATAAAATGTTCAGTTTTTATAACTAAGAGTTGAAAATTTAAAACAAAGATTCTCTTAAATAATTCATACTGTAACCAAAAAATCTAAAAAATATATAAACACACTTATTTTTACAGACATTTTAATTTCAAATTTAGACAAAATTTCATATTTAAACCAAGAATTACGATTTTAGTTATTTTGTTGTGATTGAATAATATTATTCGTGGGTACTTGAAACTTCTAAAGTGTACTATTATATATCTATGACAGTATCACGGTTTTTGTTGATGTATAACGCGTTATAACTGTTATAAGTATCTAATGGATATTGTGATATGATTAATTTGGAATTTATTATAGGTCAATTTTTTGTTTAATACCATAGATATGTATATAATATGTCTTATACATAGACTGACATACCGTCACCGCTCAGAATCGTTTTTCTTATACAATGATATTATATCATTGAATTCAAATTTAATACCATCCATTATACAGTGACCCACTTGTAACCTACTGTACAGCAGAGCGACACCCACTTGCCCACCTTTTTAATTTTTTTCATCTGCCTTTGAAACAATATACTAGTAGCTTTTTATTACATTTTCAAGATTTTTAACCAACAAATAAAATTTTATTGATATTTATAGAAAAAAAAAACTGAAAATGTCCGTAAACAGCTCAAAGTAAGTCAAAATGTTATGGTGTAAAGAAAATGCTAATATAAACATTCGGTCAAAATTTCGTGTACCTACAGTCATATTTATTTTGGAGTTGCTTCAAAAACCAAAATCGATTTTCTCGAAAACAGATTTTGGGTAAAAATTCCCCGATTTACTTAATTTTTCTTTTGTTTTTCACGGCACTTTTGAAAACTACCTGGACATTTTTATTCCTATCAGAAAAGTGAATCTAGTTGAAGAAAATCAAAGTATTTACTATCTTTACTGTCCTAAAATTAAAAAAAAAATTTAATTTAAATTAAAAAATTATAAAAAACACATCATTGTAAAATCAATACATTCATCACTTCGCGCAGAATCTAAATTATAATAAGATCAAACTTCAAGTTCGAGTTAGAACAGTCTGAACAGGTTAACCTTATCTGACTAACCTTAAACTGTTATAACTTTAATTATAGGTACCTATTATATATTTTACTAATTTATGGGTGAAACTAAACAAATTTTGAAATTTAAGTAAAATTATGAACTTTTTTTTTTGGTGGGGGGTTACGTTTGCGGTGCAGGCCGGTTTTATCCATATTTCCCGTGCTTAATTGAATACAGTAATTTATTGAAACCGCGTAAAAAATGCATTTCACAACATTATGAATTATTCAACATAATATTATACTATGCCCCATAATAGTGTAATACTGTTCGAATTTGTCACGTATTAAAAAATGTATATATAGCTAAACGCCTATTTATACCGTATTTCATCTTATAACAATATTACCTACACATGTTATAATATTCGAAAAAACAACAAAAAACTAACGAATTCTTTGGTTTAATTTTGACGTCATGACACTCGTTCGATTTATTTCGTGCACAATTCAATTTAAATTAGATCACTTGGATAATATAGGTATTATTATAATATACTATTAAATGTCGCCGATTGAATAAAAATAGAAATGGTTTTACACGCGGCGAGTTGTATAGAATTCGAAAAACAGACACCGAAATTTTTTTTTTGGTGGGGGGTTACATTTGCTGTGCAGGGCCGGTTTGATCCATATTTCCCGGGCCGAAAAAATTCGCCAATCCGCCCCTGGCTGTAGAGGTTATTGTTGTTTTTAATGTTCACTATCCTTTTCTATTACCCGATTTACATTCAGCCACTGCCGCTGCTTATCGCACTGCCGTATTTAATTCCCAAAATACTTCTGTTGCAACGTCGTGGCAGTGAGTGTGTTTACATTGTGCAGCTCTAGCAGCAACCCAACCGGCAGCGCTCGCCGGTTAACCTGCTGCTCGCACTGCTCAATTTACCGCTCTTGACGGCAGCGACGGGCAGCGACAAATGACAATGCGAGGAGCATGATCAGCGCGAGTGACCTGTTTACATACTCGTGCTGCCCACTTCCATACCCACTTCCCTGCTCAGTGCTCACTTCCACGAAAATGGGCTGAATGTAAACGAGGAATATGAATTTTTTTTTTATAGTAGTTTTTTTATCCATTAACATAAACTAATCTGAGCTGAGGTTAGTGCAAAATGGCATTAGATGTCTAAAATACCTCAAAAAGCGTAGTAAAATAAGTGAACATTTCAAGTATCTACAGTTATTTATTTTTAGTTACGTACATCGAAAAAACAATATCAATTTTGTAAAAAACTGGTATTGAGTAAAAATTTCTAATTTTCTTTTGTTTTTTTTGTCTTTTTTCTGGTTATTATTAAGAACTTCACATTTCTTGTGACATTTTCTTTGATATATGGACTTGTCATTTTCACCAAATATTTGTATTTGTTTTTAATAGTCATTTTAATATATATGGATTATATTAAATCTTCAAAAAATGTAGGCTCATTTTGAGCTATTTATAGACTTAGAGTGTTAAGGTTTTCGTATGCATTAAAATTGAACACGTTAACGAGTGACCTACTCAATGACGTAGTACACTCAAACTATACCAACAGAAGATACTTCATCGGTTTCTAGGGTCCTCGTTTAGTATTATTATTACTTAAGTGTTTTAAGTTACCTTATTGTCTTTAATTTTGATTGGCGATTCTTACAAAATTTAATAAAAATCTATTCTGAATTTTATTTTTTTTTAAATTTTAACTTTTAATTTATCAAACTTTTATTTTTTATCAGTATAATCACCTAAATGTATTATTTATTAGTAGGTATAAAATGTTTAATTACCTATATTATATTATAACATTAAGGTATTTTTAATTTAATTTATATTTATTAGTTATTTATAGGTATTCTGGTATTCACTAGGTATAATAATATAGTATCTGAAAAGTGAAAAATGATAAATATAAGTTATCGTTAAATTTTTTTACTTATGTAAGTACATATGTACCTACGCACATAGGCGTGCGCACGGGGGCAGCAGAGGCAGCATATGCTGCCCCTGGACTTACTTTGGGGCCACCGGGGCCGGCAAATATTAAATAATGGGCTTCGGTAAAATTATATTTCCACAAAGGATTTTTTTTGTTTTGATAAACTATAGATAAATATTTTATATATACGCTTGTAGAAAAGTACACCTTTAGTGACTTAGTACCTTACTGTACAACCTTTTATCCAAAAAAACAAATAACCAATACAATTTTAATTTTTATATCCAATAGTAAAAAAAGTAAATCTATGGGCTGGTTTTAATGGTGAATTTGAAAAATGGGCCGAATTAATCTCTTGCTGCCCCTGAAACCGGAGGCTGCGCACGCCTATGCCTACGCATTCTATTATTTTTGTGTCCATATGGTTTTGTGGCTACACGATATAATTTTTTTTTGTTAGTGTTAATATTTAAAAAAATATTTGATTATATATCTATTGTTTATAGCTTATTCTTTATATTATACACAGTATCATTACTTTACTTTTCAATATTTTTTATTTTATTCATGTTCAATGTTCATATCCTTCTAAATAAATTTTATATATACATTTTTTATTTACTAAATAAACTTCTAATGGTTGTATGTATACTGTATACAGGTTATTATGTTTGTTTTCTGGATTCATATGAAATTCGAATTTGATAAAAGCATTGTTTATAATAGGTTCTTTTATTAAACAATAAGTAGGTAGGTATCTATTTTTATAATAATTCTAAGTAACATTTATTTATTTTTAACTTAACGAAAGTAATATCTAACGATCGAAAATAGTTGGGTGTGATTAAAAACAGGTGAGAATTGCGTACCTACGAAGAATGTTGTCATTTATGTTAACGCTTTTTAATTAAGGAAAAGAAAATTTGTTTTTGATAGTTATATAGTTAAAACAAAATTGCAGTTTTTGAAGTTAATTAAACTTAAGTTGATACGCCGTTTTAATCGAATGTGTATGTACTTAATTGATAATTATGTTTTGAGGACTGAAGCTCACATTTATAATTTGTTCACGATATTGGAGTTATAAAAATTAAAAACGTCGTATTCAACCTTGCTGAGTTTATGTTCAGAAATTAAACTGTATGGTTTTTGAATTTTGAACTATTAAATTAATTTTTTAATGTTGGGTAATTTGCTGTATGTGATTTGGCGGCTTTTTTCTTTCATTATTGTTAATATTTTGATTCCTTACGTTTCTTCAGTACCTACTTATAACTAACTTTAAAATCCATAATAGTTATAGCATATGCTATAATTTAGCTTATAACAAACTGTTTTACACATGTCATCAAACGAAGTAAGCTAAGTTGTATATTTGGAAAAACTCAACAAAGAACAACCTCTCGGTATACCTATACAGGTTTTTAGAAAACCGGTGAACGTGGCTCATGGCGATTGTTATACGATTATTGAATACTTGAATCCAATTAAGTAGGTGCGTAAGTTGTATAATAATTGCAAAAATTTGATAATACTTGAGTACTAGATTTAGTTTGTAAACCGAAAAGCTACTTTTGTCGGTCTATCAGCTTAGCTAGGTAGTATAAGGCTATCCGTTGCCTATGATGGTGAATTTAAATTACGCGAGTTCGAGCATTGTCATAAAGCTAGATATACTATGGCTATTTTGGGATAACCTCCGGGGCTTTGGTCCTGACATTTTCAGATTTGCAATAAAACTATAGTAACACCCACGAGGCAGACGAAGGACTGACTACCGCTGGTGAAATTATGCTTGGTACAATCCAACTAGATTGTGTAGCCAACCAGGCTGCAATGGCTGTAAAACGGTCCCTTGCCGACCACTTTTTGTCACTTTATACCAGAATTATATATAGTTTCAAAGGATCAATATTTTTAAAACTTTTTTTTTCCACTCGAAATCTTATTTTTGTTGCGATGAGTTATTATTGCTTTTAAATTTGATACCGTAATAGGCATACTACATTACTACTGCGTAATATCTATATACGCTTGTCTTGTGATTAGTTGAATAAATAGTCATCACACTGGAGCCACGCCCAGTATAGAAACTATAATTTTATTGGGTTATAGAAGTATAGTAAAGTTTTATATAATTTAAGCTAGATTGGTTATTTCTTTAGATGTGTTACGAGTGAATTGAATTCTGTAAGTTATAACACTAAAAGATATTATCAAACCTACCAATAACCTAGTTATCTATTTTTGGGAATTAAAAACAGAAGAAAGAAAATATTGATAAAAGTATAAGAATTTATATCTCGGTAATTTTTTTTTATAAAATTCAATACTAAACCTTATTTTTGAAAAGACCTATATTTCCCCCCGTGTGTAAGTAAACTTGTAACTTTTTGACATTCGAGGATCAAATACGTTTGTAAACGCATATCTCGTATTCCCTTGATATTTTATTGTGGTAATAACATTTGTCTGAACCTTTGAATATACAATATTCATGTTCATATTTTAAAAATATGAATAAATTATAAATCGCATTACAATGAAATGTTATTCATACAATAAACAAAGCATAAAGTAAGATATGTCTTTATCGAGTTTTCACACCTTATTTTTGATACTGAAATATCAAATACCTACACAAAAAACCGTACTTTCACTATAATATATATACACTTAAATTATTCTTATATTGTGTTATTTTCGTTACATTATTTTCGTAGTTGGTACATACTTTTAGTTAAACTTAATATATTATTTAGTAGTTATTTATTATTCAAATTATTTTTCTAATTGTTTTAATTTATATTAAATTTCTATGAATTGTGTGCATTATAATATGTAACTACAAAATAATATAAATATCGAAACATGTCTATGGAAATTTGGAAGTAAGGAAATCATATTTAAATCAATTAAAAATATTAAAATTTAATTCAACTTACCATTGGGATAATTTGTGTGTTTGAAGAGCTGTTTGTCGAGGCCGTTTCTATTTTGTCAATATATTGGCCACGCGCAGGAATTATTGGAGACCTTATACATGCCCTGAAAATATCTTTGTTCTAACATTTTAATAATTACGGGATTGTGCTGCATATCATCGAAGCTGTGAATTGTGATATTTATGCACATTATAATAGAATTTTAAATTGAAGTTTACTATGGGAATTAAACATTACTGTGCTTATAGATTTTTATTTTTTTAGTTATTGAAAACTTTTATAAATGGTATTCATATTTTATTTTAATGCTGATAATTATTATTTTGTACCTATATTGATTTTTAGAACATCGAAGGAGTACCTCATTAAAAGTACCATTTTCTGTGCTTTTTTATGCCACAGAAATGATCAAAATAAAATTTTTGTCGATGAAATCAATTCTCAAACCATATAGTTTAAACTTTAAATTGACATCGCTTCAACAGCAATTGTTAGTTATAATTATTTATTTAGTTTGGTTTCATACATACATTTGAATACTCAGTCCCCCTGAGGAGGCTCGTATAGTCGTATTTATTATTATTAATAATAATAACATATTACTTAGTATTAAAATGAAACACAAATATGTAAATAGGGCGACCAATGACTATACCTACGTCACGTTTTCAGCATTGAGTCCCGTTGTCCTGACAACATTTAACGGGACAAATTTTGTCCCGTTTTGCTAATAGGTCCAGTTTTTACCGTTTTTACTAGAATAGAAAGTAATTTTGCAGATCAATTTTTTCCATGGATATTTAAATTGTGGATAAAGTATGACATATTATGTTATATATCATTAATATGATATATGACATTAATAACCTATTATAATTTATCAACTATCAAAGAATATTCATTGGATTTTCTCGGGACAAATTCGTTTGTGAAAAGAATATATTTTACAATAAAAATGTTTTATGGATATACCTAATATAAAAAAAGCTGTTTTCATATTAAAACTATTATTATATCGATAATTATTGCAAAACCGCAATTAAGTCTTTAAACACTTTACATATATTCACAATTTCACGCATCATTTTTTTGAAACGCCCAAATTGTTTCTTAATAATTTATTATGGTCACCCCAATACAAAAACATAAATACTAAGAAAAATTGTTGTTTATAAAAAATAGCCATATAATAAGTTATGTACTACGGGTACATTTTACTTTGATAAAACAAAGTAAATATAAAAATTTTACAAATCAATATTTTTAGTTGTACTCGAATCTTTAAAATAATTAATTTTAGAATATTGTACTATTACGAGTTATTGCTTTGATGTGTTTAGTTTTCGTCACAGAGGTTGCTGTATAGATTGATTTAGTTGGTTTCATAATGACATCCTTTTAATTCTTTAATTTTGATCTGTAAGTTTTGTTAATGAATGTGGTGTGTGGTGTTAGTGTGTTACCAAGAGATTAAGGAATAATCAAATAAAATATTAGCAGTGACGTATTTAAAACTAAAATATTAATTTAGTTTTTAAATTACATTAGGGATAATTTTCTTGGACGTTTCGTTAATTTTTAATATGCGCACGTTTTTAATATGCGTTCATATTAATGTAGCCACAAACTACGAAGGGTTGAGGCTTGCGTTTATTATTATTTTAAATTATTTAACATATTATTCGTACAAATGACAAGCACCAAGTAGATATATCCTCGTTATTATTATGTTAATTTCCTTTTCGCGGAAGTTAAATACAATTTTCATTTTTGATCAAAAACCCGAGTGTTTTTTTTATCTTGTTATCAACAGACTAAAATAGTTTTGAAGAGTTTAAAATACATAGAGAGAAGTTCAATAAAACTGTGCTGTAGAAACAGAAGACAAAAAAACATAACAGTGTAGACATAACAGTGTAACAAAGAATTAATCAAGCAAGAGACACACGTACAAGATTTTATTGCTATGAGACGAAAAGAAGAAAGAAAAATAGAGACAAAATCACAAAATCGGTTATTTTTCTAAAGTATTTACGAGTTGACGTCTTCGAGTTTCTTCAGCAGCCGTTCGTTCTCCCTACAAACAATTTCGTGGTCTCTCTGTAATAGGTCCCTGGAGTTGAATAGCTCGGCGTTTTCTCTGCGTAGCGCCTCGTTTTCATTCGCGTAATGTTTGACCAGATCCACAAGCTCCTTGGGGTCCATTTGTATTAACCGGTCCATGTCCATATTGGGCGGCATTTTTACATCTACAAGAAATAAAAGTAACGGTTAGGTCAGGTCCGGTCTGCAAATGTTATTATTATTGTTATTATCGTCGTGCATTATATTGCATTAAGAGGACGCCACACCCGCATGTGTTGTCTCCGTCTTACAAACGCGTAACATAGCAAATTACGTCCACGGAAAACAAACGAATCGGCATCAAAAAGTGGTTTTAGAGTAAAAATACCTATAATAAAACTTAAAGAGAACAATATTTCGGAGGGAACCTCATCGGGGTTTTGTATTAATCTAAATACACAGCTAGATATTGAAGGCACAAAAACTCTTTTTTTTAAATAACCACAACTTTTTAAATAGTTAATATTTTTAAAAACGCCGATGAGGTTCCCTCCAAAATATTGTTCTCTTTAAGTTTTATTATAGGTATTTTTACTCTAAAACCACTTTTTGATGCCGATTCGTTTGTTTTCCGTGGACGTAATTTGCTATGTTACGCGTTTGTAAGACGGAGACAACACATGCGGGTGTAGCGTCCTCTTAATGTGTAAAAACTAGGTGATAGTTTCATCGAAAACTAAATATACGAAATAATAATATAATATTGTATATAGGTATCCTTTTTGTGTACAACCATTTGAATGTTCCGACAGAACGCAAGAAAAATAAAACAATGGTAAGCTATCCTTAAATTATTATTATTAATTGTCCCTTTAAAATCAGGAAAATAATTTGAAAAATCCTGAAATAAGGTTTTCTGGACGGAAACGCTGTCACCAGATATATGTAGCAATTTGGTGTAATATTGCTAATCGCTGATAATAATGTTTGACGTGTCAAACGCAGATGCTGTATTTGACATCCGTATTTTATTTACAAATGAAAAATATAATCTCAGACAAGTATAGTATAATTTTGCGTTATAAACTCCGTATTAAATTCGCATGTTGGTTCTAATCGATTTTCCATAGAAATATCAAATAATAGACGACAAATCCGTTATTAATTTTAATCAAGTGGAGAGACATTTTAAGACGTAAAGATGGGTTATACTTGAGAAACGCTAATATTCACTTAAATTTCATACGTTTTATTTCCGTAGGTAAATAAATAGTTTTAATAAAATGGCTGTCGACCCTTTCATATATAACATTATATAATATTATGTTGTATGAATATATCTTAGCATTAAATGGGTTAGGTATACAATTTATAATATTCAGGGCTATATCGGCGATATTTCCACTTCATATTACTGTTTAAGCCTACCAGTCACCACATCTTCCAAATAATTTACCATCATAACTAATAAGTGCATAATAAAATTGATGTTGCTTTTTGGTACTAATTAACCATCGTCGAATGTGTTTAATGAAGTGTATAAAAATATATGACATATTGTGTACTTGTAACGATGTTATTATATATATTAATATATTATACTAACAAGGGTATATGTTTTGTTCGATATTTAGATAATTATTATGGTGGTTTAGTATTGTTCTAGTTTTCTCTGAATATGAACGATAGGGTTTCAAAATTACTATAAATGAGAATTGAATTGTTTAATCTGTTCTGGATTTTGGGGTAGCCTGAAAATTTAAATCAGGACTCTGAATGACTTCAAATATTGTAATAATTCAATAATTCAACTATACCTACATAGAAAAAAAATCGTCTTCCAACGCTCAAAGAGACGCTCATCATAATAAGAAGAGAAATTTCATATTAAATAATATTACAAACACAATAATTATTTATTATATGAAGACTATATTAAAAT
Source organism: Macrosiphum euphorbiae (assembly GCA_949089665.1). NCBI lineage: Eukaryota > Metazoa > Arthropoda > Insecta > Hemiptera > Aphididae > Macrosiphum > Macrosiphum euphorbiae. Next base: position 28,014,636 of record CARXXK010000004.1, on the reverse strand, counting down.
GATTTTAATTTTTAGGGTGGTTAGGAAATTTTTTTTTTTTTTTTTTTGATTGGGGATTAATTTCCCATAAATTCCAACAACATTAAGTATATTTGTATAATGGCACTGCGACTGCGTATGTGGTAACTGGTAATCATTAAAATTGTGCTCATTTATGTTTTTATCCCAAAAAACGGTGTCCGCACACTCAACTTACTCGAAATGCTAGCCGACGACGTCTTGTTAATATCCAAAGCCTTCCGCAAATGATCATTTTCGTTCTGCAGCGCCTCCACCTCGCGCCGCAAACTGACGATTAATGCTTCTCTGGGGTCCTGTTTTTAACAAGGGGCCGTAATGACACTCATACAGCCATCATCAGAGATATACGTGATAATCATCGTCGTATATACTGTGAATTGGTTTTTGTTTTATCTTTATTTTTATTGGCTTATTAGTCGTTATGTCACTGACGTGCTCGAAAATAATGCTACAACATTCACATGTATCGGGCGAATGTCTGCTGGGGATCGAGCAGAAAAGTGTTGTGTGTGTAGGCTGGATAATAACGGCGAACGGGGAAAGGAAAACTTTTCATTTCCTATCAGAAATTGAAAGCTTTATTGGAACCTTTATACTTTGTAACTCATTTGAAAAAAATGCCTATAATAAATTGCTAACAATATTAACATAAATAATCTTATTTACGAACCTCGTTATAAAATGATGTCATCATCGTTATTTCAGTTATGTCATATGTATGTAAGGTATAATTGAACTTGTGTAATTGCCTAGCTATAATTAGATTTATCTGATAACTTTAACTGTTGAATTTAATATTTTTATATTAAAACTATAAAAACTATGATTTTTAAAAATATTATGTGATTTCTCACTATTGTATAAAAAATTGATTAAAAGGAACTGCATGGATACGATAAACAAATTAATAGACTATTTAATTTTAAAAATTAGGAGCTGTCATTTCGTAGTATTTTTCATAGATAATGTTTTATGAATTTTTTTAATGCATTTATATTTATAATTCATTATGCCAGCCAACTTTGAACTCATCAAAATGGGTTCACGACATCATTTTTTGATATCTATAAAATATTTTGGTGTTGTTATAACAAAAAACGTAAATAAATCAAAATGTCTACAATTTTATGTCAAAGGTGAAAATGTTCAAATATATTATTAATGTCCAAAGTGAGGAACTCATATTTTCTATAACACCACCTTAAATGTTATAATTTGATTCTGATGGATAACATAAAATTTTGTAAACCTGAACTAAAATGATTTGACATAAATGATAAATAATCTAAATTAAATATTTAGATTTATTGAAATATTTGGATTCTTAAAATTTGTAAAATTTGTAAGCTATTTTTCAAATACTATTCTAATACTAATATTTTATAATTTTAAAATTCGTATATAGTATGTATTACCATTGATTATGAATAATAATATGTATTCATAATAATTGGTATTACCTGTAATATAATATTATACTTTATTTTTTATAAAATGTTTTTTTTTTAATTTTTGATATATTATGTTCAAGCAATATAAATTAATGTACCTACAATTAAAATTATTCTTCTCTTGCACAATATACAGTTCACAATTTACATGTAAAAGCAATAATACCAATTATAACCAATACCAATTGGCGCTGTTAGTTAAATTGAATTATAAAACATTTCATATTATTATAGAGATTAATCAAACTAATGTACCCATAATAATTTATTGTGAGCGAGTAGGACAAACATTTATAATTATAAAACCTATAGTATATTTGTTTTATTTAGATAGGTACATACATTATTTTGAACCATTCTGTAGGAAGGACGCTTTTTGCTGATATGCAGGTGTTCACTAACATTCGTTGAATGGAAATAAATACATGACAATAGGGGCGCAATATTAGGAAAACCGCCAGAAATGAAAATAATCATGTTTTACCTGGAGAACTTGTTTTTGTTATATATATTTTTTTTAGTTTCAATAAAAACAGTATTTTTGATGACTAAAAACAAGTGTTGAGTTCGTATAAAAAATAGCTATTGTGGTTATGAGTGTATACTGTATACTATACATTATGACTATACAGTACCTATGTATTAAAAAGTAATATTTGCATAGGTAAATATTATACCGACGTACAATGTTAAAATGTATATTATATTATTTACCAACTATAACGTAAGTATTTTATCTCATTTCATATTTATAACCACCTGAATTAGAGCGAGATGAGCAACGAAATGTGTTAATATCAGTAATAAATAATAATGTAAATGCTAATATATATATATTATAATATGTACAATACTACTATAATATTATAATATAATAATCTAAATATTAATTTTAAATCCTATTTTGTACTGATTTGTTACAACACATATAAAACTAAATATTTTAATGAAATAAAATTATCGTAGAAATTTAATATTGTCTAAATAAGTATTACCTATGTGTTTGTTTAATTTTCAAAATATTTAGGATGAATGTAATAGAAACTTGAAATAATTAGTGGTACCTATCACGAATTTCAAAGAAATTTTAATAATATATTTTATACAAGAGTATAAAATTATAGTTTATGAAAGTATCTACAAGTTTTGTTAACAAAAGTAGGTAAATGGATATTTAGATAATATACTAATGAATTTTATTTCTATTCAACACCAAAATAATGCAAACAAAAAATAAATAAGTTTCTAATAATATGTAACAAAATAGTCAAAATATTGATCCACTCTCGTGTGTATGTCATACTTAAACGAAATGAATAGTAATATTCGAAAGTCATATTAAAAAAACAACAACAAGTAGGCATAAAAGTATTTTAATGGAAAGTGTCACAAAAACAATTTATCATGATAGGTGTATTAATAATTTACGACATGACTTACTATAAAACAAAATGAAAATGTTCAGTCAAAATTAATATTTTTCCTCGTGACAATCGAATATTATAATTGTATTGATAATTTCATATTAAATTGATTATGCGAGTTTAATACATAGTACACAAATCATTTTGAAGTTTGTTAAAAGGGTATATTTAATATATATATATAATGTTGTATATTATACGTGGTGTTGTAAACGATATTTTACTAAAATTATCTTTTATCAATTATTTATAACTATCAAAGTATCACTATTGAGCATTTAATTATATTTTACACGAAATTAATTACCTACCTACGCCAATTTATGTTTGTGATTAAATTTATTCTGAATATATGGAAATACGTGTAAGATGAAATGTATAATCTATTTTATAATTTAAGTAATTCGCATTATATTCCATATTGTACAATGATAATTTGTTACAGCCTTGCAGGTTAAAGTTTAATAAAATTATTTTAACACCGACCGTATTTAAGTTATATTTTGACGAAACTTAGATGAAAGAAAACGGCAACATTGATTAATTCGATATAATTTAAGCCTACGTATTTCTGAAGTATAATGGACTTTTTCGGTTTCGACGAACAATATTTATCAATGTCTGCATTAAGCGTTGTAGACATTCGATGAACGCTTTATCATACGAATTACGAAATACTTTTCTAAACATATTTTTCTATAGATATTTTGTACATACTATACAATGATTTGCTCGGTCACTAATGGAAGTTAATTAAAAAAAAAAAAAATTGTGGCTTTGCATTTAGTTAATATGTCAAATAAGGATAGGTACGATTTAACGATCTCTTCGTATCTTAAACCTGGATAATTTAATAATCTATTATTCACCGATATATTACATTGTCTAAATCTATCCAATTTTGAATGGCAGGATAGTGGAGGATACCTATCTTTTTGTGCAAACTTGT